>JAQHUG010000004.1:8549757-8568555 GCA_028555095.1 Dicrostonyx torquatus
GTGTGTGTGTGTGTGTGTGTGTATGTGTGTGTGTGTGCGCGCGCGCGCTGGAGTACAGGGTTCTAGAGCTGAGGTTGAGGGTGAGCTTTCCTTAGGGCTGTCAGGGTGTGTGTCTGTGTGTGTGCATGTGTGTGCGCTGGAGTACAGGGTTCTAGAGCTGAGGTTGAGGGTGAGCTTTCCTTAGGGCTGTCAGGGTGTGTGTCTGACAGCGAAGCCTCACTACCGGGTAGGGTAGGAAGGCTTTCGGGGGAGAAGCTTAGTTGATACGGAGTGAACGTACAGGAGACGTAGTTGTCCAAGAGAGCAGCTTTCACCTCACACAAGAAGTCTGAGGAATTGACAGGAGGCTTGATGGCTATTACAACTTAAAATATTGGCCGGTTGTAGATAAGATGGACTCAAAAGAAGAGAGACTCTATTGATACTTATTTCAGCGGCAGAAGGATTTTCAGTAATCCAGAAACCAGTGGAAGCCAGCCAAGGCAGAACACCTTACCACTCTAGTGCAAACAGCAGCAACAACAACGACAGGCCATATTGGTAGTTTACAGTCACATGTGTGTATCACATGGCAGAGCAGGCCTGGGGGCAAACGTCCTTGGGTCACCACATCTAAAGGGGAGCTGCTTTCTGGTAGGTCAAGAAGAATCCGTCTTCCTCAGGTGGGCATTCCTCCCACCTAAGATCAGGAACAGATAAGTCGTTCCTCCCAGCAAAGGGTTGCCCTCATCCTTACCTTGCGCCATGGAGAAACCCTACGCGCCGGCAACTTGAAGGCACCTGCAGCCCTGACTCCATTTGTGTGCAGAGTGCCTTGAAGACAAGGGTCCGAGACAGCTCTACGGATCCTCATTCTGCCCACATGGAAGGGAGAGCACAAAAGGAAACATCCAAAGAGAACACACAGGGGCAAAAATATTTTCCTTGAAAGAGATAATTGCCTAAATCAATGAAAGAAACAAAACCTTTGCAGCAGGCTAAACTGCTAAAACAGAACAGAACAAGGTATCAGAGGTTAGAGACGTGAAAAACACATTTCACAGGAGCCAGCGTGCAAAATAGCAGTAGCTGATGTAATATATACATAATTTAGCTTACTTCTACAATTCTACATGACTGGTTAAAAAAAACGAACACTTAAAATACAGCGTTCTGCACTTAGAAATGAATAGGTAGAATTTGTTCCACAGTATGCTTTAAAATATTCCTACACATCTATTGATTTTCAGTTCCCTTGAATGTATCAAGAACTCTGTCTTGGCGCAGCGTGCCCTACCCTTGTTCTCCTTGGGCGATGACCTGCCACACTGTTCGCTGTCTTGCCATAAGTGTTTGGAAATCATTTTCATGGACTTGTGATAAATTCTCTTTGGGCGCACATTGTCCTCTAACTGTTCATCGTATCACCTGTGATCCCCTCAAGAGGATACTCTCCTATCTCAGCCCCTTGTCCCTGCAGCCTCCAGAATTCTCTGGAGCATCTTCTATGAGAAGAAAAAAAAAAAGCACATTTTGCAGGGTTAAAGGACTTTGTCTCAGAACACCTTACCCAATTCCCATTGTGTTTTTCTTTAAAGGGAATGCAGGTCTATAAAACAAAGAGCCCGGAGGGTCACTGGGCTCACCCAGCCAGTGACAGGATATACTTCCAAGAAAATGTCTTGCTTTCAGAATCTCAGATGGGAAAAGGGAGTTGACTTTGCCCTGTTACTCTGAACATCTTGATAACGTGGGAGACATGCTACTTTTCTAAATGTCAAAGGTTAGGGATCCGTTTCCCCTTGAACATGGAAAAACTAGCAGTCTGGAAAGCTATGGCAGTGCGGCTGCTCCTGTCTGAATCCCCTGAGGTGTCTAATAAGGAAAGAAGTGGCAGACAGAGCCTACTGACCTATGTATGGGACCTATCTAAGATCCTCGTATGTCTGAGGAGTGTTTGCCCCATCCGTGGCATCTGCTCTATAGACATGTTAGAAATCATGGCTAAAGACTGTGATTCCAACTCGGGAGGCAGAGACAGGCAGATCTCTGTGAGTTCGAGACCAGCCTGGTCTACAAGAGCTAGTTCCAGGACAGGCTCCAAAGGGCACAGAGAAACCCTGTCTCAAAAAACCAAAAAAAAAAAAAAAAAAAGACTGTGATTCCGATATGGAAGAAAGAATCCAGGGAAATGAAAGATAGGACAAGAAGGCGTGGAGCTGAGCTGACAGAGAGGTTGGCGTGTAAAGACAGCTCAGGGTGACGTCACAGGGCCCCAGGATTGAGGTTACAGATCCTGGCTTACACTTTACGTATGTGTCTGTGTCTGTTTGCATTAGGACAGGAGGTGCATGCGTGCATGCGTGTGTGGTGTGTGTGTGTGTGTAGGTGTGATGCACTGTGTGTGTGTACGCTTGTAGAGGACGGAGGACCACACTGACTGTTGCTCCTCAGGTGTTAGCTCCCTTGTCAGTTTGAAAAGGGATCACTCGTTGATCTGGAGCGTGCCAAGTAGGATTTCCCTGGCTTTGCCTTGCCAGCGCTGGGATTGCAAGGGCCTGCCACCATGCTGCCTTTCCAAATGGGTTCTGGGAGATCAGATCAGATCCTCCTGCTTGTGCGATCAGTACTTCATCTCCCCAGACACAGGATGATATGCACTACTGGTCCCATAAGCAGGTGTGCAAACCACTGATTCCATTGGTGGGGTCACCTGAAATTACTGGTTCAATTGGTGAGGACACCTGAAACCTCTGGTTCCATTGGTGGGGTCACCTGAACATGCAGAATTCATTCTCTCAAGCAGGAATCTTGGTCTAAGGTAAATCTGAGGTATTGGGTTGAGCTGGTGTGGCCTACAATTCTGTGCAACTTACTATGATTCTGTCCTTTCTTCCTTCGTTCCTTCCTTCTTTTTTCTGTAGTTTGATGTGGTGTGTGTGTGTGTGTGTGTGTGTGTGTGTGTGTGTACGCCAGAGCTTGAAGTTAAAATGTCTGACTAAATTTCTTCTTTATTATTTGTTGTTTGTTTTGAGACAAGGTCTCTCCTTGAACCTGCTTAGCATGTGTTGCCTGGCCAACAAGCCCCAGAGCCCCACCCACCTGTCTTTACCCTCACCCTCGCCCTCGGGTTAAAGGTTCTGCTGCCTACAACTTTGATATGGGTGCTGGAGACCAAACTCAGGCTCTCCTATTTGTGTCGGGTGAACCACCTCTTCACCCCAGAGCCAGGTTTATAGACTAAAATCTTCTCGCCTGTTACAGAGGCACAAGGGAGAACGGGCCCTGAAATGAGGGCATCTACTGCTTCTATTCACACAAGCACAGCTGGTTCGGGGAGAAATCCCCAGCTGAATAAAATCATAAGGGTCTTTGCATTTTCTTTCTTTCTCTAGTCGCGGACATCTCAGGAGCCCAAGTGTGAGAGCAGGGGGACAAAGATGAAGTGATAGCTCTTGGGTGGCCCTAAATATTCCGTTCAGAACTTTGTGCCCTGGACTGATGGTTCTAAAGTAATGAAGCCTCTCTCTTTAGGGAGCAGTACACAGAGCGAAGACATGAGACCGGAGATGAAGAAGATGAATTCCTAGGTGGGAACAGCTTTGGAGGACAAATTACAGAAACAGCCCGGCAGTGGTGGTGCACGCCTTTTAACCCCAGCACTCAAGAAGGCAGAAGAGGGTCTCTGTGAGTTCAAGGCCAGCCTGGTCTACAGAATGAGTTCCAGGACAGCAAGGACTACACAGACAAAAAAAAAAAAAAAAAAAAAAGGTCGTATAAACAAACAAGCAAACAAACAAATTACTCACAGACCCCAATTAAGACAGTGTTGGGGGGGAGGTCTTGGAGAATTTTGCTTAATTCAAAAGAGCCAGAGTGATGGCTATGGCCTTTCTTGAAAACTGCAGCAAACTCGGAGTCTTTCACCAGGCAAAGTGGTCATGGAGAGAGGAAGTGCCCTTTGCTTAGGCCCTGGTGCCAAGTGCTGGCATCTTTGAGGGTATAGTCCTCTGACTTGTGAATATGGAGGAGGCAAGAGTGGAATTATCCACAATTCTACTTTAGCAAAAGCTGCTGTCTGCCTGGGCACTCGAACCAACTGTGTTGTTCCATCACTGACTATCCCAATGCAGGCACATGTGAGCAGGCACGTGTGCACACGCACATACACGCGCGCGCACACACACACACACACACACACACACACACGCGCGCGCGTGCGCGCACATGCACGCACACACCAAACTTGTTCTCTCCCTGTCCCCACAGAGCAGAGGAGAAGCTCTGTGGTGTTTGCTTACACGGTATCACAATATGCTTGGCATTTTAGGCTTGCCCTCTGGTACTCTGGGAAGTCCTTTCTCCAGTCCTGTGTGGGAGGTGGCCCCTGGGGACAGCTGCCCGAGCTGGGTCTGGGGAGCACCGTGGTTTGTGCTGAGAGGCTAATGCTGGCAATAAGCATCCAGGACTATCTGTTAATCAGGGGAGATGGCAGCTGCTCACATCAGGAGGATTTCAGGACACAGGCAGAGGAGGCTCCCGGCAGGGCAGTGCTGGGGATAAGAAGCTCCATTTTGTTACGGGTTAAAAAAAAAAATCAATTTTGATGATTCAAACCCTTCTAATGAACAATTTAATATGGCCCCATAGTGACTGCAAAATTCAAACCTTCAGTCAGAAGATATTGATGTCATCAGACAGCAAATGCGCCGTATCTAGTGACCGTCTTTGAAAACCTCTCGCTTGGGGGATTCTCCAGCTAGGGTGGAAAGAAGGGGCGGCCCTTCCCTTGCTACTTCTTCCAGGTTACACCTCTTGTCTCAGGACATGGGAAGATGGCTGCTTTTTCTGGGGGCTCTGTTTATGGACCTAAAGGATTTGGTGGATGGGTTTTCTCTCTTGCGCGCTAGCTCACGGCGCTGAGCACACGATGTAGCCAGCTTGCAGCTCTCTGAGGGGGGAAATTCGCTCGCAGCAGCGCAGGGCAAATCAGACGCAGTGGACCTTTTCAGTTCAGGTTGTTGTTCTGCAGGAAATAATGCATGTTAAAAGAACTTGTTGGATATTTTCTGCTAATATAAGTTTGTCTGATAAGGGCTTCCCGGGGAGGCTGCTTCCTGCTGAGCTGGCTGCTTGAGCACAACACTTAGAGCCCTCGGTGTCAGGCTGTTAAGGATTCAATTTTTTTAATGAACATTTAATTAATATTAATGTTATGCTAACAAAATACATTGATTAAATAACTCCTGTAATTCATTACGTATCTCGCTGGAAAGTAGCAAGATACATGCACTGTGAAAATTCCTGTGAAGTTTAAAAGCATTTGAGGATTAAAAACTCAGGAAATGCACCACGTCGAAAGCGCCACTGTGGCTAGATTTTACTGACACTGGCGCTGCTTGTGTGCTGTTTGTTTTTGAAAACAGATGCATGCCACTCCCGGGAATAGCCATGTCGGTGTCAACCCATGTTTTATTTCTGCGCCGTCTTTTTGTTTAGTAGAGCCGATGACTGTCTGACATGCATTACAGTGATGACTGTCTGACATGCATTACAGTGACTAACGTATCCAGGCAGCAAAGTTGACTAGGCCCTCCTTTGCTGTCCGATATTTAAGTCAATTTCCCCTGTGCACCTTTGCCCACGGGTAAAGATGTGCTCCAGTCTCTGGAGAGAGTACACAGAGGCTGGATTGAGTACACGGACAATTTTTTTTTTTTTTTTGAAAAGCAGGAGGTATTTTGAGGTTGGTGTCTCGGCTCCATGAAGGTCTTCTGAAGAGTCCTTCTCTTCGTGTTAGATGTGGTCCTAGCTCAGGCCCACACATGCCCCATCTCCTCGTGTTCACAGGGAATGCCGTGGAAGTCTGTAGCTCCTGCCACTCAACTATCAGGTCCTCGCAGAATCTTTGGTGTTTGGCGAATTATTTGCCTTTGTTGCATTCATTTTTGTTTATAAAATACTAATTACCTCTTTTATTGTTTGAAGAGATTAAAAGTTAATAGGAGAAACTAAATAAACAGAATGCCATTCTGCACAAACTATATAAGCTGGTAATTAATTTCTGGCCTCCTCTGAGCTAATTAAGTCATATAAAGAAATGAAGTTAATGAACCACAATTCCAGTCATACGAGTGTAGAGACAAGCAGTTTGACTTAATGAATTAATACGATATTTCCTTTCTTAGAGGTTTTCCAATTGTTCTCCTAATCTGAAGGCCCCTTTAATGTCCCTTTTTGGTTAAAATGTTTAATAAATGGTAGGGCAAACCGGTGATGGTGTGATACAGGGACAGTCACGGGGAGCAGGGGTGTGGCCTGGCACCTCCTGAGAGCCCTCTGACACAGGCGACACTGTCCCCGTTCACTGTGACCAGCTGTGGGTGACATCTACTCCTCCAGTCAGACTAAAATCACCCTTCTCAAGAAGACGGCCATTGTAGCCGAGTTAGTAAACCACAGCACATCGAGAGACGGACTTTCTTCTTCTGGTCTCATACTGGAAGCGTTTTAACCACCCACATACGTCACTGGCAAGTTTTGACAGCACTGGCACTGAGAGGAGTTACACACACTGTCTTCTAAACAGAAACCCCACCGACTATAATAAAAGTTCTTGTTTATTAAAAAAAAATCTTGTAACAAAATTATTTATCATAAACTCTGTACATTTTTGCTAGGATGCTCTCTAGACTGAATGTATTCCTAGGACCCTGAGTTTCCCCTGTACTGAATACTGAGAATACTTGGTCCCATATTGACACATACCCTAGTTACTTGCATAGCTAGTGAGACTCATGGTTCTGGGACAAATCTGTATGTCCTGACATCAAAGGTCAGGACTTGGCTAAATCTGCAGCGAAGATGGACTTCAGTGTGACAGCATCATCTATTGATAGGTTATTTACTTTTCTTGTTACCCCTGGAAAAGCATCTGCCGCAGGGGGATTTCTTTGGCTCTTGGTTTGAGGCATGGCAACAGAGGCGTGAGGAGGCTGGTCACATCCAATCAATGTCCAGGATGCAGAGAAAACAGTGCTGGTGTCCAGCTTGCTTGGTTTGTTTTGTAAAATGAGTGTGGTGTTCAGGCATAGCTGAAGGTGTGTGACCTTGCGTGGAGGCTTGAGGGGACATCAGGAGTGTTCCTCCCTAGCTCTCCACCATACTCATTGAGGCAGAGTATCTCAGCTGAACTGGAGCTCACCTACGGCTAGTCTCTATGCAGTTAGTTCCAAGGATTCCCCATCTCTACCTTCCAAGTGCAGGCCACCATGACCACCTATCATTCACACCGGTGCTGGGATCTGAACTCCTGCCCTTAGGCTTGGGTGGCAAATTCTTTAACCACTGAACCATCTCCTAAACACTGCTTTCTCTTCTCTATTTGTTAGGACTGCAGCCCTTAATCACAAGGGTGAATCTCCCTTCCATGAAATCTCCCTGGAAACAAATCCATAGGCATAGCCACAGGCATCCAGGGGAGATGACAGTGAAGCTGTCAATCATAGTGTTGCCTCATGGGGATGGCAAGGAATGAGTCCTCCACGACCCTGGTAAGAGTTTGTGTCCACCATAGAAATAGGGAATATAGAAAGATGAAAAGAATAAGAAAGAGCTCAGAAGATCATGCCCCGACCGACAGTCTATGATTTAAGGGACCCGGGAGTAGGCATGACGGGTAACTTGGGCTTGCTATGACAGATTTTGGAATCATTCCCTTGTTTTATTATCTTTTAATAATTATTTAATTATTACTTATCTGTATGTGTGAGTCAGTACACTACTTACACATGGATGTCTATGGAGGCCAGATGAGGACATTGCATCTCCTGAAACTGGAGTTCAGGCAGTTGTGAGCTACCCAATGTGGAAACAGCATGGAGCCTCTGCGAGAGCAGGAAGCACTCCGACCTGCTGAGCCATCAGCCCTCCAGCCCCAGAAGCCACGAATTTCAGGATGAACTAGGTGGTAAAAGGCCACATCGGTTGCGGTGATTCCCTAAGGGAATCAACTCGGGTGATTTCTGCACTGACACCCATGGGTTTCTCCTCACAGTCTAACCCCAACCTCCCTGTTTCCTTCTGGCCCAGAGGTGCCTTCTCTGGCCTAAGATGTCAGAACTTGACAAACATTTCCCTCTTAACCTGTTCTGGACCAGCAGCCTGAGCAGTGTCCTGCACAGAATGAGCCCTTTCAACAGGAATCCATGCAGATTCTCTCCTCCGTTCATTTCCCTCTGATCTGGGAAGTATAACACTGGGGATGATAATTCACAAGCCGGAGAAACAGCACAGTCCTCTCTTCAACTTCTCAGCAGTACACAGCAGCATGTTGTGGATAGGAATGGGGTTCAGACTTGAAAGTCCTCAGATTGTGGGCTCACCTTTGCAGGCTGTGGGACCCCAGGCAGACATAGTTCTAGTTCCAGCATTCCCGGGTGCTTATCTAACAATCGCAGGCATGCATGAGACAAAGGAAGCCGCAACATGTGACATGTACCCTGCACAGGGCCAGAGACTCCCATGGCCAGGAACCCTGAATTGAGTCTCTTCCTTAATGCTCTGCTAGCCCTAGGCTCTGGTTCCTCTCTTACTTTAATTGGGTCTTGTGATCCTAGTATCTTTCCCCAATCATAGAACTTGCTACCCGAGATATAGCAATGGCCTTTCTCAGTCTGGTAAGAATTGAGCCCTCTGCCTGAGAGCATCGCTCACATACACTGAGCCAGTTTCTCCTTGTAGTTCAATGACAGTGCCATGGACCAGTCTAAGTAAGCATCTAAAAGCCACCACCACTGAGCACCTAGCTCAGACACTCATAAAGACTAGATGGCACCTCCTGGTACCTTTCTCTGTTCTCTTCCTGTTTCTGACTCAGTGTGAAATCTAGATGAGAAAAAAAGTGAACAGGATTGGGCAAATGGACTACATACTGACAAAGATAAAAGCTGAGGCCAACGACCATGGTTCAAACACATCTTCCCTTCCAGTAAAACAGCCCTTCTTTTCATATATGTATATACGGCAGATCCTGGAGGGACATTTAGAGAATGCACACTGTGTCAGATGGCAAGTAAGTACTTGACCATCAGAAGATCAACGTTCTTCATATCCTAGCCTTTGTCATGGGCAAGATGCTAGGATGTTATGCATCATTTGAGAATACCTGGATCTCAAGCCAGGAATGAAGAAGGACCAGCTGGTGGCAGCTTCTACTCAGTAGCTGGCTATCTCTTACCATTTATGTCATACCCTGAACACCCAGCTTGGCACTGTATGGGGGATCTATTAATGATGGCTGTGCCTCCCCACCCTGTTAGATATGACCTCCATAAATGTAGGATGAACCATTTTGCAGCTTTTTCCTTTGAGCCTGATAGGACCATTGGCCATTATAGAGCAGAATTCGCTGTCATGGTAACAAAACAAGCAAAGCAATACAGTGATAGCCAGGTCTACAGCAATGGCAACAAGACTGTTCATGTTCCTCGTAGTAGATGGGGAGGAGGGTCATAGAGCTTCAGCTGGAATTTCAGCCATTACTCCCTGCTTCCCCTTCCACACATTGTCTTGGAAGCTGCTACAAGGGTATCTCGCCTTTTGGCACTGACATAATGGTCATCTGTTAATGGCGCAACCCCGCAGCAATCTGTAAATGTGTTGGGCTGCATTTAATGTTTATGCATTTATGCATTATGCTATCCTCAGCTTTATGCAGCCTGTGTGCTGCAAGATTGGCTTGCATTGATCTGCCAACCCCCTGCACGATGGCAAAGGTTGGTGAAGACTCTCTTGGTTCGCCTTCCTGGAACTAATGTGAATGGCAACCACACTGAGTCAACCCTTGCCCAGAACAGAAACTGTGCTCAAACTGTATACAAGAATGTTTGGGAGGCCTTCCGGTGTAAACCAGAGTGACCTATGGGTGCAAGCAGATCTGCTGACCATGGGTACATCTCTTTCTATCACCCGTCAGTGAGGACCAAGTATCAGAATCTACCACCTTTAGAACAATGATATGGGAGCACAGTGCTGTCCTTTCCCCCAGTTCTTGGAGCCAAAGACTCATCTCCCAGGGAAGAAGCCCTGAGTTGTCCAGGAGGACTACCCATAAGGCCTTTGTAGAGCGAAGAAAGACAGTGTCCTTGGGTTCTTGACCAGGTTCCAGCCCTCCTCAGCCCCTTCCATCCTTTACTCTCCACTTTTTCAAAATCATTTCAAGACATGGTTGGCTAATCTTGGTCACTAACTTGGCACACGAAAAAGGAACCTCAGCTGAATAATTGCTTCCAACAGAATGGCCGAGGGCCATCTTTTTGATAGTTCATTGGTGTAAGAGGGCCCAGTCCTCTGTGGGTGGAGCCATCCCTAAGAAGGTGAGTCTCGGTTCTGTAAGGTCACTGAACATGAACCTGGGGATTCAGATGGTTAGCAGCCTTCCCCTGTGACTTCTACTACTGTTTCTGCCTCCAGTTCTCACCTGAACACCTGAATTCTCAGATAGCTGGCTACCTGCTGGGGACCCCAGGGATGTTAAAGCCTTCAGGCTGCTAACATCCCTCAGGGCCTGAGAATGGTGACCACACATCCCAGAGGGTACAGAGATGGGGATGTGGGGCATGGTTTGCCCTTCCCAGGCTGAGTTTCAGCAATTTGCTAAGATTGGGCACATTTAAGGTAACATCAGATAACGGGGACCCCTGGAGTTTGAGGTCTCCTCCCAAGTTGATGCTTTGCTGTGATTTGTCAGAAGCTTACAGGTACCAGGAAGTTAGGAAGTCAGCCAGACGGCCAGGATCACTCTGAGATAAGGTCGTCTGGTGTGTCCTCTCTGTCAGTTTATGGAAGAAAATATAGAACTTCAGGATGCAGGACAGAACACACACTTTCACCTTTTCCAAAAGGCAAATGAAGAGTTGACAGGTAAGGGCATGCTAGAAACACCTGACTAAGTGAAGCTGTGTTAATGCCCTAGCGAGAAACCTGAACATCCCCAAAGATCTTTGTGTTAAAGGCTCGGTCCCCAACTTAGTGCCCTTGAGAGGTGGAAAACCTTTCAGATGTGGGGCCTAAAGCGAGGTCTCTGGGTTAATAAGGGAACCAGGGACCCTGGTCTCTTCCTCCCTTGCCTTTTCACCCCTTTTTGATATTTCTTCTGCTCCGGCCTTTATGAGTCAACACAGACTCAAAGGCGGAAGGTCAAATGATGCTGGCCTAAAATCTCTGCAACCGTTCTCTCCAAAGACTCGATCCTCTCAAGTGTTGGCTGCAGTGACACCCTAGATTGTTCAGTTGCTCTCTGGTTGAAGGGCACACACCAAAGTCCATCTGGCTCAGACACTAATGCCCCATGGGACTTGTTGCCTGGATAACCTAAATCCCACATCTGTGGAGTGGGGCGGGTTACAGATGCATCTGAGAGTGGGCTGAGGGCAGGCACGCACACCCATCACTCACAGAGATACCTGGTCTGCCTAGACATCATCCGTGGAGGCACACACATGACCACACTGTGAAGACGTGTGGAACGCTAAAGCATTGACTTACAAGTTTGGCTTGTGCAAGAACACCACAGTCATCTTAAGATGACAAACTGAGCCTAAATCCAGACTGGCTCTTTGTACTTGTAAGCAGAGTCAACCACCAAAAACACACAGAGTCAGTGTGATGCGTGGGACATTGCATCCGGCTTGAGCTTGCCATTAACTAAAGCACAGTGGCCTGTAGCACAGCCTTCCGCTCCCAAGTGGACACCAGTTGATCAATTTTATTTCCATCCTCCAATCAAGAGCAAGGCTGACAGAGACTCCGAGATGTATTTCATCTTGATTTACCAAATTTCATTTACCCATCTCCATTATTTGCTCAGAGGCTAAGAATACATCTTTTCTTGGCCATTTGCTCCTAATTGATGAGGTGGCCATGCGTGCAGGTCTGGGCTCTCTGGCGGGCTGTCTCTGGCTTTTGATCGACTGTGGATGAAGTCGGCTTTTAGGGCTCGCAACGGCCTCTTCTACAGCCACACAGCACTCGTTACTAATGAAAAGCATGGGCTGTCAGACCCTGGAAAGCCATCTAATTAAACTGGGAGATTTCCATAAAACGAGTTTGAAATCAATCCGTCAATACTGAAACCACTTAGGAAAATGTAGCATGAGCAGTGTGCCTTAGCCCAGGAGAGGGGCAGGCACGCCATCGGTCTTCTGCGTGGGCTCACAGGGTCGCCTGTCTTTCCATGGCCTGGCCACGGTCACAGGGAGTTTCTTCTCTCAGAATTCAGAGACTCAGACAGACATCTCAGGCTAGCCCATCTCTCTGTCTCCGAAGCACAGCCGTGGTTTTGATTGGAAGCATTACTCCCCAGCTCTACACCATAATGGGAACAGCTTCCTGGAGTCTGTAAACGGGACTATGCCTCACACTGAGCTCTGTGAATGCCCTCCCTGTTCCAAATTGCTACTAAATATACGTGTTCTCTAGTGTGTAACTTCGGTGCCCACATACAAATACCTAGAGAGCGCCATTACTTTTTTTTTTTTGTATTTTGAGATCAAGAATTGTTTATACAAAGAAGAAAATTCACTGAAGCTTTGACAAGAAACTCAAAACACCTAGCCAGTAACATCTCTGTGTGGTGAGATTTTCTGTTCTGGAGAAAGGGGACCCATTTCTGGGCTATACTCTCTCCTAATATTTGATTTTAGTAAGCCAAATGTCTCCTGCACCTAACTTCACATAGAGCATCTAATAATACATGTGTAAAACGAGTCCACATAAAGCTATGAATGTTGAGGGAATTTCTACAAGGATTAAACAAAAAGAAAACTAAGTCTACATCCCTGAAAGATGGCAGTAGTTTTAGTTTTTAAAATAATTGTTTGCTTTATGTCCAAAGCACCCACTTCATTTACACTTGTTTCTAGGAGTAAAGCCAAGCTCCTTTCCCTTCCGGATATTCATCAGGCTTAACATGTACAGGTTTTAAATGCCAGGTCCTGCCTGAGCAGCAAGTTAAGAGCTCCAAGTGTACCCCTATCCAGACAGTTTCTCCATAGCCCAGTTTTCCAACATTAGCCAATCGATTACTGTTCACTGTTTGTCTTTAAGGAAAGTTCTTCTCTTTCCCTATGCAATAGAATGCATGAGAATATATAATCAACAGATAAATGCACACACATACACACACACACACACACACACAGCACCCTGCAATAGCCCAAGGGAGGTGGCACTTGCTCTGTTTACTTCTGCGACAAGAAGCTTGGGCTTCAGTTTTATTTATTTCATGTTTATGAAATGAGAGGCTAGCCACATCACCAGGTGACTTGCTTATTTTCGTTTGCCTCAGTGACTCTGGCAGCTCGCACCTTACACGCACACCGTTCCTGGGTGTGACCATTGGCATTATCACTCATTCAACTTCCGCTGTCTACTCATCCTGCAGCCTCCAGGACTGGCATTTATCATGTGCTGAAATTAAACAGATATCAATGATGAGAGTTAATCTAAGTGAAGCACTTTGATCAGTCTTCAGAACTTAGGGAGAAAAGGTAGGGGGAGGTCACTGTTGAGGCCATCGCTGTCCCTGGTTCCGGGGATGTAACAGTGGAAGACGCTATTGGTGGCAGAAGAGACTCTTTTGTTTGTGGTAGTCGCTGCTGTAACCCCAGCACAGAGGATGAGACAGGAGGATCCCCGGGGCTCGTTGGCTAACAGCCTAGCTGAACCAGTGAGTTTTGGCACAGTGAGATCCTGTGCCAAAAGAATAATGTGGAAGGAAAGCTACTGAGGAAGACATTCAATGTTGACCGCTGGCTACAACATACATGCAGAGATGTGCACACATGCACATGGACACACACACACCATGCACGCACACGTCATATACACACTATACACACATACATGTGCCACACACATTCAATACACACACACACACATGAACATACACACACACTCACATGCACGATCTTTAGAGTGGAGATGTTCACTTCAAAAAAAAAAAAAGTACTAGGCTTCAAATCCATCCCACCAACAAAGGCTCTTACAGGATGCTGCCCTAAGGAATTGTGCCTGTCCACCTGTGCCCTTCAGTGACAACTATCATTCCCCAGCATGGAGGATGGCTCTACTTAAAACAACGGAAACATGGTGCCATGGGTGGGCCAGTGGAAACTGTCCCTCTCCCGACCTTCATGTTCCTTCTTGCCCGTGTCCACATGTCTTCATGCTCGCACCCATGCATGGCCTATGGGAATCCAGTGCACACCTGGAGTCTCCCAGTCCCTACCAAGCCCCCCCTCCATCTGGAAACTCATAAATATTTCGAGTTGAATTAAGTTGATACGTGCCATGGCTGGCTTTGGCACGGCTAAGCTAAGCCACTTAGTATGCGCGGCATTCTTCCACTATTGGGCTGGCACCAATGTGTTGTTTACTGATTTACGCTAATTCAAACAGTTTATAATATGTCAGAATTTTTCCAGGGGTTATAGCAGAGATGTTTGGGAAGGCATGCTCAGACACTGATAATCAGCACATTAGCCCTAGGGTGTTTAACAGGCTTGTTTCTGCAAAAGGGAGAGAAAAATAAGAGAACACCTGGGTATGCTAGTAAAAAACACACATTTGCACAAAAACGTACACATTTAGACCCAGGCAGGCACTCACTGGCATACACACTGCACGTAAATGCAAAAAATTACTAATTCATCCCAAAAGTATGTACATCACACATGTTGGTGTGCACAAGGAAAAAATGCACACAGAGGCTTGTGTGCATGTGTGTGCAGGGTCCCGTACACACAAGAGCACAATCTGTCCTCTCCAACGAGCGAACTTGTGATTTTACAGAGAATTTAAAATTTAAACATTTGGTGCAGCTCTGGAATGACAGTCTAAAACCAATGGCTGCACACACACTAGTCACCAGCCTGTACACAAACTAGGGAGTTATTTAGGTTTTGTATGTTTTTTTGTTTTGTTTTGCTTTGCTTTGCTTTGCTTTTTTGAGTTTTTTGTTTGTTTGTTTTTGCTGTTGTTATGTTTGCTTTTTGAGATTTGATGCCAGTTTTCACAGTCTCCCTCCCTTTGGATTCGCCCAGTACTGCCACGGCAACACACAGTGAGCTCACAGCTGGTCTTTGAACCCACTCTCTTGGAGGGGCCTGGCCAGGGATTGAGGTTTCAGAAGCTGCCGTTCCCTGTAGGGAAGTCACAGGTAAAAAGGAAAATGTTTTGTATTTCCCCACTACTTTAGATTTATGGGAGAATCTATCTCTAAAACACAAGAGAAAACTTCTGTGAAGGCAATATTTATTGCTTCCATCTTCAAAATCTTTTGAAAAATCAAGAGGAGGCCTTTTGAGGTCAAGTTTATGAAGGAGCATGGGCCAGAGTTCCTTGGTAGGGTACATCAAGGCTGAAGTCAATCTTCTTTAAAAACTGTGTGACCCACCAATTTTGTCAAAAGGACTTTTAAAGAGGCTGTCATTAAATCTCAAATTCATTAATGTATGTGAGTCATAACTGTTATATAGACTGTTCTCTGGGGCTCTCATAGATCAGGATTCAACCTTCTGCCACCTGAGCTTTCTTCTGTGCTGTCAGCTTCTTTGTTATATAGGAAACAGAGAAGGATGGACAGAAGGGAGGGAGGAGGGAGGGATGGGAGGAGGGAGGGAATATGGTAAGGGGTGGAAACAGGACCTTGGCAGCCCCTCATTGCCTCTCCCCTCCCCGACAGAGATTACAACTCCCTGTCCAGCAGATAACAAGAATCACAGTGCAAAGCCGACTTTCGAGCTAGTGGTTCCTTCACTAATAATCGGGATTTATTACTGGGCCCATCTGCTGTCTCTGTAAGGTCACAAGGTGAACCACAGGCATGGCTGATGTCACCATCAAGGTAACTGGCCACAAATGGACCCTGACAAGTGTACTTTTAAAAGAATATTGTAGCAAGAGCACTCTGAGCATGGATGTCACACTGATAAAGAGAATCACCCTAAGATACTAAAAAGATGTCAAGTTTTAACCCTTTCATCCATGTGATGGAGTCAAGCTGTCAGCTTGGTACCTGAGCGCCAGCTGGAAAGGGGGACGCTAGGCTCATTGACACATGGCCAGGTGCATCTAATGGGCACTGGAAATCAGATGCACCAACTCCAGGAGATGTCCCCAGAACACACACTTGCCACAGGCAGGAGTGGGGAAACCAGAGTGCCCCACACCTCCAATGTGTGCCATACATCCCTCTGTCTCCTAGTGACAAAGTCTCGCTTCCACACAGTGTGTCCCACATCCCTCTATCTTCTAGAGATGAGGTCTTGCTTCCAGGAACTAGTGTCAGATACCCCTGTGATATTTTTCCCCACAAATTGAAAAGGTCCTAAGGATGCAGCTAGAGCCTGCATTTCTACAGTGTTGTTGCTCATTGGGTTATGGCTAGGACACTCCTTCCTCCTTTTCATTTTTAGCTGAGCAGGAGAGTCCGTAGGACAGAGAGGTCCATGCTAGGCACAACTCTCTCCCTCCAGTGGCAAAACAGCAACATTTCCTTCACAGTCTATTGCTGGCTTGTCTCATATCACCCTCACAGAGGCTGTCCCCTTCCATGATGCCATGGTAGAAACAAGCTGTGGTAGCCACATGCCTAGAAATTCCCATCATGCTCTGCTCTCTGACTCAGTCCTTGCTGGCGTCATTGTCCTTAGTTTGTGGAGTCTCTGCACCTAGGGCTCTAGAAGTGATGTGTCTAGTATATGTATGAGGTCTCCAGGCAGGGACCCGATTCCATAGAAACCATCATCCAACCCATTCAAGCTCTGTCTCCCCTGTGACAATAAAGAGTCTCTTGGACGACTAATGATGATAGGCAATATCTATTTGCACCTTGGATGAATGAGCTGGGTGTCTATCTTCAGGATAAGAGTTAGAAGAAGCAAGGAGGAAGAATGTCCCAAGAATAAGGCAGTGAGGACAACCCCTAAGTGACCAAGTTGTAACAATGTGGTTCAGTGAGATCACTCAGATAGAACTCAGCTCCATGCCTAGGGAATCACAGATATCCAGCAAAAGGCGTGTGTCCATCGCTGTGTGTTTGAACTCTCTGATAACTTCTGAACACATCGGGTCCAGTGATATCTCACGTCATCTACTTAGTTCAGTCCTTGATCCACGGGATAAGCAGATGCCAGCTTTATCATTTACTTTCCTGTTGGTGACATGGCTTCTCACATCTGCTTCTCCTTGGACTCTTAAGTGGATGCATCAAGTGACTAGATCAATCATTGTCACAGAGGAGAAGGGACATTTGCAGCCACCTTGGTCCATGGCCTTCTTCCATCTTTCTGTGTGCTGCTCAGCATGCTCTCAGACAGCTGTATGCCCCATGTTCTGTGTGTGGATCATGAGGACACCCAGATGTCCCATGGAGTACATGGCTGTCCATACAGAGATGGTCAACGCTCCTCTACTGTCTTCTTATCCAGCAGGCTGGCATGGATGCCTGAGTGGTTTGAATGAGAATGGCCTCTGACTGTTCATATATTTGAATGCTTAGCCCCCAGTTGATGGAACTGTTTGGGAAGGATTATAAAGTGTGGACTTGTTGGAGGAGGTGTTCCCTGGAGGTGGACTTTTGGGGTGTAAACCCACACTGCTTAGGTTTTCTCTCTGCTTGTGGAGCAGATGCAAGCTGTCAGCTACTGCTCCAGTGCCATACCTGTCTGCCACCATGCTCCCTGCCAGCCACCATGCTCCCTGTCGTGATGATCACAGACTCCAACCCTCTTAACTGTAAGCCCTCAACAAGTTCTTCTATAGGTTGTCTTGGTCATTGTGTCTCCTCACAGCAATAGAACTGTAACTAAGACACTGCTCATCTTAGGACTAAGAAGAAGACATGTCTGTCTCCACCTCCAGCGTCCTTCTCTTCACCAGCTGCTTCTGTCACCACTCTCTGGCGCATCCTTCTAGAACACTGAGAAAAGGTTAGAGTTACTAACAGAGCTTTGTAATACCCCGAGCCACCTGCAGGGAAAGGTCAGCCTCGCCCATCCAACCTCACCTCATTGCTTCCCCAGACCACTGTTTGACATGTACGGTACCCTCTCTCTCCACCTCCCTTGGACAGGCTCAGGATGAATGCTAATACAGAGAGCTGATCCAAAAGACAGGATCAACTTTGGTTACACTGCTGTATTAGAGGTTTTAACTCCACCACTACCAGAGTCACGCACACCATTTCAAATGGAGTTACTTTTTCCACAGAGGCATATTTAGCTTTCTTCTGAATAAAGTGTATTTTTATCCAATGAGCTCTGGTTGCTCATTCAACAATTCAGGTGATATCTGGCTACGTGTGTCTTGTCCTTCCAGATGAGGGAGAAACCCAGCATTTGGGAAAGATGGCAGATGGTGTGTTTAAGCAGAGAGATTGTAATGACCTTGGATGAAGGCAGAAGAAATCTGAATATTTCTATCTGTGATGTAAAATTCCTTACGTTTTGGGAAATCCCCTTGTGCTTAGAAGTAGACTTGAGCTGATTCTTCATAGGTTCTGTGTGGGCTCCCTTGAGAAGGTGAATGCCAAACCTTGGTCAGGATTGAGTCTGTCAACAATTAAACTTCAGATTTATTTATTTATTTATTTATTTTCCATATTCTATTATTTTTCATTCAAAAAATTTACATTTCCTCCCCTTCTCCCAGTCCCCTCCCACTCCCCCACTACCCTTCCTCCCTCCCCCTGCTTCCTTAAGAGGGGGCAGGGTACCCTGCCCTGTGGGAAGTCCAAGGCCCTCCCCACTCCATCCC
>JAQHUG010000004.1:8569631-8598474 GCA_028555095.1 Dicrostonyx torquatus
TGAGTGAGGTAACCCAGACCCAGAAAGATAATTATTGTATGTACTCAGTCGTAAGTGGTTTTTAATTATAAAGCAAAGAAAACCAGCCTACAAATCACAATCCCAGAGAACCTAGACAACAATGAGGACCCTAAGAGAGACATATATGGTTCTAATCTACTTGGGAAGTAGAAAAAGATAAGACCGCTGAGTAAATTGGGAACATGGGAACCATGGGAAAGGGTTAAAGGGGAGGGGAGAGGAATGGAGGGGAGCAGAGAAAAATGTATAGCTCAGTAAAATCAATAAAAGATGCTTTATCAGTTTATATCAGGAATGTGGTAGCTTCTCTTTTTGCCTTAGTCACCTTCCCTTCCTCTTCCATGCTCCCTCTTTGGTCTCTCTTCCTCCCTGAGGTGTACCTGACCAATGACAGCCAGGACTACAGCCTCACCTTGGAAAATAGCATCACCAGACACACTCTGCTTCTGAAGCATCAATAAAAAAAAAAGTGTCACTTGAAAAAAAGAAGTCTCAGGAAGTAGTCTCCTGGGTCAATGCACTCAAGGCTACTTCCCACTTTCTCTATCAGGTTCAGTGTGACTGGGTTTATGTTGATGTCTTTGATCCACTTGGACTTGAGTTTTGTGCAAGGGACAGATATGGATCTATTTGCATTCTTCTGCACTGACACTGAAATCGACAGTTAATAAATGGGACCTCCTGAAATTGAGAAGCTTCTGTAAGGCAAAAGGACACGGTCAATAAGAGAAAACAGAAGATCCTCACCAACCCCACATCTGACAGAGGGCTGAGTTCCAAAATATGTAAAACACTCAAGAAGTTAAACACCAAAATGCCAAATAATCCAATTAAAATTGGGGATCTAAACAGAGAATTCTCAACAGGAGAATCTCAAATGGCCAAAAGACACTTAAAGAATTGCTCATCATCCTTAGTCATTGGGGAAATGCAAATCAAAGTGACTCTGAGATACCATCCTACAGCTGTCAGAACAAAGACCAAGACCACTAAGGACAGCCTATGCTGGAGAGGATGTGGAGTAAAGGGAACTCTCCTCCATTGCTGGTGGGAGTGCAAACTTGTACAGCCATTTTGGAAGTCAGTGTGGCGGTTTATTAGAAAATTGGGAATCAATCTACCTCAAGACCCAGCTATACCACTCTTGGGCATATACTCAAAGGATCCAGACCCATAGCACAAGAACATTTGCTCAACTATGTTCTTAGCAACATTATGTAACAGCCAGAACATGGAAAACAGCCTAGATGCCCCTCAAATGAAGAATGGGTGTTGACCGAGTTTTCTGTATGGCAGGTCCCGCAGCTGTTCAGTCCCAAAGAAACACACAGAGGACACAGAGGTCTACATTAATCATAAACTGGTTGGTCTATTATCTCAGGCATATTATTAACTCTTATAACTTATATTAGTCCATAATTCTTGTCTGTGTTAGCCGTGTGGCTTGGTACCTTTTTCAGCGATGTCTGTGTTAGCCACGTGGCTTGGTACTTTTATCAGTGAGGCATTTTCATCTTGCTTCCTCTCTGTCTGGGTGACACTGCAGACTGACTCTCTCTTCCCAGAATTCTCCTGTTCTCATTGTCCCACCTCTACTTCCTGACTGGTTATCCTGCTTACACTCTCTGCCTGGCTACTGACCAATCAGCNCTGGCAGACACCATGTGATTGCAGCTCAGTCTGGGCCAGAGTGATGGCTTTTCAGTTAGATGTCTCCATCTTGGCTTTAATTTGGTAGGTTTCAGTAACTTGGGGGAACTTTCATCCCTCGCATGATCCTGAATGTGAGCTGTTTCTTCTTCTATAACAAGAATGCCAGAAACTCAAATTGAGTGTTCGCAGTTATCTACATGCTGAAACTGAAAAACTTGGTGATAAATGTACTTAGTTTAAAAGGGCAGTTTGCTGTTGGAGAGTTTCTGCTCCTTGGGACCCTCCTTCAGGTCTGATCACCTCCTGCTGGAGCTTCGGCCTAGAGGCTTGGCTATTGACAAAAGGAAGCTCATTTGGTTTGATTTTGGTGAAAATCAAAGTAAACGCCTTTTAATAAAAAAAATGACTCCCTTAATTAAGATTCAGATTTAAAGAAGAAAAACTGGTTCATGTCATTGGTAGACACAGACTACCCAGGGCGGTCCTGGAGGGGGCATGAGTCCTGGCCTAAAGCTGCCAGTCATGTGTGTTATGACTCTCCATATGACTGCAGTTCCTCCAGCCCGGTAACTGCACGCAGGCGGCGTATTCACTAAATGCAACTGTTTGTGATGGGAGACCCAGGGTTCAGACAGTTCCATCTCTTTGTTCCTCTGTTTTATACTGCGTGTGAGAATTTTGAATATTTTATCCCACTCTGGTGGTTCTGGGACCGTCTGTATTCTAAGGGCAGAACCTCTTAAATTTGTTTCAGCCTCCTTCCTGAACGGCAAATTATCAGTCTGGGTAATGAGACACAGGTGTAACTGTAGACGTTCCTTCAAGAATCCCTCCGCTATGAATCTGCCTCATATGCCACAGCCTGCTTCCTCACTGTGGCTCTCTGGGAAAATTCGCAGCTCTCATAGCCATCACACACACACACACACACACACACACACACACACACACACACACACTTCTACCTGTGAGCTGCTGACTACGGCCATGTGGGAACACGTGTACTGCCATAAATAAGAACAAACCCCACCCTTTGCTGCAAGCTCTTGGGTGTCCCTCCGCTGCTCTGTCCCCATGGCTGCTCGTCTCATTGCTCCATCCCATCTCTGCCTCTGTGAGAATCCTCATGGTAAGATGGGACCCAACAGCTGATGGATCTCTTCCTTCCCATCCTGCATGCAGATGAGAGGGGTTCTCCTCCTCCTCAGCCCCTGACTCAGGGAAGGGCCTGGTGTTGGTTACTGACTTATTGTGACAGGGGAAGCTCAAATGGGAACTTCTTAGTAATTTCTTCAGGAACAGAATGTGGGCATGGCATCCTCATGGCTGGGGTGTGCATAGGATGAGACAGATCTGCCACCACTGAGGTTCAGATGGAACTAGGAGGAAGCAAGAGCTGTGGGACAACCCTTCTGTATGCAACGAATATGTGTTACTCTCATTGGTTGATAATAAAGCTGATTTGGCCTATAGCAAGGCAGGATAAGGCTAGGCAGAATAAGTCAAACTAAAAATACAGAGAGGAAAAGGGGCAGAGTCAGGGAGAGATGTGAGCCAGAGGAACAAGACATAAAGCTAAAGTCACAAAGTCACGTGACAAATGTAGATTAATAGAAATGAATTAATTTAAGTTGTAAGAGCTAGTTAGTAATAAGCCTAAGCTATAGGCTGAACATTCTATAATTAATGTAAGCTTCTCCGTGTTTGCTTGGGACCAGGAGGTTGGGACAGAAAAGCTCCACCTCTGTTTACAAGTGAATGAGCAGTGGGGGCATAGGATGAACTTGTATCTGCCTGACTGTGGTTCAGGCACAACCAGGAGATGGAGAGCAGCTCTGACCATGGTCCTCATATCCTTCTGCGTGACAAAGATGCCTTGTTTGAGACACCTTGTTAGGCTACACTACCAGATACCTGGAGGCTTTACAGTGTGATTGACAAATAATTCTTTCAAAGAATAACAAATTATCACGAATACCTTGCATGTAATTGTTTGTGCCCCATCTGGAAACAAAGAGAGAAACACAGGTGTTCTATGAATCACTGGAACTATGGTCTGGCTAAATTGCTATCTGCTGCTTTAATATTTTCAAAAATTGAATTATAAATGTTAAAGTTGTACTATCCTACATATCAACTCATGCTCTCTTATATCAGAAAGGAAGCCACTGTTCTTGAGACAATGTCTTACTATATAGCACAGATTGGTCCTGAACTCTCAGCAATATTTTTCCTTCAGCCTCTTGAGTCCTTAGATTATAGGTATGTGCCACCTAGAGCTAAAAGGAAGTATATTGAAACAGGTAAATCGTGAGCTTAGCATTATTAACTTAGAACACTGTCAAATAGTAAAAATAAAATTGTTACCATGTTGCAAAATGTTTCTTTTTTAAAAAATAGTGTGTGTGTATTTGTGTGNTGCATGTATTTCCCTGGGAAGGGGAAGTAGAAAAGATCTCCTGGTAACCAGGAGTGGGGGTTTGTGGGGGGAAGAGGGATGGGAACTAGAGAGAGCAGATTGGTGGGCTAATTGCAGGAGGCAGAAGGAAGGTTGGAGGCAGGATGGAGTGGGAGACTAACAAAAGAGATGTCTTGATGGGGATGCATTTCATGATTAGGGAGAAACCTGTTGCCAGGGAAAACCCCAGGTACCCACAAGAATGACTCCAGCTAAGACTCCCAGCAATAGTAGAGAGAGGGTGTCTGAGCTGAACATCTACTGTAGGCAGATTGGTGGCTTCCCTAACTGCCATCAGAGATACTCTGTCTACAAACTGGTGGAGGCAGAGGCAGAGATCCACAGACAGGCAATGCCCTGAGTCTTGTGGAAGAAAGGGAAGAGGGATTGTAAGAGCTGGGGTATCAGGATGGGAGAAGAGACAGCTGACGAGTCAGCTGGAATGAGCTCCTGAGAGCTCATGGACACAAGACCAATAGTCAAGGAGCCTGCATAGGACAACGTAGGCCCTCTACAGGTGTGCCACAACCCTGTATCTGGGACTCTTTGTAAGGCTTCTAACAATGAGAGCAGGACCTCTTCCTGGCACTCAGCTGGCTTTTAGTAACGTATTCCCCATGCGCTGAAATCCCAGGCCCCAGGTCATGTCCCTTTATTTGGTTTTATATTTCTAAAGAATGAGTGAGCCTTCAAATGTCTACCTTTCAGGAGTCATATCCATGCTCCGGATTACGGGGAGCTCTGGTCCACTCTGGGCGGAAGAGTGCTCTAACTTTCCCTTCCCTCCAACCATATTCGCTGGCCTCCTCTGGCCATTTCCACGGCCCCACTCCCCCCGTCTCTGGGAGTACCAATGCTGCATTCTCACGGATGCTTACCTGACATCCACGCATGAGCTAAAGAGCACTCAGGACTCGTCTCCGTATCTGACTTAATTCAATTAGTAGAATCTACCGGCTTCTATCTAGCTTGTTGTTAAAAACAGGAAGTCATTCTTTTTTTTTTTCCCCAGAGGACTAGTAAAGATTTAAAAAAAAAAAATTAGGGAGATGGAAATCTTAACTATCTGGATTTGATCATTATGTGTCAATTTTCCATGCAGTAACCCACACATTTCTACAATTAAAATATAAAAGGGAATAAAAATTAAAACTAAAAAAAGGAAAGAATTTCATGAGATACACTGGATGGTGATGCGTAACTCAGCATTGCACTCATTTGTTTTCTTAAATTGTAGAAATTTCAAGAAAACCGGAGAGATTTTTATTTTTTGAATCTCCTTCTATACCCCATAAACGGTTTCTGGTCCATGGCAGGATATGGATGTACAGCCGTGCCCGGTTCTGGGTGATCTCTGAGTTATAGTCCGTGTTTGCTTTTTGTCCCTCTGCATTTGGTGGCAGTATCCTTTCTTGCTGTCTTGTTTCATGCGAACCCCAAAGGACATATCATCTGTTTCTTGCAGCTTTTTTATTTGTTTTTTACACATATGGGTTTATTGTGTTCACAGTAATAAGCTGTTTTAAAAAGCTGAAAACATTTTACTAATTACTGAAAGAGGGCAATAAATACAGTACCAAGAAAATGTCATTTAAAATATTACATCTGTTTTCTATTTTTAAACCTTCATTACTTCCAATTCATCCCTCTAATCACAAGTTACGCTGCATATTAATTGTTGAACCAGATTTATCAGAAACTGTCTTTTATATAAAATCATGAAGCGGATAATTTCGGAGGAGGCTGTGAGCAGATGAGAGGAAGCGGGAAGGCCCCCCTCCTAGCAGATGCTCCGCAGTGACACGGATATTGTTCTTACTAAATGCTCTCTTTCTCATCCATGGAGTTCTCACTTATCTCTCCAGTGTCTGTTTGAGCACATTTTTCTGGGCTGGTAAAAGGATCTGCTTCCGCAGGCAGAAGACAATATTTACACTTATAATGATGACACTCCAATATGCTGTCTTCAATATTTGAAGACAGGAGTGAAGTTTCAAGCCCTAAAGAAATGGTATTTTTTCCCCTGGTTGTTTGTGGGGTTGTTTTTTTTTTTTTTTTGAAATTATTTACGCCTAGTTTAGAAGCGAAAGGATGCACAATCCCAAGCTGAGGAAGGATGGGTTAGAAGTTCCCACCGTGGCTAGGAATACATAACGGGGACTGGCAGACAGCAGAACACGAGACATGTTTATGTCCATTGGGTGATACTGGCTAGCTCTTGAGGGTGTCCAATTATGTTTTCTAATATTTTGCCAGAACACATGGACATCTACATGCACAGTGATCATCCTGACCCCTCTCCAAACACCACTGGACAAAAGAACTCAAAGCCAGACACTAGCTCAAATGTGACCTAAAATTGTAATACTGATGAAACGCAGGTGTTATTTTCAGGAACTGGAGTTTTAGAGAACTTTATGAAAAGGAGCAGTTTATCAAAAAGTAATGAATTGGATTGAAAAACTTAAATTTATGTTAACACCAAACACACAGATACAATAATTAAAAGAGCAGACAAAGATTAATATGCATTTTAGCACATGTAACTGACGAACAAAAACTCATTGTTACATTACCCCGGTCAGTAGACAAATGTGCACTTGACTTTTACCAAAGACTGTGAGTGGTTCAGACAAATGAACAAAAGTATGCGATTTTCTAACCTTGTTTCTTATCGGGGAAAGTGGGTTCCAACCACAGTACGATACAGCTGCACAGGAATACCTCATATTACAAAGAAATCAAACTACATTGTGCTTCAGATACAATGCACCTAGAGCTCTCAAACACGGTCTAGGGAGGGTGTGGATGGGCAAGAACACTCTAAAAATGTTCTGGAATCCCTGCATCTGTAAATGTGTAAGTCATCTGTGGTGTGGTCATTCATTAAAATAGTACTCGGTAATGAGAGAGTGAGAGAGAGAGAGAGAGAGAGAGAGAGAGAGAGAGAGAAAGAGAGAATTGAGCTGCTAAGCCATGACAAGACCAGGAGGAAAGTTAAATACATATTGCTGAATGGACGAAGGTAGACTGATAAAGTCTGAAGCCCACATGGTTTCTTGATTGTGACAACCTCAAAATGACAATGTCACCAAGACCGGAAAATACAAGTAGTCCTCCACATTACAGAAGAAGGAAAGGGGGAAACAGAGTGTTGGAAGAGCTCTAGCTTAGGGAAGGTACTCTCTGAGCTGCCACAGTCGGGACCCACGTCATTATTCCTTTATCAACAGCACAGGGCGTGCGACTACTCTGTAAACATCTGCCGATAAAGAGTCTGTGCTGGTCCCAACACAGGACAACCTCTCGGGTACCCATCCTGTGGAGATTCATGGAGGAGCAGAACGAGTGGACAGGATGCTGTTTTCTGCTTTCTGTTCTGCAACCTGGAGACTTCTCTGAAACCTGTCAGGCTTGAATGACTGTAAGGTTTTTTTGTTAAAAAAACAAAGTAAGCATGTACCTAGCACACGGCAGCCACTCCTAGCCTGAATACAGGAAAGCCTCCCTCACGCAAGGACTGTGTGTCACCTGGGCAGAGGTGGCACACATCTTTAATCCCAGCACTCAGGAGGCAGAGACAGGCAGATCTTTGTGAGTTTAAGGCCNTTTCGAGACAGGGTTTCTCTGTGGCTTTGGAGCCTGCGCTGGAACTAGCTCTTATAGACCAGGCTGGTCTCGAACTCACAGAGATCCGCCTGCGTCTGCCTCCCGAGTGCTGGGATTAAAGGCATGCGCCACCACCGCCCGGCCCTCTTGGACTTCTTTAGTAACCTTCTGCGAAGAATAAGTTCTCTAGAGTTGTTGGGGGATTTTTTTTTTAGGAATTTTTTTCCTTCATTTTCATAATTGAGGATGTCCCCCAAGCTGGTTCTGTGTGTCTCAACCACAGTCATCTCTTGTAGATTTTCTGGGGCTGATTCCCTAGAATGCCATAAACTGAAGTATTGTCAGCGTTCAGCTGTGACGACATAAAGCAGAGAGACACAGAAGCAAGCGAGCAGTGAGCGCAGGACTCTGACAGGGAGACGCTCCTGATCTCAATGCTGTTGGCCGCAGGACAAGTGGACTGGACTTTTCTGAGCTGTGGAGGAGACCAGAGTTGGGCTCAAAATCCCAGAAAGGGCAGGATGAAGATTCAAGCAGAGATGACATAGAAGTCCACGTGGGGGTCCCATACAAGCCCTTAACTTTGAATGTTTTGGTAGATTTGTTCAAGAAACTTCCTGAGGCCTGCTCAGGCAGCTCAGATGTCTCAAGATACATGGACTAGAGAGGGTGAGTGGGATCGGTGTCCATGGAGATCTGTGTTATCCATGATATGGCAGGGTTGGGATCCATGGAGCTCTGCATTATCTATAATATGGAGGAAATGGGGGTGCGCGGAGCTCTGTGATATCTGTAGTATAGTGGGATTGGGGTCCATGCAGTTCCGTGTTATCTATAATATGGAGGAATTGGGAGTCCATGCAACTCTGTGTTATATATAGTTGGATGGAATTGGAGTTCATGTAACTCCGTGTTATCTATAGTATAGTGGGATTGGGGTCCATGTAGCTCTGTGTTATCTATAATATGGAGGAATTGGGGGTCCATGCAACTCTGTGTTATATATAGTTGGATGGAATTGGAGTTCATGTAACTCCGTGTTGTCTATAGTATAGTGGGATTAGGGTCCATGCAGCTCTGTGTTATCTATAGTATGGAGGAACTGGGGGTCCATGGAACTCTGTCTTATTTATAGTAAGGTGACTCACTATTACCCAGCATACAAAATAACCCGCCAGGAGAGGCCAAAACATCAGTAAGGTTCCTATGTGCCAGAGATCTACTTTCTTCTGTCCTAAGTCATCTCATCTTCCTAGAGGAAAAGGATGCTTTGGCAAAATCACAAAAGACTGAGCCGGGAGACTGGGTGAGAACAAACTAGCAGACTTGGCAACTTGGGCTTTCTTCAGGTTAGTGCTCACAAACTGTAAAACCAATCACATAGTTTCACGGTGCTGGGTCACTAACTTAAACAAGACAACACTCTCCAAAGGAATATAATGGATCCTAGAGTCTCCATGATACATTTAACACCCCTTAGAAAATCGGGACATACAGACATAGAAAAAGCTTTGTGGGGGCCTTTGTCCCTCAAACAGATCATGTCTATTTTGAGCTAGCTTTGATTTTGTTTCCAAAAAACTGGGCGTCTGTGTATTGACCCTTACAGACAAGGAGATTTCTTAGTTGTCTGCTTTGAAATTTTTCTTTCCAACTCTGATTTTCAGTCATTTGTTTATGATGTTATATGTGTCTTTATTTTATTAGATTTGCTTATAATTCACTGGCATTGGTGAGTCTTCAACATCATGTTGCAACATTCTAAATTAGCCATGGATGATTCTAATTGTACACCCACGCCTCCTGGGACCCCCAGTGGAGTATGTTAGGTCATTCTGCTGCTCTGCATGGGATTCGTGCCTCCTGTTTTCTAGTCTTTCATTAAGAACACGCATTGGGCAGGGCGGTGGTGGCGCACACCTTTAATCCCAGCACTCAGGAGTCAGAGGCAGGTGGATCTCTGTGAGTTTGAGGCCTGCCTGGTCTACAAGAACTAGTTCCAAAGTTACAGAGAAACCCTGTCTTGAAAAAAAAAAACCAGAAACAAAAAGGAATGTGCATTGGTTTACAGATTTCATCCTCTTTCCAAACAAACTTTGTGTTTCCTGTTATTTCACCAGAAGATTAAATATTCTTATTTTCTGATACTAAACATTTTTAAATTTTCAGGTGAATAATTTGTACTTTAATTTGTACCATTTGCATTTTAAACATCTCTAGTTTACATTCATTTCATCTATTTTTTTTGTCCATTTCTTTGGCACAGTGATACCAAACTCCCTTTCACTGACCTCTCTCTGTTAGTTCTGTTTCCTTTATCGATAATGTTTCCCTGAAATTTCACACCATTACTTTGGAGAACAGAGCTGCACAATTGAGCACAGAATCCTCTCCCCCCCCCCCGAAGAGGATTTCCCTCTCCTCCGTGAGGCAGCAACGATAAAGGACCAGTCACTTTACTTCAGTAGGATATCAGTGACGAACATCTCCAGAATCATGTGATGCAGAGAAAATAAATTGTCAAGAGAGAAGGGGACACACGCTATCTACTAACAGAAGTGAAGATCCCGAGGAAAAGCATTGGACTATGCTGAAGACACCAACTTTGCCACAGTTATCATACTTGATGGCTACACAATCACAAAAGATCTCCCACATTCGAGAAGAAAGTCTAAATGAATATTTTTAAAAGGGAAATTCTCAAGTCTTTTTTTTTTCAAACTCCACTGCAGCTAAATAAAGAAAATTGGGACATCCTTTTGAGACCATTGCTTCATTAATTTAGTCATGTGACTACATTTAAATCATATTGAAAATCTTGGTCCATTCTGAAGCTAGTTTTCCATACTGTTATTGCAAAACAATTTGTACATTCCTTTCAGAAGTTTCTCAATCAGTCTTCTAGCAGATTTTCCCAGGATGCTTTTCCAAAACAAATCACTTCATACCTCACTCACTTTATACCCTCTACCCTGCACCCACGCCACAAATATATGATACATATGGATCATATTTTTTAAAAAAATATGCAGCTATATAGATGCAATTTTATAATATTCTTCCTAAAACCCACAGAACTTTCTTGTGCAATATCTGTCATGAGATGACCAATAGTCAAAGAATTGTACATTCAATGCAAAAGANTGACTCAAAATAATCACACAGAAACTATATCAGTTAAAACACTGCTTGGCCAATAGCTTACGCATATTTCTAGCTAGCTCTTATATCTTTGGCTAACCCATTTCTATCAATCTGTGTATCACCACGCGGCTGTGGCTTAGGCAGTAAAGTTCCATCTGGCGTCTGCCTCTGGAGGGGCTTCATGGCTTCTCCCTGACTCCGCCTACTCTCTCTATATCTTTTCTAGCCTGGCTATATTCTGTTAAGCCATTGGCCAAAAGCCGCTTCTTTATTCATTAACCAATAACAGCAACACATAGACAGAAGGACACACACACACACCCCGCCCGCCAGAGACTGTTCACATGGATGGTGTCACAACATGATAATGAGTTTACGGAGCACTGACTGCATTCCGTTTTATCTCCTGCTCAGGCCTCACTTCTACAGTAGGACACGAACGCTGTCACCTCAGCTGCCCGAGGAGCAGGATTTGCTCTCTCTGCCACAGGTTTGGTGAAGAACCAGAGAGCATGCCACCTTCCTGGGAAATCTGGCAAGACTTAGCTGCTCTAACCTTCCGGTTTTATCTGTTAACACATCCAGTTTCTGTACGATGCTATCCGGGGGCCATGCCAGGTAAAATAACTGACATGCAGAGTAGGGCCCAAATAGCAATTTGTTACCCCAAAGGATTTCTGCCCCCCACTGTTCTCTCAGCTTTGAGAGTGAAGTTTACAGAACTCCTCACGACAGCCCCATTGCTCAGAATATATGATGCCAGGTGATAGATGCTGCCTGAAATTGGCCCCACCCAGCTGGTGCTGGAGGAGTAGCTGAGAGTCCTACATCTTGTGGGTAACAACAGGATGTCAACGGAGGCACTGGATGTCATCCTGAGCATAGGAAACTTCAAAGCCTGTCCCGACAGTGACACACTTCCTCCAACATGGCATATCTACTCCAAAAAAGCCACACCTCCTAATAGTGCCACTCCCTGTAAGATTATGGGGTCCAATTACATTCAAGCTATCACACATCTCAGAGGTCTGGTTTAGAAGTGGATCTTCCCACTTCAAATTACGCGAAATCCCCTCACTGAATTGCTGCTCCTGTTTGGGGTTTCAGTTAATTTCAGATGTAGTCAAGCGGACAACCATGAGTAGCCACTGCAGCATACAAGATGGAGTCAGCCTACTGAGCTCTGAAGATGCACCTCATCATGGGATGGAAGACTGGACTCTATAATTCCTTCGTCAGCCTCAAGACAAGACTCCATAACATGGACACATTCTTTGGAGGAAGAAAAGTAAAACCTGAACCTTACCTTTAAAAAGAGATGGTTTTTTCCCCCTAAATTAGAGGAAAAGAAATCAAACTTTGGACTGAGAGAGTGTGCTCTACTCTGTGGACATGGGACCCAAGTGATGTGGGAGTCCCCTCAGTGTGCTGTGATTACCATTAATGAATAAAGGAACTGCTTTGGACCCACAGCAAGGCAGAACTTAGGTAGGCAGGGAAAGCTAGGCTGTATGCTGGAAGGAAGAAGGGTGGAGTTAGAGAGAGGCGCCATGGAGTTTTAGACGTGCTGAAAATTTGCTGGTAGGCCACGACCTCATAATGATATACAGATTAATAGAAATAGGTTAAATTAAGATGTAAGAGTTAGCCAATAAGAAGCTAGGGCTAGTGTGTCAAGCAGTGATTTAATTAATGCAGTTTCTATGTGATTATTTCAGTTCTGGATGGCTGGGATGAACAAGCAACCCTTCTTCTATATCCAAGATGTTCTACAGTCCAGACCTTGAAAAACTTCCAGCCAGGCTTTGGTGGCTTCCTCAGATTCACTCGGCTCAGGTGACAGCAACGCAGACTTGTGGTGCGTTCCAGGGAGACCCAAGCAAGACAGTTCAAGGCCATACCTGACGCTCTTTCAGCACAACAGGGGACAGGAGTTCCTGAGGGTGGGATCTACACACAGCAGAGGGATGAACAGAGATGGAAACCAGACAGCCAGGTTTAACTAGAAAATGTAAATTGAAATGTATCAGTGCTGGAAATACCAGTGGAGGAAACCGAGGTGAATGTAAACTTGGTTTACCCGGAGAGCTAACACTCAGTGCAGCTGCCAATGTGATCCTTCACAAGCTAATTCAGCCCAGCACGGAAGACATGCGACTCCGCTCAACGCACCACTGTCTAGTGAGACCTGGTGCAGCCGCCTCAGTTCGTGTATAGAGAGAGGGTGGGAGGACCATTTATCTTATGTAACAAGGCTGTCAATGTTTGATATTGCTTTTTTATTTATTATTAATCTTCCATAATATACTGAGAAGCTTGTTTCTCTGGCAGTAAAGAAGTAATCTGAATTTCCACTACATCTTCATTTCATTGAAACTCAAACGAAATCACACTTGGTCCATTATTCAAAGTAGGTCCAAGTCACATTTTCATCAGGGTGTCTACCTTTCCTGCTGTCTATACAAACCCATAGAAAATAATTGGAAACTTGTCTGCTGTTTTTTTAAAATTATTTCTGATGATGATCTTATACCTTTAAACAAACTTTTTTTTGTTTTGAATTATTTACAATGGCACTTTTTCCAAGTGACCCTGCGCTGCCTCTCACCACTTTGACTGAGTTTGTAGAAGGCAGAGGTGGGCACTGTCTGGAAAACTGCTGAGGAATACAGAATCTCCACCCTGCCCAGAAATAAAATACCAATTTGGAACTACATTCTCACTGATGGCTGAGTGGAGTGTGGCTGGAGACACTGGTGTGATGTCCATGCTGGAGCGGGACCACACCTCTCTTGGTCATAGTGCTTTGTCCTGTGTTCTCTCCACTGTAATGCCTGGCATTGAGGGGTTTCTGTAGATGCTTTAGGAGGGAATGATCTTGTGCATTGTTGAGGGCGGAACACATCAGATGAGGGGAATGTGAATCAATAATTCCACACTAGCTCCGAATAGGGTATACTACGGTTTTCTTTATTAAAAGGGAAACTCATGGATCTCAATGAGGAAATAGGAATGGAATCAAACATCCAGGTGTGGCGAGCGGGAAGAGGGCAAGAGGGCGATTCCACTGAGGTTTTGGTACCCCAAGCCACACCCCACCTGATCCAGCCTCTCAAAGGCCATTGGCGAAAGGAGTTTCCCATCACCTTGTGGACACTCTGAAGGTCTGCACATGACTGGTGTAACTCACCACTTTTTCCATGCCATCTGACTACACATGATTGGTGTGACTCAACACCTTTCCCATGCCATCTGACTGCACATGACTGGTGTAACTGTCCACTTCATGTCCTCTTTCTCCCTCCATGGGATTAGGGGATAGGGGTACAGGCATTTGTGGGAAGCAGATGGGACAGTAATTACATTTATAGCACTTTAACCAAATACTCGACAAAACCACATATGAAAGGAAAGATTAATTTGACCCAAAATGCTGTGGTGCACAGAGCGGGAGGGGTGTGGGGGTGCTCAGCTCTCTCCCAGCAGCAGAAATATGTAGCAGAACTGTTCACATCATGCCAGACCAGCAGGCAAAGAGTGCGAACCTCATAGGCCTGTCCCTGGTGACCCACTTCTACAAGCCAGGCCTCACCTCCACAGCCTTCAAAATCACTAGACTGGGACCAAGTGTTTCAAACATGAGCCTACAGGGAACACTTCAGATCTGAACTGTAACATCCCGCCACTGTCTCCCTAAGGCTCCTGGGCATCTCCCAATGCTAAATGTACTTCTTTCAACTTCGCTAGTCTCTCATTGTTCTAAAGCCAATATTCAAGGTCTCTTCTGAGACCCAGCACACACTACTCTGTAAGTCCCTGGAAAATCAAAAAGGAAGTTCCATAGGTATAACATACAATGGCGCAGACTAATCATTTACATATTTTTAAGAAAAGAAGGAATAGGAGTGTAGCAGCTAAAGACTGGATCAAAGCAAGACAAAACCCAGCAGGGAAAACAGTGAACCCATCCACCAACTCCATGTATAGAACCTAAGATAAGTAATGTCATTCTGTGAGCTCCAAGGAGTTTGGACATCCCTGCCCCCAGGACACTGCCCTCCACCGTACAAGGGACCTGTCTCCCAGGCCAGTTCCATGCAGTGTCTTCACCTCTCACTGGCAGACATCCCATTTTCCTGGCACCTCCAACTTTCCAAAAGTCTCTGCTTCAGCTCAGGGTTCATCCATACAGCTTCTCACATAACCATCTTCTGAGCTTCGTACAATATTATTTTCCATTTTAACATTATTGTGATACAAATTTCCTGGGCTCGCATGCCAGTTTTTCTTGCTTCAATGCAACACGCAGCGGCTATGCAGCAAAGAGAAGCACCATGCCGCTGATGCCAACCTTAGATAGAGACCAGCCTGTCAGACCGCGGCCGCAGCAACCTTCGTCTATGTTAAGTAGAGCTTGGGAAGGCAGTGCTTTCCCAGAAGGCCACCTGCTTCAGCCCTCTGCTTACACTAAATTTCCTTCAAACAATTTGTGGTTTTTGCACCTTGAAGCCTTGGATGACTGGTGTCTACCCCTCAAAATACCATTTTCGTTATTCCAGAGCAACCCTTGTGTCTTACCATCAATGGTACTAATTTCTTTCAGATGTGGAGTTCATTTTCCCACACTTACTTTGCACTAAACACAGTACTCTTTCCGGACAAATAACATTTTTTTTTCAATTCTTCTCTACATGTATCTCTTGTTTGTCAGTAAGAGTCTAACTAAAATCAGAAAGTCATAGCCATGCTCTAAGGTTTGATGTTATGGTGTCTCGACATATTCTCTGCCACAAAATCTAACCTGTTCCTTTTGAATTTCATCTGATGCAAATTCTGGGGATTTAGACAGAAGAATGCAGCCATCTTTTCAGCCAGAGCAAAAAACAAATCGCCTGTAGCCAAGTTCTCAATGAAGTCCTAGTCTTGGTCTGAAGACTTACCTTGGAAAACTTTATTAGCTCTCCCAATAAACTCTGTTTTTAACAGCCTAAGCCTCTCTAGCCTGTGGCTCAAAACTCTCATATTCCTCCCACAAACTAGCTCCAAAGCCCTGAGAACCACACAACCAGATTTGTCACAGCAGTGACCCCATATCCCCGGCACCAATTTACTTGAGTGGTTGGTTTTCTATTGCTGTGTTCAAATACCTTAGAGAGACATCTTACTGAAAGAAGTATCCACTCTGGTTTAAGATTTTCAAGGGTTGCAATTCATCATGGCAGTGAAGCTATGGCAATGTTCCTGGTGGCAGGAGTGTGGGAAGAGGCACTCCCATCACAGAAGACCAAGAGTCCACACAAACCAGGGATGGAGACACACGGTGACCTGCGTCTACCAGCCAGACTTCCTTCAGTTAGTGGCGTAAGTTCAGGACTAAGATTTCAGAGTATGAGACTGGGGGTGACACGGCAACTCCAAGTGACACTAGGTCGTTGTACAATCCAGGCCAAACATAGCAGCACTCATGCAGGAACGCGCTGTGCTGTTCTCCTTTGATTAGCTTTCCCCGCTGCCATGACAAGGAAACAGCTCAGGGCTCTTTTAAGGTGGTGGCGACTGTCCCTAACTCTACAGATAAGAATTCTGGAGTCTGGATGTTGGCATGTTCATGTTGCCTCTTAGGGCACGGGCTCTACTTGCCTCCCCCACTTTTTGTGGGTTTCAGTAGACCCTGCTTTGCAGTTGCATCAGTCCAATCTAGGCCTCCATCTTCGCACAACCGTCTTTTCTCTTGGTATCTCTGAATTCCTGTGCTTTTCATCTTCTTTATCTTATTTCAATCTCTCTCGCTGTGTGTGTGTATGTGTGTGCGTGTGTGTACATGTGGATAGGCATGTATGTGGCAAAGTAGTCAAACAAAGACCTCAGGTTTGTCCCTCACTTTGTACTTGATTTGAAACAGGGTCTCTTGTTCACCACTGTATATGCCAGGGTAGCTGCCCCTCAGTCTTCCGAGGTTTCTATTGTTTCCACAGGAGGACTGGCACTATAAATGTGTGCCACCACAGCTAGCTTTACATGTGTTCTGGGGATTAGAACCCAGGTCCTTACTCTTGCACACTAAGTACTTCATCCACATAGCCACTTCTCTAGCTCCCTCCTCTTCTTGTAAGTATACTAATCTGTTAGGTCTCACCAGTACCCAGTATGACTCCATCTTCATCTAACTTACCACAGCCTTAAAGATATTATTTCTAAGTAAGTTCTTAGAGGAGATGAATGTTGGAAAAGCAATTACCAGCCTTGCCTACATGGGATGACAATTACCGCACTCACCCACATAGTATGACAGTCATAGTCCCTACCCTCACATGAGGCTGAACAACGTGATGAAATAATAGGGGGGAGGGGTAACACAAAATGATATTCAACAAATGTCAGCAACTGTCTTTTCTGTGATGTGTTTTCTCACCTCCAGTATAGATGTCAACTCTCCGTGACTTACATTCCTTGTCTCCTCACATGGGTTGACATACAACTCACATGCAAAAAAATATAACTGAATGGACAGTTTCTTTTATGACAAGTCTCCTCTTATATCTCTACCACTGGATTGTATGTTTACATGGAGAATATTATTACCTCTGTATTAAAGAAGTAGGTATAACCAGAAAAGAAAAATTAGAAGAAGAAATCCCCTGTCCAAGGACAACCTATTTTCCTCTCTTTCCTGGACTGCATTGTGCTAGCTTTAGACCCTTGCCTTTTTCTTGGCTCCAGAGAACTCTTGGACCAGGACTGAGACACCATGAGCAAGGCAAGCATGATGCACAAAGCAACCACTATGCCATGTACAAAGGAATCCATCTCTAAACCCAACTAACTCTGTCTTTCAGTCAAAGCTCAGTTGTTTGGTTTATCAATACCTAATTGCTCATGAAGTCCAATCAAGTGCGGTCTTAAAGTTCTGGTTAGGGTACAAGTTTTCAATCTATGGCCAGATTCTACAGATTGAAAACCCCACCTCCCAGGGCACCATGGGAAAGACAGTGCAGGGCCAGGAGAAGGAGATAGCATCCCAACAAGGCTGGGTTCTGACTCTGAGAACCACAGGCAAATAATGAAGGAGAGGCAGGAGAGTGGCTTTTCCTTTTCTTCTTTTCTTTCTTTCTTTTTTTTTTTGACAAAGTTGTACCCTATGAATGGAGTCAACCAAGTGGGGAGTGAAAAATTCATTTTCTGATGGGGTGTCAGCAGAATCAGCGGCAGCAATGACTAGAAATCTATAGCTGGGTGGAAAGCTGACAGGGTGGAAAACGAGGGCCTTTGAGGCTGATCCGGGCTCTCAGCTGTCCTGGACCATAATTCCACAGCAATTATTGGCCTTACCAGCCCTCCCAACTGTGGGCTTCGGCTTCCCTGCTAGTTTCTGGGCTCCTGTGATAAGCCAGATGAACGTAGGAACAACTCCAGCACCCAGAAGTGCTTTGGCTACTCAGACCCTGCTGCATCCCAGGCTGAACTCCACAGTCTTCGGGAGCCAACAGGCAGACAGGCCCACGTTGGCAACGTGAAGCCTGGCAGCGAGAAGATGATGGTGTAACCCGTCGAGTGCTGATGCCTGTTCTCGTGCTAAGTGTACTCTGCGGACCCGAGTGACGAGGGTCCCATTTCCAGCACAGCATGGAATGGGTGATCTCCTCAACTGTAAAATGAAGCCGTAAGTGCACAGCATGAAAATGTATTAGCAACAGTTAGATAAGGGAGGCCTCAGCAAGGCGTACACACTAGCAATTGGTAAAATAATGTCTGTACAAATTGTTTTTGGTACATTAAGTACCTTTCACAGCCAAAATTTAAAAAAAAAAAAAGGAAAAAGAAAAACGTCGAAGGGAAAAACAAAAAACGACAGAGAGACACAGATGGGTACACACGTCGGCACAACTGCTTTCTTCTCCGGGAAAGTAATTTCATGCAGAATTTTTTTTTATTGAAATTGTTTCTCTAGTTGACAGATCTAGTGTACAATGATAAATGACAATGTGCAGGGCAGCTTGTCAGCTCGTGCTGGGGGAAATCTCACCCCAACTCCGGACTAATCATAGCGAGAACACGGTCCTCCCAGTGGCAGGCGCTTTCGGCTCTTAAGCCCAGTGGCCAGGCAAAGTGGCATTAAAGGGTGGGGAGATGGAACCGGGGACAGATTTACACGCGTGTAAGAATCTGTTCACCAGCTAGGACTCACTGACAGGGAAACAAGGCTTATGAAAAATGGCCTGACCACGCCACCCAACATACAGATTTTCTAAGGGAAAGCGAAGCGTCCTGGTGTGCTTGACTGCTTTACAGGTACTGCATGGAGACTCCATGCATGGACAGATCCTAAGTTCACTGGCATCTTGAAGATGCATGCTCACCAGGACCAAATCGATGTCTGTTGTCTTTGAAAGCCATGTGTTTCAGAGGGAAGGTTGATTCGCAAAAGTGGAACCATCTCCAAACAAGAGGCAGACCACCCTGAGGCTAGACAAGGGGTGGGGAGGAAGACTTGAGCAGGTGTCATGGAGATCTGACACTCTGCATGGTTTTCATGCTGTCGGCAGGTTATGACGGAGCCCTCCTTGTCTGGGGACCACAGAAGGCATCTCATGGTTTTGTTCCCTATGACCTGTCAGACCCAGGCCAACAGAGTCTCTCCTGGAAAGAGTGCATATAAACCCACCTTCCAGGCCAAAGTCTGTTGACGAAACCGAAGCAGGGACTTCCCAGGTATGGCACCAGATCAGCACACCTGAATCCTGGTGTTTCCCCATCAACGTTGTCTACAGCCCTAGTAGGATTGCCTTTGCTTTAGTATTAGTAAAGAAAGGAGACACGTGTGTGAGGCTAAGGTTTTCTCACAGTAAAACGAGGTGGTGGAACAGCTGCTAGCAAGGCCAGTCTTGGCTCTTTAACTGGGGACAGGATGGATGTCTTTTACAGGTAAATCCTTTTCAGAGACCAGAACAAACAAATGCACCAAAAGATGTCTGTGCTCTAGTCTACAGTGATTGGGAGGGGGCTGTTTACATTGCTTTCTCCTGCACATCAAATGAGGTCATGGTCCTGAAGCTGCTGCCGCTCTTGATGGCTTAGCGGAGGTGTGCCTCTGTCTGGGAGATGCAGGAATCCAGACCTAGCCTCCACAAATCCTCTGCCAATCACATCGCCGATGCAGAAGCTTGCAGACAGAGAACCAGGCCCAACAAGCTGGTACCTCGGGTGCCTGCTGGAGTATCCTCACTAAGGCTGTTGATGGCCTGGTTGAGCACTGCTAACAGTTCAGTGTGACGTTGGAGACAGAGTGGCCCTCAGAGGCAGGCTGCACACCTTGCATGGGCCTCAGCACCACGGTTTTTCCTCTCTATTGAGAAAGAAAGGGAGGTCCAAGAGGTTCAAAAGGTGGACAGGGGCCCAGCCAGTGAGAGATTCAAGAACCCATTCTCCAAGTGCTTGAGATCGTCTCACTGTACTCAGCAGGTCAAACGGCCAGCTTGACGACCTCGACTCTGGGTGACACAGAACTGTTTGCATGAAAGAAAATCTTTCCTCAAAAGTACAGCTAGGTCTTAAATGTCAACCCCTCAAGAATACACAAGGAAGCAGGAACTAGTCCACAACCTAGCAACTTATTTTCAGAACTAACCAAGGCAAGTAAAATACGATTCATTTCCGTCTCCCCCAGTTAAGTCATGGCTCTGGTGTGTTTTGTGTCTAGCCAAGTCTTAAAATGAAAATTTGAATCTATACTTACATTGCTCACCTTGTTGGTAAACAAAAAGAAAAATGAAGCTATTGAGAGAGAATGCAAGTAAAATGCCAAGACTGGAAGGGAAAAAGAAAACGCCCAGCCAGAACGATGGGTTAGAATCCCCCTTTCCTGACTCCTTTTCCTTGACTGCTTCGCGCTCATTATCTTTACATAATGGATCCTTCATTGGTTCCCGAGACATCTTTTCTAGCAGATACGTACTGAAGAAGCCCCTGCTGTTTAACCTTTGCTACAGAGAACCTCTGAAATTATCCACTTTTGATGTCTTTCCTGGAAGACCTCACTTTCCTGTTACTAGATTTAACTTATAATTACTCGTTTTCTTATCCCACATTGAAAGTAATCAGAAAGCAATAGACAAGAGGCTTGATAGGAGCCCGGGTCCTTCTTAGAACATGGATTTTTCTTTTTCTTTCTTTCTTTCTTTTTTTTTTCTTTTTTGAAGTTCCGGGTTGAAAGCATCAGGCTTGAAAGCCATCTTTGCTGCTGCGTGAGAGGCTACTTCCCTCGCAGGGAGCACATGCGCCTAAAGGGTCTCAGCAGAAGAGCGGACCCACAGGAGGGCAGTCACACATTTGAGGGCTGGAAGTCACCTATGCTCTGTGCTGTGAGGTAAGGCACAAGACTCCACCCCACCCTTGGGAAAAATAACCTGAGCAAGCACTGAAAGCCCCTTCGCCCAGCACTCAGCTAGGACAGAGACTGCCTTATTAACACATCAAGACCAATTGGTTGACACAGAGCATCTTTGAATCCAAACAGTCCTCAATTAAATCTATGCCCATATCAATAATTTATTCTCCAGATAAATACTGTTCACTCCAAAAACTGCCGTTCAGCTCCGTGGCAGCTTCTGCCCTCTGAGGGCTCCCGCCTTCCAATTCTGCTTTATTATCGTGGAGGATGCTTTCATCGGCGTCACAGCCTGAATGCAAGCCCGAAGGTAAAGAACTTAAAAAAAAAAAGGTGTTTTTCCAAGAAAGTGGGGGGACAAATCAAAGAAGCAGCCCTTGGCCGTATTGTTTCGCCTAACGGCTCGGCTCCTTTGACGTTAGACCTCAAGTTGTACGTCCACGGAACGCTGCTGCACTGAACACAGATAGTTCACGTTCAAATCAAAGAAAATCGCTCAAGTGACTGGCTCGAAATGAGCGAGGTTCCAGTAAAACTGTGGAACCCGGACAGGACAGGACAGCACAGCGACAGCGGTGGAGGGTGTGCTAATACGACACACGGGGACGTCAGATACGCACAAACCTGCTTTAAAGAGGGGAGTTTAAACAAAGCAATAGCTCTCCGAAGCAAATGAAGACAGTTCTTCATGCAAGAAATTGTGCAAGCTACGTTCTGCCTGCTTTAGTAAATTGGAGCTGAATCATAACACTATAAACGCACTCTGGTTTCTATCGACCTCTGAGATTTGAAAATGTAGTGTGTTATCAGCATCCAGTAGTTTGTTTTAGGTCCTCTGAGTGGTAAATAAATCCAATATTTCATATATTTGTAATTTGAAATCATTGAAAATTATCATATCAGGAGCTAGGTATAATTATGATATTTTGTGATCATATTTTTATGATGTTTTACAGTATGCAATTGGATCTCATGAAGTTTGGGGCTTGGATTTTTTGTTCGCTTGTTCATTTTTGTTTTTGCAAACAGCGTCTTGCAATATAAATCAAGCTGACCTAGAATTTGCTATCATTGGCCCCAGCCTCCAACTCTTGTGTGATTTAAAGCTGGCAATGCATTCTTTCATTTCTTCGGTCAGTGTGTGTTGGAGGAAAACATTTGTGTTTTGTTTAACGAGCCAGGAGCAGAGACCTGCTTTGTGCGTTGATAACTTGCTTTGTGCTATCATTACCTCAACATCTCAGCGGTGTCTCTGTGACACCAACCATCTGGTCGTTATTCAAATGGAGCAGCCAATCCATCAGCCATCCAGATGTTTCAAGCCCCTGTGATAACTGATGTGCGGCTGTGTCACACAGTAGAAGTGTGGCTGTTTCCCTGCTCCTGAACCCCAGGTACAGCTTCCCTCTTCGCTCTACAAATCCAAGGCTCCAGATGCACAGGCACCGCATCTTGGGTCCTCTGTGTCTCCTGGACTGGAACTGTGCTCTGTCGTGGGCAGGTGCAGAAAAGCTTGCATTTGCTTCCGGTTCATGGTTTGAGCCCACTGAGAGCCAAATTAGAACGAGCCCTTCTAGAGCTGACAGATGACTGAGGGCCATGACACCATACTGGGAACAGTTCTATGACAGCCCAGAAGAAAGTCTGTTTCCTCTTTTACAGGTTTGGGCCCGCGTACTGTAAGCTGTATAACCACACGCACAAGGCTCTGGATGATGTCGGCAGCCTCCTCAGGACTCCATGGTATCCAGTGTTTCCACTGAAAGATAAACGACCAACTAAACCCTTCTTCGTTCCTGGGAAAGTAGCACAGAAGCCTTGAGCTATGTCTGGGAGACTCTGGACTCCCTCCTGGTACCCATTCTCTAGTGTGGTCCTGAAGTGAACCCCTGAGGGTTGTTCACCATACCTAAGATGAAGCAAATCGGATAAGGGATCAGCTGCTGGGAGCCATGGCTGCTAAATTACAGCCATGACCCAGAAGTGGCACCAGAGCCGCTTCAAGTCCCTGGAAGTGCAGGAGGTCTATGCATGCAGGGACAGACAGCTTCCCAGCATAGCTGCCCAGGTTAGGGGACGCGGATGGCGCTCAGGTATATCCCTCACCATGGTCGCTATCGACCTGGTCCACACCTGTAAACATCTGCTCCCTGTCGAGGGTTACAGAATAGAGAGCCTGACAGCATTTCAATGTCTGTTACCCGCTTTTGTTTCTGGAGCAAGTTACAGTGCCTGGGCCTTAGTTTCCCTGTCTGTGAATTCGGGACAAAAGTAGTTCCAGCTCATGAGCGCATCCTAGGATGAAATCTTGTGATTAGTGTGAAGCCCAGAGCACCATGGCTGCACATGTGTGAAGGGGTCTCTTATGTAAACTAGGGATCTGCCCTGTGGGGAAGATCCAGGCTGACTCAGCTATCTTCCGTTTCCATCTTTGCAAACTGAGACAGCTGCACACATCTCCTGCATCTGCATGCAGAGTCACTGTCGTCTCTCCTCGCCCTGACCACATCTGTACCATGACAACCACTGCCAGCCTTGCTGGTACAGCCGAATACAGCCAGCTATGAGCCCCAGTCTGATCCCATGTGTTCCTGCTGCTTGCCAGAAATCAGGATTCCCCTGGCCAAAACCTCCACGATCAACCCTCCTGCATGTGACTCATACAGCCCTTAGCACCATCCCAGGGTGTCCAGGGGAAAGGATAGAGCTCTCTGCTCTGCTCTGCTCATGGTCCCTAGCAGCTCTGTTGTAGTGCCTAGGAGAGCTCTCCAGACTTTGATGGCAGAGGTACCCTGCTAAGGAAAAAAGAACTGCTAGCTGAGCAGGGAAATGCCACCCTCCTCCACCGGATCCCGTTTGGGGAGTGTCTAGACCTTCCCCACACTGAGCCTGCCTACTCCAGCTAGATCATCAATCTGAAATCAAGTTGAACATCCTATTGGCATCATGAAACCCAGAGCCAGTCCCTGTGGATCCAGCTATGTCAGTAGTCCTGAAATGCCACATGTCCCCAGCTGAGGTATAAACATTAGTGTGGGAAGAAACACATTTCCTAGATTCCTGTCCCACTGTGGTTTGGACCAGGCCTGGACTGTCTCTGTGGACTTGATTTAATCATCTATAAAATGGGGTTAATCTCATCCGACTCACACTGTGGTCTTGGACGTTCATTTAGCTAGAATTTTGGGATGTACTTAGTAGATGAATCACACAATTGGAGAGCTGGGTTTGATTAAGCGAAGGCAAGGTTTCAGCCTGAATTCACCTCTCGCTCTGTAAGCCCATGAGGACGATGCACCTTTAATGTTGCTTTAATGGGGATGAGGCTTTTTTTTTTCCTAAACAGTTAATTTAATTCCTCTTGCTAATGAGACCTGCTCTCTGAAAACAGAGGGAGCAGGCCTCAGGACAGAGGTGGGAGGACAGGGGTCTGATGCAGGATAGAGCATTCCAGAAAGGTACAGCCTGCTCAACTGGGGTATCCTGAGTTAGAATGTTGATTCAGGTTAAGTCTTCTTCTTTCTTCCTTGGGATGTTAGTGATGCTTCACCCGGTATCTTCTCCCTGTTCCTTGGGTTCTAAAGACTTCTTTAATGGACTCTCCTTATGCCAATCATGAGCAGGCAGTTCCTCCCTGAGGCTGGTGATATCCCAAAAGCATCAGACCAGCCGCTACAAAATAACATATTAGAGATTGTAAACGCCTAACTGCAAAGGGGAACAGAGAAACTTAGCCATGTTGAAGTCATCAGTAAGAACCTTCTTCCACAATTGACCCTGTTGTTTCCCTTCATGCAGGCGTGTCTTCTAAACTAAACTGAACATGAAAGGCAGCTGTGAACTGGTTATATTTGTGAGAGAAAAGATTTCAAATACTTGGAGCTGTAAAAAGCCAATTCATGTGTTGCCGGCATCACATGGATCTGGCTTTCTCGTGGATCTATGCATCTCCAGCCGATAAGGGATCTGCGTGTCCTAATGACTTGGGAGCACCAGGTCCCTGCGTCCCAGGAGTGCTGTGGAGGGACAGCGAGAAAGCAGATCTTACATGGTGTGGCGTCAGAATGGCCTTGCCTTTGTATGTTCCCTAAGTCTTCCTTCTTAGTCTTTAAAATAATGACTGGTGCTGAGAATCCTGACGTGGAGGGAGGCGTGGCATGCACAAGCAATGATGGGGTTCAGTTAGCAAACTCCTAGTGATGACCTTAGGTATGCTAAGTTCAATTTTTCTTATTGAAATGATAGATGGTATAAAATGGAATGGTTTCCAAAATAATATAATAATAATAATAATAATAATAATAATAATAATAAATTGTACCACAGTTCTCAACAAAGCATGATACTACCACATGTGGGTCTGGAAGGGGCGGGTCTCTGAAATGACTGAGATCTGCCCTAAAAGAATATCTAAGGGCAGTTCTGTGTGTGCCAAATGGAACAGCAAGAGAAGCAGAGGGCGAGGTTAATGAGCACGGCACTATCTATTGGGCAAGTCTCCAAAATATTAATTCCTTTCTAATGAAGTTTTCACAGCCCCTACCACTCTGAACGTCGCCTCCACTCTCCGGCAACCCCGTGTCTGCAGTGACTATCCACACAGTTTTTAAATGTGTCTTCCATCTGGAAGAAGTATGCCATTCCCTCGACTTCTCCTGCCCCAGTTCCTATGCCACCCAGAAGGCTTCCCTGGAGACCCACCCAGCGCCACCACAGCCTTGTCTAGGCTTGGGCTGGGGTCAGCTGGAGCCCACAGGCAGGGTCCCCTGCTTGGCATCAGGATGCTGAAATAGCAGCATTTGACACATTTAAAACTTGCTGTTTGTGCAATCACTAAAACTGCATCATTAGCTGGATTTTCAGATTGCATGAGTGCAGATCATTAAGTGTTATTACAGTATTAATTATTAGAAATGTCCTGTACTGCCCAAATTAAATTGGGATAGTCAACGACCTGCGCGTTCCCAATACCACGGATAATTTAACCGAGGATCTGCCGCTCCGGGTAAGGTGTCTCCACACGTGGCTCCGGTTACTTTGCACTAAGAACTAACATAGTACTTTCAAAAACGCATCAACCAGATCTTAATATTTTCCTACGGCAAACTTCAGAGGAAAGTGAGTGAGGCGGACACCGATATGGAAGCTGCTGGCGTAACCGGAGTCCTCAGTACAGAAAACCGGCCAGTTCCAGGCAGCATTTGCTGTTGCATGCTTCCTGACTGTGTGACGATCCCATGTAATCTCTGTTTCTAATACTCAGTTTGGTAGCTGCAAAAGGAACGTGAATGGGTTTCAGTACTTAAGGGCAAGCTACTCAAAATCAGATGAACATTTTAGAAAACAATTTTGAATACAGACTGCACAATTACCCCCCCAAAATTGATTTTGTGGAACTCTGTCAAGCCCTCCCCGTCACTTTCTTCAGAGAGGTATACTCTTGTGGGTAGAGAGGACAGCACCTTCCGTACAGGAAGAAGCAAGAGGAGCCTAGTTGCTCTTCTCCCGGGCAAGGGTGTCCGGGAAGCGCTCAGCTGCTTGCCTACAGGCAACTACCAATGACCATTTTGTGTCTGCCATAGTTGAAAAGAAATCCCAGGGAAAGTGTATGTAAGACTAATTTATCCCTAAGACATACATTATTAATATGTGTAAATTATTGATGGTTCAATGATATGATTTATTTCTGATTTAAATGTTTACTATATGTACCCCCAAATTCCCACACTAGAAAAAAAAAAGCCTCTAACAGTTTTCTAACAGAATGTCCCGATATCAGGCAAGAAGAGCCTTGCTCTACCAACCACCCATACCTGGAAGAGGTGTCACCAGTGGGGGAGAAACATCAGGTCACGTTCCTGATCTTAACTCGTCCACTCTGTGTCCAGACACATGCTAGGTCCTTCTTCCTAGACCTCTTTTCTTTCCAAACGTGAGTCCATGTAGCCATGTCTGTGACTACGGGGACAGCTTACTCCCAATTCCAATCTCGTTTTAGGAATAATGTTACAGTTGCAAGGGAACATGGAGGTGTCTCAGGTCACCCCACAGACTGGATTTTTAAGCAGCTATCATTTACAAACACCTCCAAAAAACTAGGGTTAATGCTAGAAATCAAATAAGTATGGCATCTGGGAGCTTAATTACATTAAATCCATAGCAATCACCCCAAAACTGGACAAAGTTTGAGATACTGGATGGCATCCATTGTCAAAAAATAACAATGATTACAAATGCCATGAAGAAATATAGAAACTGACTGGTTGTGTTAAATAAAGATACAATGTCAAATATTGTATATAAGCATAATAAGATTAGAATTTACACTAGCAGTTGCATATTGAAACTAGAAACATCAAAAATCACAAACATATATATCATATTATCCATGTTGAAGGCAATGCATGTATGCATGTATGTGTATGGCATATACCATTATAATGAAATTTTTTAACAATTTGGACGTTCATGACTAACCTGAAATTTAGTAAGAGTCAAGGTGAACTGCTATTTCTCCCAAGAAGTAGCTTCACTTCACTGAGATGAGACTGCTTCCAGCAAGCAGCTTCCAGCCAGCAAGTAAGAATTTAATCAACATGGACCATGACTTCTCCAAAGTTCATACAGAGAAGGCTCAGGGGTGGCACCAAGAGCTGGAGGCAGAGAATTCAGGGTCTGTGTCCCAGCTTGACTTGACTGAGGCTTGCAGAACAAGAGTAGGAGCTTGCCGTGGCCTTCAAGCAACTTCCCTAGGCCCTGTCAGGCATCTCCGTGTTGTTTCAAGAAGGGGCTTACGCTAAACCTCTAGGCAAAGAAACCCGCGAAACACAGCACTGAGTCTCTACGTGCTTACACAAGGGCGCTTCACCTCGGGGTTGTGGAATCAGAGCCAGCCTTCTTTCACTGACTTGCTTGAGCTGTTTCCAAAAGGCACAGAGTAGAAACCATTGTGGATGTTGCTAGAAAAGTATATGAACCCCAAAGTGGGGGGGGGGAAATCCACAGTAGACAGTTCAGGCTCTTACTCACCTCACACAGAGAGGCCAAGTCTGAGGTTCTCTGCTGTGAGCCCCGGGACACATCTGCGAGTATCAAAGACTCAGAACCTCACCCACCTCTCACCATGGTTACCTGTGTCTAGAGCACCTGCCCTTGTGTGCTCCAGCGGCACCCACATCAAGCCGCGAAGATTTTGCTTTTTCCTACCTCTTCTTTCAATTTCTCCCCCTGACTTGCGTCCTAGGTAGTAAGAGGTGCCTTTGTGCACCCTGGGTGGAAGAGAGAGACGTGCTGAGGGGGTCAGTGTCACAGCAGGTCTGCTACATGCCAGGCTGGGTGCTAAAACCATCAGATGGTGGGAGTGGAGCCTCATGCCTTAGTCCTCCAGGTCTTGCTAAACCACGGGAGATGCAGAGAAGAAGGAAAGAGATGGACAAAATCAAGGGTCTGAGGAGCACAAACACGAGTGACTGGTGGGAAGGTCCTGAGCTTACTCTGCTCTATTTCTTCAACCTAGCTGGACCACGAGGCTGGTCCTTAGTGAGATCAGTCCCACAGCCCTCTGTAAGCCCCTA
>JAQHUG010000004.1:8604133-8616182 GCA_028555095.1 Dicrostonyx torquatus
CTACTGCACCTGCAGAGCTCCAGGTATTCTTCACCCAAATCCACCTTTGGAAAAATCCCCCAACTCCAACTCAGCATTTCTCAGCTCTGGCTCCATCCTGCAGGCCTGGTTCTGAGCTTTTTACCATTCTAAGGGGAGAAGGCATAATTTTCTATGTGCTGTGAGACAAAGCCTTTGGTGAGTATTTGAACCTTGCCTTTGATGGTCCCTGTGACCTTGGCATGTACTTAACTTCTCTTGGTCTCCAGTTTCTTACTTGTAAAGTGGTCACAAAAAAAAAATGATAAAAAGGGGGTTGACCAGGAAAACGATAACCAAAGAAACAGATGTCACTCTGGAGTGTGAGTCATAAATTATGGCTGTGCAGCAAAGGGAAAGACATAGTGAAGTCCTTTTTCTAAGAGGAGAATGGTGGCTTCTCATTAAGGATGAAGTTGGCTGGGAAGGAGAGAAGACCGGAAGGAGCCCACACAAATCACTGACATCATTCCAACCTCCAGTTCTAGATTTCCTGTATAATCTGGAAAAGCCATCCATCTCCCTGAGCCTCCAAGACCCTCCACATCCAGTATCTTGTGGATGACTGTGAAGATCTAGGTGAGGCGGCCATGTTTCATTCCTGTCCATCCCAAGACCCAACCACTGTTTTGGGGCTGCAGCAGTGCCAGGCTCGCTGGCTTCAGGTACACTTGCTGCTGGTGCCCCATATCCAGCAGGTCAGGCTCAGTCACCGAGGGTTGGTGTCTCAGCTCTGAAGCTCCCCAGTCTCGGTGCGTTCTGCACAGAGCATCTGTATAGGAACCATGCCAACAAGGGTACACTCCACAGAATGCCCAGTACTGAGGATGTGGGATGCAGTAAAGAGAAGAGGGCAGGCCACAGCAGGAGGTCTATGCTAACCACTACCAATTCACACCTGTTAACTGCTGTGAAAAAAGCTACAGGAAACATTAGCAATGCCTTTCATATGGGCTTTACCCTTTAACCATTGATTCTCTGCCCTACAGTAGGTTGACAGAAGTGAATCTTAAGCAATTGTCTGACTATCTAGAGGTTTATAATTTACAAAAAGACAATGGATGTGTGCATGTATGGGGTGGGGGTTGATTCGGGACTGAGCCTGAAATGCGTGCTCTGGTGTAGGAGGGTCCTTCTGTATTTGGGTTGCTTTCATTGGTTGAATAAAGAAACGGCCTTGGCCTTCTGATAGGGCAGCCCTTTAGGTGGGCGGAGTAGACAGAACAGAAGGCTGTGAGGGAAAAGGCACTGGGGCAGATGCCATGTTTCTCCAGCCCAAGATGGACTTTGATTAGAATCTTCCCAAAAAGCCATGACCACATGGTGATACACAGATTACTAGATATGGGTTAAAACTAATGGGCCAGGCAGTATCTAAATGAATCCACTTTGTTTGTAATTATTCCGGGTATAAGCTAGCCAGGGCCAAAAGCAGGCCCGCGGCCAGGAGCCGGGCACCGGGGAACGCAGCCCCCACAGCCCACTCCTCCTCTTACTACAATGCCCAGTCTGCACACATCCATACATGTGTGCCTTCCGTATGAGTTCACTGACAGTTTACCACACATCCACCAGCATGCCTGCACTTGTATTCATGACCATTAGAAAGGTAACATGGACTGGCATTATTGACACAAGAATTTGCTGACAGACCTGTCAACTCTGCACAGACACTGTCTCCACAGGTGCAGGGTGAAAGGCAGGACATGAAAGAGGACTGGGACTCCTAAGAAGAAACAAGCCACCTCCAGAAAAGCCTCAAGAGAACCAGATAAGGGACAGCATGATGCCTTAGGCCTGTGTTGGAAGATGGCTTGTGTTCTTCCTCTATCTGCCCAGAATCCGAGCTGTCAGGAAGTATGATTTTAGATGACCCGTGGAGGTTCTGGTGCTGACACACATGTGCGGAGATGTCCAGAACGGGCTGTGTTGTTTGGGATGAGGGCGTTCATTCTCCAAGGCTATGCTTTATAAGGGATCAATCAATAGAAATTCTATATCCTGACCAAAACTAGCCACAGGAGGAGGCTCAGCCAGGCAGAAGAGGCTAAATTATATATTGTTTTTACTGTTGTTTCATTTCACAAAACTGCAAAAGTCTGGGCAACATTTTGTCAGTAAAAAACAATAAAGAATATGAAAAGCCCATCTTCACAGGACATTGGACATTGCAAAACAACCTACAGCTATTATCGGATATATCAAAACTGACAAGGAAAACTTTGGTCCTGATTGGACTATATCTCACATGGACAGCACACTCGTCCAGCTCCCCTCCCACACGGCGCTGCTCACCCACCGAACCGTAGGTAGGAAGCTTACGAGCTTAATTGAATCCAGGGTATTTGGATGATTGAAAAAAAAAATTGGTGACGTTGCAAAACTGGTCATTAGATTTCCCACAGCACAGGGACTCTCGGCCCATGTAGAGCTAGAGAAGGGTGGATTAAATGAGACATTAATTTTGTTCAGGTACCTTCCACAAAATCTGGACTGCGTATTTGTGCGTTCTTGGCACTTTTTCCTGTCTCCTGTCATCTTTTGCGAGCATCCAAGGTCACAACAAAGAACGTTTTTTTCCCAGAAAGAAGAATGCCATTCCTGAGGTCTTCCTTCCCTCTTTCCGTTTTTGCTGTGCTGCAGGAACTCGGGTTTAATGTCACTTTGTGTCTTCCTAATATGGCATCGAGAACTTTATGTGTGTGTGTAAACTATAGCCAAATGAGGTCACAGGGAAATCATTAGCAACATTGTTTTTTCCCTGTGCTGCTTAAAATAGGAGAAAAACAAATGCATGAAAAGCCAAATAGGGGTCAGAGCCTCAGCCGCAGATGCACGCTGGAGCCCCACGAGCACCACCCGACACCCCAGAATTCCCACTGGTGCACCTAAAGAACCTCGGTGTGGCTTTTCATTTGTGTTATACCGCTGCACATCTGCTCGTAGGTTTCCGAGAGGCTGTATTTAAAGCCTAAAGGTTTGGTATGAAGGGAGATAATTAACATGTTCCTCGGCACCTGGCCCGCAGGGACGCGGCACTACCCGCAAATGACAAACTCCCTTCCTATCTCATGTTTCCAGAAGTGACTCCTGGCCTAATTCAGGATGATCTGCGTGATATGCCCTCTCCCAGAAGATAGCGTGGTGACGTGCAGGTGTGGACGGTACCACATGGAGCCTTACTCAAGGGCGCTGAAGGTCAGCAATCTGTTCTCAAGCTGGTGGTGACTGGGCATTCTTTCGTGTCTTTTTTAAAACAGTGTGGTGTCTCTTTAAGGGAATGCTGAAGATCTTTCCGTTCCTAAGCATCCATCTGTGAAACCCCAGGTCCCTTCACAGAAGAGTCCAGACCACCAGATAAATCCTTCCCCACTCATTCTCAGCATCAACGCCTTTCCCACAGTCCTGATGGAAAAGACATTTCTAGATTCATTGGATGTCATTTTTTGTTTGCATTTTTTATTAAGCATGGAGAAACCCCCTTCTCCTGGAATCCCAAGCTTCTCAAAATGGAGCAGAAACAGACAGGATGAGCGAGGGCTCCCCCTCCCTACTTCTCTCTTTCTTTACTGATGTAGCAGCTAAAATATCCAAGCAACCCAGGCACCATGTTTGTGTTCCTGTTCCCTCTCATATCACCATTACAGATTTTAAGAGTAGTATCATTTTTTTCTTGACATGTTTTCTGATTGAAAAAAATATTTTATTCCATTTTAAAATTAAAGAAAACCTTGGCATATTTTGGGGTTGTCACTGTCTAACCAACATGCAATGGCTCCTCTAGAGGTTTCTAGAAAGTAGTGAGGTGATAAATAAGCCTTTCAGAAACAGCGCCCTAAACCGCAGCCATCACATGTTGGGGACATCGGCGAACAGAAGCCCCTGCTCGTACGCACTGCCAAAGCTTTCTCTAAAAGAGCACTTCTCCTTGACTCCTGCATGGTCTACGCAGTCGGTGGCTCTCAGGTGTTTCCACTGCAATTAGCCCTGTTTTCTCTTTGGCACCGTGGAAAAGTGACAGGGAGCTAAAATCCTCCCGGCGCGCGGCTGGGCGGCGGTGTGATTGAATGATCTCATTTCAGGCTTTTTGTTAGACAACAGGCAGAGCTCTATGAAGATTGATACAGAAGTGCCGGGCTCGGCTGGCTGGACCATCAAATGGATTGATATGATCGTCGGGCAGTGGATGAAGACAAAGTAACTGTTATCATACTCAATACACAGGCTTGTCAGGGGCGGAAAATCACACCGTGTCCCCAATGATGGGAGAGTTTCATGACTGTCATGCGAATTTAGTAGCTTGATGTCATGGGCAGGCTGCTGGGTCCAGAACTTCTTATTTGTGAGAAAAGTAAAGGCCACTTCCCAGCCCAGCCCCAGGAAGGCAGTTCATGATCTGGACAGGGCCGTGGAGGAGTCTGCAGACAGCAGGCTGCCATTTGCAGTGTGTGGTGGATTTTCAAGTATTTCCATTTAGTTTCGTGGTAGAAGCCCAGATGGTTCCAGAGACAAGATTTTATCGTATAGCTGGGGAAAAGAAATAAATGCGGATTCTTAAAATCCGTTTGTGGGTCAGTTCGTCATGTCTAACTGGCTCATTCTCCACATACAAAATAGGAAAGATATTAGCACCAACCCAAGACTTTGATGGGGAAACTGAGGTTTACAAAGAATGGAGACTTGTCCTAAGCAGAACACATTACCTATGGTACTGAGTGGCCTGAGCAGGGCATTTCCCCGTCTAGGCCCTGAGGTTTATATCACCTATTACCACCCACACCCTGACTTGACCAAGTATCCATCCACCCTCCACATTACATCTCTTTTGATTTTTTAATATATATTAAGATATATATTAAATATGTGTTATTTGGTTTTTTAGCATATTGGTAGGTATTTTAGTCATATGTATGTCTTATGAGCTTGTCAGGTACCCTGGAACTAGAGTTATAGACAGTTGTGAGCTGCCACGTGGAGGCTAAGAATTAAACCCAGGTCCTCTGGAAGAGCAGCCAGTGCTCTTAACCTGAGAGCCGTCTCTCCAGCCCTTATATCCTTTCTGTAACTGTAAGAGATACAGGGAGGGCTCTTAGGTATTGTGCAGAGTGTTTCCCCACTTGAAGTTGTTGGCCAAGATAGAGTCTGCTCGATACAGATAGTACATGATTTCAAAAAATCGCATGGCTAAGGGATAGCATTGCTCTTCTGTTCCCTGTAAGTCTGGATGACGAAGAACAAACTCCCTGGACCCCGGAATACAAATTCCCAGAGACCCAGGCCTGCTTGTCGAACCCCCACCAACAAACAGGGCTGGACACCTGATGGATGACACAGAATCTAGAAAACGACCCTCACGCATCAGGAGAGGCAAGCCCAGACAAGGCCAGGAAGTCAGGTGCTATTCCAGAAAAGCCAATTATAGGGTTGCTTCAGGTGGCTGAGGTCTATAGGGCTCCATCAGAATGGAAGACTGCTGCTGGCTGGTCTGTAGGACGAAGGAGGCAGGATCAGAGGAAGATGTAGGGGCGCTCATGAAAAGGGAGGCACCTGTACTGTCCAGACTGAGCTTAGGATGAAAATGTTGGACTTTTGAATTGGGGTTGTTGTGACCTGCAGGACTGGATGAAAATGAGCAGAAAAGCAAGTTAGGGACAAGCACCAGGCTGTCTGGGATAAAAGTGAAGACATCTTTGGGTTCTGTGCCAGCGCTAGGTCAGAAAAGGGGCAGTGGTAGATTGAGGGTCAGAGCCCAAGAGCTCCATGTCAATCAGGAGATGCTCGGATGAGCACAGCCTCAGAAGAGGAGGCATTTGTTGTGCCTCCCGCAGACATGCTCCCAATAAGGTGCTGCACAAGTCAAGTTCTAAAAACAGGAAGAGAAGTGCTGGGAGCCTGGACCAAGGCACAGGAGGAAAAGTACCAAGCTAAGATGATGCTTTATGACTGGTGATATGGTTCAGTGAGTAAAGATACTTACTTCCCATCACACCTGATGACTTGGAACCCACACAGTAAGATAGAGAACCGAATCCACAGATTATCCTCTGACTTCCATACATGTGCCATGGCATAAGTGCACACACACACACACACACACACGCATGCACACACACGATGGCATAAGTGCACACACACGCACACACACACACACACACACGATGGCATAAGTGCACACACACACGCACACACACATACAATGGCATAAGTGCACACACACACACGATGGCATAAGTGCACACACACACGCACACACACACACGATGGCATAAGTGCACACATGTGCACACACACACACACACACACACACACACACACCCATGCTCCAAATAAATAAAGGAATTGAAATTCTATAGAATGGAAGTAGGATTAGGAGAGTAGAGGTCCCCATAAATGTTCACAGTGCTGTGAAGAGATGAGCATTAAATGTCTAGAGAGACAGCTATGGAGATTTGAGATCTTGTTGGTGTGGAAGCCCGAAGAAGAATTCCCACTACTGCACCCTGAAGTCATGGGATCCATGAAGAAGCAATGAGGAAAAAAGAGACTTGGTTTGCAAACAATTAGAATTAAGTGTTCTGGAATGTTCTCTCTCCTAGAACAGGTCCTAGATCTTCATGAAGGACAGTATCAGGGGGTCTGAATCCCAAAGGCCATCTCTGCTTCGCCTTTTCACAGGGAGTCCTCCGGAAATATTTGTTTTATGAAGAATTAGATGAAAGAACTACATTCCAGCAACCTTTTGCTACAGGTCAGATTCCTCAAATCCAATGGTTTAAAACTCTACCAGCCATTGCCGTGCCCATGAGTCCCCAGCTAGCTGAGTCAGAGGCTCCTTCAGCTGGGGCCGCTCTCCGGAGCTGTGAGATGCTCTTCCAAGATGGCCCGCGGGGGTGGCTGGCAAGTCAGAACTGGCTATGGTTCCCTGTTGGTCTGGATCTTTCTGCATAAGGGCCTCTCACTCACTTCATGGTACCTGTGTAGCAGGAGGAGAAAGAGGAGATTCTGTGTCACCTTTGACGTGTGATGGCGTCCGCATATGTCCGTCGCTGTACAGTTAACACTCCCGTGGTCTCCAGTCTCGTGCTGATCGCCAGACTCGAGCTGCTCTGGGCATGCTGCATGTCCTGGGATGACAGCAGAGCTCCTGTAGCTCAGGGTGTTCGTCTGTGTCCCTCATTGCTTTTTGCAAAGTCAGCATCTCTTGCTGGGCTAAGACTATTTATCTGCTCATTGCCCAAAGACAAAAAGCTAGTAGAACTGATGAAGATCCAAGCTTCTTGTATTATTAAAATAGCTAATCACTTTTCCTCATTATTATTTTTTAGAGTTAAAAGGCCCCCAGACCCTCAGGATATCAGTATCCCCAGTACCAACAAGTCCAATTTGCTGCCATCTTAGAAATCTCAACAAAACAAAATCTCCACAGCTCTGCATCCCCGTCAGTTTGCAGTCTGTCCCTCTCCTGAAGGTTAATTTTATGTCAACTTGACAAGTTAGGGGATACGCAGATAGTGAACGGCATTATTGGTAACCATCTCTTAATACGTCTGTGAGGGCGTTGAGAAAAGATTAATAGTTTAATCAGGAGATTCAAGGAAGAAGATTGGCCCTCCACAATGCAAGTATCATTATTCCAGACATGGAGACCCAGAAAGGGAGCAAAGGCAAATGAAAGGGAAGAGCACAACACCCTTCACACCCTTTCCTTTCTCTCTCCAGCTGGGACATCTGACATCTGCGCTGTAGTCTCGGAGCTCCTGGGTCTCGGGCATTCAAACTTCGGCAGTAGCATCAGTCTAAGCTCGCACATGGCAACCCCAGGGCTTCAGAGCCTCCATGATTTTAAAACCTCTCTCTCCTCTTCCCTCTATCATATCCTACCATTCACATTTCTTGGGAGAATCCAGAATGGCACTCACTCTTCCTAGCATGAAGCATGTCCTCCCTCACTGTTTCCCTTGACTACTGCATGTTACCTGGCATCCCATCCCACCCACTCCACCTCCTGTCTTGAGTGGCAGCACCAGCATTCCTCTTCATATTGTTAGGGTGGATTTTTTTTTTAAACTTGAATCATTCCAACAGGCAGCCTTGTTCATGAAAGAAAGATTGCCTTTAAAGGTAGAGGGCTTAGTTTTTTCAGTTTAGGATCTGCAATTCTGTAGCTACATGGCTACAAATGTTTTATTCGCTTTATCTGCATAAGCTTGGCTTACTTCATCTTTCAGGGAATTATTTCAATCATCTCTTTCTGCACACATTGGAGTCCTTGAGAGATATGCTAGTGTCTATCATCTTTTCTAGTTCTTTTTCTCTACTAGATGCCCTGTCCCTGCCTGTAGGACTTGATTTGACCAACAAGCTACAGACAGTATGGTACATGCCATCTGCAGACAGAATCAGCTGTATCAATATTGGATCCCATACACCAGCAATGCTGTTGAGATAGTGACAACTCTACCCTCAACCCCAGACTGAAGAAGTCTAGGGGTTAAACTCCATACAGAGGTCAGTGACTTGGCAATCCTATGTCTGTACATTTAGCGTTGTTGACAGCACACTTTTATCGATTATGTAACAGTAAATATGGATAATGTTTCAATTCTGGGGTGAACTCTCCTATCCTAAAGATGAGTTGTCATGAAGGAAGTAGATGTTGACCCCACACATGGACCCTAACTCACTATCTCCACATATCCCACATTTCTTAGCAGATACAGTCACGTCTTTAATGCTGTTCACTAATTAACTACTTGAAACAGTGCTCTACACTGATTTCTGGTGCACAGCCATATAAATTGCTTTCTTTCTTAGGACCAAATACCTGGGAAAAGCAATTTTAAAAAGAGAGAATTTATCCTCATTCACAATTCAAGGGTTTAGTCTTCTGTTTTAAGGAACCATGGAAGCAACCGCTGGAGGCAGCTGGTCACATCGTATTTCAGGAAGCAGGGAGAGATGAATGATGGTACTCAGCTCACTCTCATTTGCCTTCAGTTCAGTACTCAGCCTACAGGATGGTACCCTCCACATCCAGGTGGGGTTTCCCATCTCAACTAATCCAACCAATCAAGAAACTCCCTCTCTAGCTGTGCCCAGAGGCTCGGCTCCTAGGTGGTTCTGGACCCTGTCAAGTGGACCATACCAACCTTCACAGAAGCACAAGGGAAAGATGATTACTTTATCTTTACAATTAACTTTTTTTTGTTTTTTCGAGACAGGGTTTCTCTGTGGCTTTGGAGCCTGCGCTGGAACTAGCTCTTGTAGACCAGGCTTGTGGTCTCGAACTCACAAAGATCCGCCTGTCTCTGCCTCCCGAGTGCTGGGATTAAAGGCGTGCGCCACCACTGCCCGGCTACAATGAACTTTTCATATATCTTTTCTCCCAACCCAGGCTCGACACAGCTGTAGCTGTACCAGTGGAGAAAGATGCTGACTGCCTTCCAGTCTTTTCTGTTCATTACGTCCCCACAAGTCCACTCAGGCTATGGAGCCTTCTTCTCAGGACTGTCACAGAGGGATGCCACATCCCTGCACCATGTTGCATGGTACTGTTGGGTAAGAGATTGAGGTCCTGTCTTCAGGCCACATGACATAAGTGCCCCTTCCCTTTTTACCAACTCCCACACTACAAATGGCACATTATTCCAGAAAGCCCCTGCAAGTCACCTGTTTAGTTGGCCCACCCCCAGTCACCTGCTTGACTCCATTGACAGATGCTGGAAGATCATTGGGAAGAGAAGAGAGCAGGGGTGAAGAAATAGTAAGAAGGAAACAAAACATTTCCTTCCTCCCCTGTCTCTCCCCTCTTCTGTTATTCCCACGCATAGTCTTTTATTTTTAGAACAATTACTTAGAATGTTTCTGGAATCCCATCAGCAAACATGCCTAGAGGAGCATCATTGGTAGTGAAATAATACTCAGTCATATCTGTTACAGCCTTGGCTTGCTTCTGCTGTGTAGTGCAACGCCTGCTCAGGTGCTACATGCTCTGTACGGTTTGCAAATTGGATAAGGGGCTGGAGATAGAAACACATACACACAGAGACAGACAGAGACACAGGTCATCCTTGAAACAAGAATGCCAAGAATGCCAACTTGAATCAAAAATGCCAACTTAATTGTGTTCCAGGGCAGCTTATACATGGTTTCCTTGACTAATGGCCACACCCTAACTCTCAGCTGCAAGCCCAGCAGAATCCACTCCCCTGCCATCAGGAACTCCTGAAGGTCTCATGCTCATAGGAGCGGCAAGCACAGGAAAACAAGTTGTGTACAGAAAATTCAGGGTCTGGGGGTCCACAGTCCCCAACACTGATGGTTTATATTTGAAGTGTTACTGTAAAGTTCATGTAAAAAATATCCAAATCCAAAGTGCACAACTTAGAGATAACATATTTAAAGTTTAAGTAGGCCACCCACGATCAGTGCTGCCATGGTGTCACTACTAAGCACCATAGGACATGTTTGCAAAGTATAATGCTCAGAGTCATCTTTTTTTTTTCTGACATCACCACTATTATGGTCCTTGGGGAAAGGGGTCTCATGTCAGAGAACAAATGCAATAAAACTTTCTTAAAAGTTGAAAAATATGGGGAAAAGCCTCCGTGTTTAAGTTTCTGCAGTCTCTCCAATGTAAAACGTCTACCTCAAATGCCTTTCTTCACCAGTCTTTGCAAAAATGTTTCCTTTGTCTCAAGACAGGACAACCAATTCCCACCCCCAAAAGTCTATAGTGGAGAAACAGTTCTTAACTGTTTCTCCAAGCTTGGCTGATGCTCATGAGGCCCACACTGCGCCACAAATATTCATGACCATTTGCTTTGAAGAACAAATGGGATCTTTGCTTTGAGGAGAAACAGGTGAGGCTGAGTTTAGATGATGCTTTGCGCTTACCTGTGTGGGTGCTCATTTGGGACCTCAGGTAGAACATGCTATCCAGGTATGTCCATGAGCATAACAAAGGGCTTTCTGGTGGGTACCCTATCCTCCACTGCACCTTGCCCGGTTCCCTGAATGTGGAGGCCCTCCTCGGTTGTACAGAGGCCAGAGACAACTCTCTTATTTTGTGAAGGGCTGCCAAGAAATCTGGCTGTTCTAGGCAGGAGACAGAAGGCTCTGGTCTTTTGGCAAGGTGGTCAGGTGCCTATTCTCTCCTTTGTCAAAGCTGTCACGTTTGAGAGTGGTACCAAGTCCTGTCTGAACCCACAAACCTGTCCAGCTTCCCCTGGACAAAAATCTCTGCTGACACACCCAGCATGCTGGGCACAGAATAGAATGCAAGACTGTGGGGGTCCACACAGGAGTTCACCACACTCAGAAGCCACTGGTGGTTTGTCTTATCTAAATGCCATCTGCTCCTCACAAATGAAACATCAATACTCCAAATGTTATGAATTTCTAGGTTGATCACCTAACTTCATAGCCCAATAAAGGTATGTTTTTCTATTAGTAATTCTAAAAGAAAAAAGAAGCCAGTATGTCTTGCTATTGTTAACTGGGGCTGGGAGTGGGAACAGCATCACAAGATGGGGGATCCAGAGGTAACTAGCTACTTTGGGCCCTCTCCTCCGTCGCCCAGTTAGGTTGCAGCCCTTGGAAACTCTCTCCAACCCTGGCAGAGTCCAAGGTTTGCAGGCTAGGCCTTGAGCTCACTGCAGCTTCTCTTCCTCTGCACTCAGCCTCCCCAGCGTCTGTCTTAACCTGTTGAAGTTTCTGACGTCATCCAATCTTTAGAACTCTCTCCCTCAGCCCCCTGTTACAACTCAGAGCTTCGGGTAACTGACTCCTAGATCTCAGTGGTACGCTAGAACATTCTTTATTGTTTCAAGTTCTGAGCTTGGAGTATCAGAATTCTCCTACCCATCTTCAACACCATGATGGTTAGTTTTCATCTAACCAAGAGATTTATTTCAAAGACAACCAAGATTTATCTCAAAGATAAATCGCCTGGGTTAGGTTGGTCTGTGGGCATGTCTGTGAAGGAGCATCTTAACTACGGGCACCACTATGGGAGGCACCATTTCTAGGG
>JAQHUG010000004.1:8627276-8646237 GCA_028555095.1 Dicrostonyx torquatus
CCAGCATTCAACTTAGTTTTCCTGCCTACCTAAGTTCTGCCTTGCAGTAGGTCCAAAGCAGTAAATCACACAACAGACTAATGAGGTATATTGTGTGTGTGTGCATGTGTATGTGTGTGTATGGGGGGGTGTGTTTGTGTGTGTGTGTGTGTGTGTGTTTGTAGCCAGGGATCTTCTCTGCTCTATAGATACAAAAATATGACCCTTGTCTCAAAGGCAATAAGAGTTGATTCTGAGCCAACTATGAGTGTCCAAGGCCGAGACCACAGTAACATTTTCATGATTTTTTTTTTCTGTTATTACATAACAAAGAATGTCATGAGTCAAGGAGCTTTTTCAAAGGCATTGGTGAGGAGCTCAGCAAAATGGGGATATGTCTGCTCTAGGTCCCAGTTGTGATCTAATAATCTTAGCCTTTGAGTTAGCAGAAGCTAGAGGTCTGCTTCGTGTAACAACCACAAGGCTGTCAGACATAGGAATGAGCATGAGTGACTATTAAGTCAGCTAAAGAGGGCCCAAGGTGACTTTGTTCTAGACCTGCAACACTCTAACTCCCCACAGTCACTGAAGTCTTCATTATTTAGTCAGCCTTGTGGAACCTTTAACACAGCTGCCACTTCCGGGAACTTCATAAACTGTGCTCAGAGCAAGAGATGAGATGGCCTTGGAAAGTTTCTTTTGCCTGTCAAGCACTTGCCTCTCGCAGAGGATGAGAAAAATCACCCCTCTACTATGCCCAGGTATTGTAATATACATCCTAAGCAAGAAAGAAATCACCAGTAATTTGGGGGTCAGTATAGCTCCAGAGTGATGTGGGTAGAGAAACAGGCTGGGGTCCTGATCTTCCCATAGGATGTCTGTCTCAGAGTCAGAAAGTAACGCCTCTCTACACGTCTGTACTCAACATGTGTGATTGTAGTGTATGTGTTTGTCAGGCCCTGGGTTAACCTCCCGCTGTTCATTCCCTACATAGTGGAAGGTATGTGTCTCCATAAAGCAGGCTCAGATGGGTTTAGTGACCTGCCTGCAGCCACACAGCTCTTAGGTTATCTGGGAACCAGAGCCAACTCCACAGCATATTCAAGCTCATGAGTTTAGTACATGCTGAATCAATGCTTCACACCCAAGGATCATGGGGCATTTGTGCCCTAGCACCCTTAGGCTGACTGTAGAATTTTAAACTATGTCCCATAGACCTTCACCTTAGGATGGTGGTATATAGCCTTGTGCCCCTCTCCCTCCTAAGCCTTGCTAGGATGGTCAGAAATACATAAAAGGGCATTTGCAAGTAAGGCCAAAGAGCAGGACAGCCAGGACAGCAGAGTGTCTGAAGCAACTGTAGATGTTCCCAGCCAGGCTGGGATGAAGGGAGGCAGAACCTAAGTGACCTATGAAGGTACCACTCATCTCCAGTCCTCAGAGGAGCTCTGGACCCTGAAGTGTAGGGAGATGCCTCTCAGACTTCTGGTACATTGAGTCCAGTGGCTGTGCTTGCCCTATCTGCCTTCTGCCACACAGCCCCCACCACCTTTTTAGCAGTACTATGTCTGTCCTTCAGGATCCTGGACTTCCCTGCCTCTCCACCACTTCTAAGGACCTAAGTGACTTCACTGAACATAGACAGCTGACCTAGAAGAGTTGCCAAGTCCACACTGTGGCCTCGGTGGTGAGTCCCTTCCCATGTGATGTGACCAACTCATGGGGATGGGGAGCAAGACTTAGACTAGAGCACCCAAAGAATGGGAAATATTATACCATTCTGTGCAACATGAGGGCCTGCTTGTCGGGGTTTCTGTCCTGCCCAGTTCCCGTAGCCGTTTAGCCCCAAAGAAAATCACGTAGAGGTCTCCATAAGATTATAAACTGATTGGTCCATTAGCTCAGGCTTTGTATTAGCTCTTGTAACTAAAATTAACCCATTATCCTTATCTGTGTAAGCCACATGGCTCAGTACCTTTCTCAGCAGCAGGTCACATCCTACTTCGTCCATGGTCTGGGCAGGACTGGGAGGGATGGGCTTCCTTCTTCCCAGAATTCTCCTGTTCTCATTGTCCCACCTCAACTTCCTATCTGGTTTTGCCGCCTATACTTCCTGCCTGGATACTGACCAATCAGCATTTATTTAAAACATAATTGACAGATATAGAATTGTTCTCCCACACCAATTCTGAACCTTAATTATCAGAACAATGGGTCCACTACCCAGATGGGACCTGCTTAGAATCAAGGCCATTCTGTTCTGGCATCATCAAGTCCCTTAGCATCAAGGGAAGCTTGGAAGAGAACCACAAGTGTTTTCGCTTTTTAAAATGGCTCCTTCTCAGTCTCCATGGGAACAGACTTAGAAGAGAAGACCAGGTAACGCTGAAATAGTAACACAGAACGAAGAAAATAATTACTCATAACCAATGTATATCCACTTTCAAAGGTCTACCATATATCCCACCCACCACAAAAAAAGTCAATTGATTATGTCTTTAAATTTAAATACAGAAGGAAAGAAGGAGTCAGAGCATCTCTGCATTTCTCCTCCCAAACAAAATCCTTGGGTAATTACTTCTAAGTCCTAGAAAGGCTGACCATAGGTCTGGATTTCATACCCAGCTGCACTATCCAGGAAAGGATTGCCTCTGTCCATACACTTTTGCAGTAGGACACCAGGAGCCAAGGACAGTGGACCTCCTGGTACTTGAAAGGTGACTCTCACTCTTGTGACCTTTGCAGGTCCAGAGACCCAGCCAACCCCTCTGGAGAGCAAGGCAAAGCCCACTGTGAGTGGGGCCAGTGTGGGCTATGAAGAAGAGCAGATTTGCTGAAGAGAACGGGAGAGGGCCTACGGTAAAAAATAAAAAGCAAATGAGAGAACTTGGAAGGGAGCTAAATGGAGAAGATGCACAGCTGAGCACTTCTCCAGCAAATGCCCCCCAGGAAACCAGAGGGCAGAGGTCAAGGCCTCTTCACGTGGCTCCTCAGAGGACCATCTTCACAGCTACCATGATGTGTATCGGTCCCACTACTCCTTATAGTTCAGAATCCAATTGTCAATAGAGCTTGAGAAACTGAAATGCCAGGGAGGAAGTAAAGCAAACAAAGCCAGCCTTGAGGGCTTAGCCACAAAGCCTGGAAGCCACAGAGGAGTTGAGGAAGTAACAAGGTGAGGAGCAGAGGTCTGAGGACCTCGTCCAGCAAAGAGAAGGTGCCCATAATTGATAAGCAGGAAGCACACAAAGGTAGGCACACTAAACAGGGCCCCAAAGGAAGGTGTGTTAGAAAGAGAAATACACACTGGCTTGGCAGCAGAGTTCCCCCATGCTGTCATAAAAAGGAACCAGAAAATAATTGCATAGGACATACATTAAAATGCTAATACATGCCTCAGAGGGGATCCCTTGGGAAGAGATTAGGTGAGAAGGGAGGGGCCGGGGTTTTTTTTTTATCATCAGTCTACAAACCCTGTGCAGTTACAGTGCTGATTGGATAACAATATAAGCACTGGGATACAGGAAACTTCCATCAGAAATCCACATTTTTTAAAATGAAAGCAAGCCTGCTCGTTGCTGGAGGTTGGCAGTCACTCTGGATCACTTCTGCAAAATCTCACTAGTTGAAATCCTATGGCTGGTTTGTTTAACTTTTTCTGGAGTTGATTGGAATCCCTTGTCTCTCAGGCCTTCCCATCCTCTGACCTTTCTTCCTTTCCTTCCTTTCTCTCTCTCTTCCTTCCCTCTTCATTCCCTTCTCCTCCCTCCTTCTCCCCTCCCTCCTTCCATCTTTCCTTCCTTTCTCTTTCTCTCCCTTCCCTCTTCGTTCCCTTCTCCTCCCTCCTTCTCTCCCTCCCTCCTTCCATCTTTCCTTCCTTTCTCTCTCTCTCTTTGCATATACACAATATTTAAAAAAAAAAAAGAAGTCAGCAGTGATTAGCAACATGAATTCAATACGGAAATGCAGAGCTGACAGCTCTTATTGTCACCCAAGGCAGAATGAGGCAGACCTACATTTGTAGATCTGCGTAACTTAACATATCAAATATTAGTGTCAAATGCAAATAAGGGCAGATAATTTTAGAGTTGTTGTTACATGACATTCAAAATCACACACTATGTTCTGCAACACTCAGAGAAAGATAAAAATGAAAAATGAAGTTAATGAAAAGTTATTGCCTTACTGAAGACTGCAGAATCAGGCACTTTACATTAAAATAAAATCTTTTGCAGAACACTAAAGCTTATAGAAAATAATAATTTAAAAGTGAATCGCTCTAATGGAATATTCTCATTTCCACCCCACAAATAGTTTCCCAGCTGAATCTGAAGACTTTATTTTTACATCGCATGGAATTTATACATACAAGCTGGGAGGGCTTCCAGGTCATCCAGGGCAAGGTAGTCACTGTACTGCCTGGAGCTGAGCTCAAGATCTCACTGGGCTATCTCAGCCAGAACTAATTTGTAAGTATTTGCACAGGCCTGCGATGTGCGTCTGCTGTCTTCAGTGCCTCTTATGATAGATTGTATCAACCAGTGTTCTCTAGAGGAGATGACGGACTCCCTGACCTCCCAGCTCCACCAAAGACAGAGAAGAAAGTTCAAGGCAACACCAAAGGATGAGCTCTGCTTCCAGACCCCAGGTACACCAGTGGCAGATGCCTGCATAGAAAGGCCTCTGCCTTTGACCAGCTGTCATCCCTATAGTCTTAGAAGCTTCCATATCACTTCTGATATCTTCCAGGGGAAATATTTGCATCAACCTTCCCCACACTGCTCACCATGCTATGCTCATGTGTGTCTTGGTGCATCAACTCAGCTTGCCAAGTAGATGATAGAGGCAATCAAACCACCACTGTACAGTGTGGGACCCTGTGAGATTGGACACACACCAGCAGGCACACAGACATCACTCGGATGGCACAGGCTCCGTGACCACTCAGAAGTAGATGCTGGGTACTGGGCAGGTCCTCATCTTGTTTTAACCCCTCTGTCATTGCCTCGTGAGAATTCTACCTCAGAACTAACTCTTTTGTCTTTCTAATTTCTCATATAATGGTAATTTTGAAATATTTTTAATTTTTAAAAGAGTAAGTGTGTGGGAGGGGTGGGCACATGACTGTCCTGGAGGCCAGAAGAGGGCATCATATCCCCTGTAGTTATGGGGTTGTAGGACATACAGCACGGGTGCTAGAAACAATTAAGTTCTATGAAATAGCTCTTAATATATTCTTAACCACTGAACCATCTTTCCGTCACCTTACCTGGTGCCCATAAGATCCTTCTATCTTGTTGCTTAGCACCAGGATTCATCTCCTGTTGCCAGGTGATAGTCTAATGTAGGGACAAGCTTCTATGAGTTCATCTGTTTACTGGTTGACATGCTTAGCTAGCTCCAGCTTGGGTCAAATATTTTTGTCTCTCTTGAATAAATACCTCATGGTACCTCTGGCTCATACAGTAAATATATGTTTTAATAACAGACCAAACCTACCATCTTCTAGCTTAACTTTTATCAACTAAGTCTGAGCTCTCCAGTTGCCCTTACATTCACTGCACCCATGTGGCCCCTCTGGCTCTGCTTCCATCACCCAGGTGGTAGGAAATATCTTGGAGCCAGAAGATGTCCCTCTCCTGTGGCCCAGTGACAGAGCAGTTATCCATCTTCGTGTTTTCCACCTTGTTTCAGGAAATGCTTTGTGTTCTTCAGCCGAACTAAAAGTCATTTTCATCATTTCCCTCAAAACCCTTCATCCAATACATATTACAAATATTTTCTCCTGGGTTTTCAATGCCCTTTTCATTTTCTTGATCCTTTTAAGGTTTCCATTTTGATAGAATCTAATTTGTCCTTTTCATCTTTTACATGTGGTGCAGTTCTGTCTTAAGAAGTCTTTGCTTAATCCAGATTTTTAAACTCTTCTACTACATTTTTCTAAAAGTTAGTAGTTTCTGCTTTAATACTGCTTTGAGTCCACCCTCTGTTCCAAGTATGTTTTTGTACATGGGGAAAAGAGAAAGGGGGACCAGTCAGCCTAGTTGAAAAGATAATCATTTTCTTGTTGAATCGTGTATTTGGAAGTCATCCCTTGGCTCTATCAGATTGTTCCAAGCCATCCTCTTCACGCGGTACTCACACCACTGCCTCCGACTGCCCCTCCTGGTCTCCTCGCTGCTCTATTTCCCTTCTGTCTCCTGTACTCAAATCTATGATGATATCTGCAGATTTATTCTGAAGTCTTGCCCCATTTTGTTCCAAAGCTTTCCCCTTGGTAAGCTAATTGACTCTGTGTGGGCATTAGCACGTGTGTGTGTGTGTGTGTGTGTGTGTGTGTGTATGTGCATGCTTGTGTACATGTGTGTGTGATGCAGATGTGCAAATGCACAGATCTCAAAATACCTAAGTGCATCCAGACATTCAAGCAAGTATTGTCCTTTCAAATGTCTGTTCTCCGTGTGTTCCCAGAGAGTGCTCTCTTTCTTCCGGTTCAAGTTCAGCACCAGTTAGAGAACATTTTTATCCCAAGTCCACTTCCACATCTCTCCATCCCTGATGCTGTGCACAGGATAATTTCATGACTCATCGCTGGTTGACTCTGCCTACCTGGACAGATGCTGACTGGGAACTGTCTCTCCCATCTTGTGTATGCTTGCAACATCTTCGCATCCTGATGCAGAGCTGTTGATAAACTTCACAAAGAGACTTGGAGTAGCTTTGGAAAGGTCCTTTGTGGACCAAGGGCTCTGATTTCCAGATTATCCCTCTTAGAGACATGCCAGACCCAGGTGGCCACTGGAGATGCAGCATTCTCTGGGGCTTCCCTACAGACCCAGCAGCACAGAGTAGCTGGCCAGGGGATTCATCCTGACTGCACAATTAGACCAAAAGCCACTTTCTCTGCTCTCAGCCACCCCAGATGTCATTCCAAGAAGTGTCCTTTCTCCTGTCTTACAATAGATGTCAAAGGAATTCCGCTTACACTAATGCCACATGCTCTGTGCCCATGATCTCCTTTCCTGACCATTTCTTCTTCCCGAGGAGCCACCTCACAGGCTGCTTGGTTATTTCTTTGGCATCTGTGAGCATTTCCTTTCATGAGTATCTGAGAGTCATAAAAGATACCAATTTTAATTTCCCCAAGCACAGATCTATGTCACATTTTCTTTTAGAAATGGTTCCAGAACAGCTTGGCCCATGAGAGCCTTAGCCTCAGAGAAGCTTGACTCTGAGCTGCAGGCTTCCCTGGTGCAGGCTAGAGGGGCTAGCCTTCTACTCTGAGGCTGTGCCTCTTTGTGCTCCTCATGATACGCTTGCTCTCGGATGGGTTAGGTTTGGATAAAAACCCCATTTTCTAATGACTCCTCCTTGGGAGAGTCCCCAGACATCCTGAGTCTGGTGAGTAGAACACAGAGGGTCTGCTCTCGTCCCCTGGATCACTGCTTCTCCCCCACTCTCTCTGTCATCTCTGGGAATTCTGATTAGGTGTGTGTTAGACTTTCACACTCTATTGGCTGCATTTGTCTTTTGCATTGTCCAGACCTTGTTTTTTTCGCCTGTGGCACTCATCTGAGCCCTCTCATTCACCAGCTTTGGTCACCCACTGGTGTATTAGACATTTTCCTAGTTTCTTTTCCCAAATACCTGGAGAGAAGTGATTAAAGGAAGGGGGATTTCTTTTAGCTTATGGTTTGGGGGTGCAGTGTACCATTGGGGGTACAGTAGCAGGAACAACTTGTGGCTGTGGTTGCAGGAGGAGGGGACTCTTTGCTCACATCTGAGAAGACTAGGAGGCAGAGATAAGGTATTTTTGGTCGAGTTGGTTTTTTTCTGTTATTCATTCTTAGCTGGATATTTATGTATGTTTTTCATCTTTAGCTGTACCTTATTCCCTATATATGTTTTGTACTGCAGGCTACACATTTGAATTTAAGCATGTCACTGAGAGTATCACTCATAGCACCTCTTGACCCCCTTACCTTCATTTGAAGGAAACAGTAACTAGTTACACCTAATGGAAGCTGCATTACTGGGAGTAATTAATCTACTTAGGGATTTATTAGAAGAAAATAGCTACGTGCTGATTCCAATGCTTGAGAGGTAGAAGCAGGAAGATCAGGAGTTTAAAGTTATCCTTGGCTACTTAGTGAGTCTGAGGCAAGCCTGAACTATGTGAGACCTCTCTTAATTCCCATCCCCCCACAAAAAAACATACGCAGACTGCAACCATATCCTTAATAGAAAATAAATTTAACTATATTGTGAACAGGAAGTTCTCCTACCTGACTTTACCATTGCTTTCTGTGGTAATTTAAGTCTCCCCAGTTCAGAAATGAGGCTTAGAATATCAAGAAGCAAGAAGGTAAATTAGTTGTTTTTTTTTTTTTTTAAGAATGGGTATGGTTTTTGTCATTGCCTTTGTTCTGTTTCCTGAAGGAAGGCACACATGGCCTGGCTGTCTCTCTGTGGAATGTCTCCTTCTGCCAGACCTTCACATCAGAGCCCCTGTATGATAATTTCTCTCATTGTTACTCAACATTGTGTGAAGAAAATTTGTCTGCAAAAGCTTGGTATAGACATTGGGGGGAGGGGGCTGTGGGATATTTGAACACTGTGTGAAGATATATCACTGTGATTGGTGTATTAAACAGCTGAACGGCCAATAGCTAAGCAGGAGATATAAGCGGGACTTCTGGACAGAGAGGAAACTCTGGGAAGAAGAAAGCCAGAGTTACTATTCAGACTTGGGGTTGAGGGAGCAAGATGGACAGTATAGAGATGAGGTAACACCACATGGCAGAACATAGATTAATATGAATGGGTTAAATTGAGTTATAAGAGCTAGTTAAAAATAAGCCTAAGCTAAGGCCAACCTTTCTTCAATGAAGGGTCTCTGTGTTGTTATTTGGGAGCTGGCTGGCAGGAAGAAGACTTGTTATAAGGAGACTCTGCTGGAATGTCACACTAGCTGTGTTTCGGTCAGCCAGACTTGCATCTCAATCTTGGACCTTCGGGGACCAACAGTCCAGCCTAACCCCAGGAAAGAGGAAGGAGCTCCAAAGGGATGTGTCAAGCTGTGCAAAGCTCAGGAAACACTTGGGACAGCCCCTCCTTCACATCAATCACCAACGTCAACTTCTGGGGCCTTCGGCTTTGTGGGGGAGACACGAGAGAGGAGAGACCTCCCCTTCAAATCACCTGCTCACCCACACTCCTGGCACAGACTCAGCCTCTGTGTTGGTGACCAAGGCCACCCAGGCAGCAAGTTAAAACCAACCCACGCAGGGGAGTTATGTCTTCTGTGAGAAAAATAGATCTGTTGAGCTTCATAAGTCCCTCCGTGTAGTCCTTGTCAGGAAGAAGGTCTGAAAGTATCCATTTGCACCAAATTTAGACCTCACTCTTCCTACCTGAAAAGAAAGAAGAGACTGGAGAAGAGGGTCAGGAAAAAAAAAAAAGAGGAGGAGGAGAAAGCTCCCGGCTTCAGCTTCTTTAAGCATCCATGGTAATCAGCATTTTATCAGTGCAGGAAAGAGAAGAATAAATAGATTCCCCAAATATGTCTGTCCCAGTTGCAATGCATGCCATTTACAGTAACTCTATGAAGAGCTCCTGCTTTCTGGGGTAATGCCTACTAAAGCAGGGGTCCATCGGGGAACACTTTATTTTAAGCTTCCATCAATGGGTGCTTAGCTACTACTAATGTAGAACAGTGGCTCGGGGAACTATATCTGTGAGTCACACACGTATCAAATGATTCCATTGTGATTGGTTTTATGGCAATGAATGCCGGCAAGGCACCAGTGATGGGCAACATAACGAACTGGGCTGTGGTTGGCATCGCTCTGCTGAGCTGAGCCACTTTAAGGGGCCAGAGCTGGAGGTCAGTCCCACGGGGCCCAGAGCATACCAGTGCTGATGAGGAAGTGACCTGGAACTCAGCGTCAGTATCCTGCAGAGGAGCCAGAACCAGCAACGCTGGCCTTAATCTGCACATCCATCCACTGGATTCCCTTTGTCTAGCATCGCTAAGGAGCTGGGGACCTGTGTGTGTGGGAAATGCTCTGCACCAGTGGCCTTCCAGCCCAACTCCTACATTTACCTGCCCGGGATGCTTGCTTGACACCCACCACTCTCGTTTCCCAGATGGTCCTCACATCACACCGGGTGGGATCAGCCTGACCTGTGAATCCTTGTCCCCCTGCCCCTCTAGCATAAGGATTTCCATCACTGAAGAATATCAAAAGAACTTAGGACCTGCCCTTGTTGTCCCTATGCCAATCCCTCCTAGCAATGGACACCTAGCGTGGACCCTGAGTAACCCACTTTCTCAGTCTGCTCCACCATGTAATCTAGTGTCTCTGTGGTCCCTCCTTCAGGTTCTCTTCTGCTTGGGCCATCCCCAGGGCGCCGTGGCTCCAACCTGCCACGTAACAGTAGGCTGCTGAGGACACCACTTGGCCCCTGCTCACATTGATCTTCATTCCCTCAAGCTAACAATGAAATCCATTTTTCCAGCTGCCTTTAGTACTGTGTGGTCTGATGTCTCTAGCCGCACAGGGTCCTTTTCTCCACTCCTACTCTAGCACACGGATGTGCCCAGCCTATTCACAGAAACCAGGGGCTTCTTTGCCCATCATCCTCATTGCCAATCTGATTCTTCCTCTACTTTGGACCCGTTTCAGGCTTGGAAACAGAAAAGCATGCCACTCTACTCCCGCAGTGGTCCCTGCACAGACCCAGCACATGGCACCCAGACGATGAACTGCAAGTCGTCTCAGTATAGGAGGTAAGGCTCTGCTGAGGGTCAGGAGATGACACACAGAACGGGCTAGGTAGCTTGACGATGTCTGACAGATGGCTCGATAAGTTATTAGTAGAGATAAGTGCATGCAGGCTCCAGTTAGTGCTTCATCAAGGCCATCTGCCTGTGAAGGACTTGGGGACACTGACAAGACTGTGACTGTGGGAGGAGAACCCCTGGTCAGCACACCACTGCTTTTATAAGATAGAGTCCAAAATAAAAAAAAGTTAAGCCTACATGTTGGACTCTGGAGGCTCCCTTCCTCTTTCGTACTCTGCACTGTGTGGTCAATGCCTGGTCTTCATACCCACTGGCACACTGAGTGGACAGAGGCTGGATTTTTTTTTACCTGTTACTGATTTCAGAGTCCTGAGAAGCCCTTCCCACCTTATTGTACAGGACTTCTCCTATGGCCACAGGCAGTTGCTACATTGACATTCTATTCTTCTTCTTATCCCTTCTCTCATATTCTGGGTTTGAGTGCTCACTGCACGTATCCAGGGCCACCATTTGTGCCTGCACACACTCTGTGAGGCTAGTGAGAACACATGTGATGGGGGCCTTTGGGATCAAAGCCCGATGAAGGGAGGCACCGGTTAGCAGTGGGCCCCTGTGCTACTCTGGGCTGATCAATGGCACAAATAGAAGGTGCATGGGCTCTGGGCTTCTTTTTGCTGGTTTTCAAACTCCCTGTGGGTAAGAAGAAGGTATGGAAGCATTCTGGAGCACAGGAAAGAAAGGAGATGCCAAAAACAGGAAGGAGAGACAAGTACAGGAGAGAGACACAGAGAGAGAGAGGAGGAGGAGGAGGAGGAGAAGGAGGAAGAGGGAGTAAAAGGAGAAGGGGAGAAGGGGAGACAGATATAAAGAAGGAGGGGGAGAAAAATATCAACCCACAATATTGGGAGCATATCAAAAAGATACGGGGGGCAACAGAAGGCGCCTCCAAAAGGTCAAAACTTGGGAGATTTGCTAAATGAAGTAAATTAAATTGTATTGTAAGAAAACTCAAAGTACAACTATCCATGAGTGGTCGAAGAGAAAAAAGGAGGGGAAGGAAAGGAAAAGAAAGGAAAGAGGAGAATAAAAGAAAAAGGAAGAAGAAAAGGGAAAAGAGATGCCAACTCCCCTATGCAAAAGAACTCCATGCAATGGGTATGGAGTCCACGTTTTCAGGAAAAGAGGTAGCATCCCTCTCTGAAGAGGAGGGCTGATGAAAGGACTTCCTTGCAGGAGTGTGTCTTGAGGAGACCTGTTAGAATACCCCATGTGTGTGGCTGAGCCCCCTTTACCAGTGTGGAAAGTTATGTTGGCACATGCACTTAATGGGAGTTGCTGAGGGTGGGGTGTCCTTCCTCCTGCAGCGTTCCTTCCCGTGGTCCAGGTCTCCAGTCCTCCCAAACAAAGGCAACAGAGGGGTACAGTGCAGAACTGCCAAGCCAGGTCCTGCTGACCTTATCACAGAATTGTTAAGGTCGCATAAGGAAAGTCTGGGAACCCCATCGAGAAGCATCTGTGGGGACAGAGGTAGCCTTGTGGTGAGACCTGGAAAAGAGGACTTTGGGTAAAAATAAGGAAACATGAATACACGTGGCTTTTAGTTAGTGGCAATCTAAAACAATTGCGTCATGCTAACTTATGTCAGTCACAAGTGGCAGGAAGTAGTCTTAAGGTTCGAAAAATGAGACTATCTTCACAGTCCTACAAATGAAAACGGTCTCCAAAAACGGAGTTCTTATGTTAGCTTTGGGAGACATGGAAGGCCTCCTGTGCTCAGCAAGAAGATTTAACAGTAGGAGTTCTGGACTGCATGACTTGAGAAAATCACCCCACAGAGAAACCGCACTCTTGTGCGCAGTGGCTGAGGCAGCTGTGGACCCTCACTGATGCATGGTGTGCTTGTCTCACCTAAACCTGCCTTACTCTGGCTGGAGTTGACACACCTGGGTGAAGTCCTGCCCGAGCCCCTAAAGACTGAGAAAACCAGTTTGTGACTATGTAACCTAAACGCCAACTCCGTGTAGTGACAATCACAGGGCTACAAATATATCAGACAAAATGGAGATGCCCAGAGTGATCGGGTTTCTACTAGAAGCTATGATGAATAAATTCCAGAGGTGCTGGGATCTTGGGACAGAAGGGGGACTCTGCTACAAAAGAAGGACATTTGGGTAAGGTGTGACCTTTAGTTAACAACAATGTATCCAAGGCAGCTGTGAGACACTTAGAACTTTGGGACGGAGATTCAAAGTTACAGCCTCTGACCACAGGGTGCTGGGTGCTGGGTGCTCCCGCCACTCCAATGCTGTATACTAAAACCCCACTTCTCCAACTTGCTGCCTTTCTTCTTCCTCTTTCCTAACTTGTTTGTAATTTCAGATGAGGCTTTCATTCCCATGTTAGAAAAAGATAGGGAATGCTCACTTTTTTTTTCTGAGCTTATATTCCTCTGTGACTTGCATCACCTGAATCCGTTTAATTCTCGTAAGAACCCCTGGGGTTCAGGACAGCACCCACCTCTCTGTAGACACAGAGAGCCTCTGAGAAAACCTCTGCCCACCAAGAGCCCTGCTTGAGTATGTAGGAGTGTAAGTAATCCAAATTTGAGAAAAGAGAGAGAGCGGGGGAAAGAAAGAACAAAAACCCATCCTGGACTGTGATTGCTAAACATACAGACACTTGGCGAAAAATGAACTCGGGTTTTTAGTTTTATAGCCCAAATAATTTTTAGCTGAAGAAAATAATAGAAATGAACAACACACATAAAACTTTAGCCTGTGTAAATTAAATGGTTCTGCGGCATTAACTTCATAAGGTCCTCATCCTGTCCTCCACAAACCATTACATGCACGGCAACATATCTGATTTATGGGGTGGAGAATCGATGGGAAAAATTAATGCTTGAAAAACATATTAGAGACATTATTGAACAGATTTTAATTGAGATTTGATTTCAATGCCCCTTATCCACATGATTAATGGGTCCTACCCCTCGACTCCGTGGGCTGAAAGGAACCTTAATATGACAATTAAGTATCTGTCTTTGGATTTTATGGTCCCCTCCCCACTGCAGCCAGTTCATCAGTACAGTGCGGCTCTGAGCAGATTAAATTGAGACTCAATTTTCTCTATTTTCCAGCACTTACTTATGTTTTATGACAAGCACTAAATCAATTTTATGCCATTATTGATTTTTTCTTAAATGGACACAAACCATTTCGCCTTTTGCCCTTCTTTCCACTCTCCTTCTCCACCCTCTCTCACCGGATGCTTGATATACAGCCGGCAGGGCGGATTTTTCCCGTTTCCTGTGATTTCCATGGGTCGTACCGATTCGTTCCATTTTTACAACATCACGATTGACAGAGATAACCTGGGATTCTCTCAGAACTTATATATCGCAGGGCTGTGACAAGGCCTATGGATCGCTGGGATGAGCCCACCCCCTCCTTCCAAAATAAAACAAGCCCCAAGGTGAATTCATTTCCCTGTAAGTCCTCGCCAAGATTTTGTCTATAATATTGCCTAATTTTTTTTTTAGCAGGAGGCTTAAGCTATAACTTCTCTAACATCCTTGAAGTCTAATTAATATCGCAATAGAGGGAGAATCTATTTCATGGCTTGCAGGGGAGGGACATTATCTGCAAGCTGCAATAACTCCTTTGAGGTGCTTGGTGACATGAAGTTCTATGCAACGCAATTAAGAAGCTCTCAGATCTTCGGGGCTTTAGCCTCTGTGACCTATGGCAAAAATTAACTGCTGCCTTGGGCAAAAGAAGTAAGAATAGGTACATAATTTGTAACCAGATAGCATTTTCCTTCTTGGTTGAAGGATTATATATGAAGAGAAACAGCTAGCCACCCTGGCTGCTGCCACAGTATCACGTTTGTTTGGACATTCGACTACTTGTCTTTGAAAGCACAGTCATATTTTAGTGTAAATATCTGGATTTCTAAATAATTCTAAGGCCTATAAATAGCATAATGATCCAGCACAGATGAATATGCATTCTATTTAATTGCAATGTCAAGCAGCAAATTAATATGAAGGTACCATGCTTTTCCATTTATAGGTTAAAAAAAATGTGATGTATTGTGCAAATAATACCATCGTCTTTGATTGGACATGGTGTGGTTGCTATTTATGACTAAACTTTGAAAACAAAAAATTTGCAAAAGGCACAGAAATTAATCACTTGCTTTCCATGTCTCTGTATAATGCAATCAAAGTTAGTTTTCCTATTAACTTTAGAGGTAAAAGAAGGGCAACGATAGTCACTAGGGGTCAGCTTGTTAAATTCATCTTTTTGGATTTTTTTTTCTCCATCTCAGTGTTATCTCAGGAACAGAACTGAGAAATGATCTAAAATGCTTTCTAGTTAATTTTGGTTCTTACACCAGGGTGTGATGCCCAAGCTTAGGAGCCAATGCCTGTTAAATGTTTTCCACGGCACTGACTCCAGAATGATGTATGGCAAGGGTATGGGTGCTGATGCTGTGTTGTGTGTGTGCACAACCTGCTGCCCCCACTCTGTGAGACGTGGAAGGTGTGACATAGTACACAGATGTCAACTGCTAGGTGTCTCCAGGCTCTTCACAGGGGACTCATGAGCTGCAAGCTCACGTGTTCAGGATAAGCAGGGCAGAACTTTGCAAAGCAGCTATCCCTGAGCCATCATCGCTACATCTCGTCTTGGGTGACAGGCTCCGATTAAATGGGACACATGCCCATCACTGTATGTGTAAAGGATACATACACACTGTTACGATGACCAGGAAGAGAGAAAAAGTAGGTGACATATCAGAAAACATGCTTGGCACAAAAACATTAAATGAAGGTGACAGTGGAAAACATTTTAAACCCTCGAGTTCCATCTCTATTGGGCTCAGCAGAGTTTATTTCTCTCCGTGTCTTCCGGGAGTTTTCTCTTCTGATCATGATCCAATACTGTGTTTTTGTAGACCACAGTTCCATTCCCTGCCTTGCCAAGCTGATGTGCGCTGCTGGGTAATTTCACACAACCTCAAAACCCTAGATGCCAAAGCATCCCAGTTTACACAGAAAAGCAAAGCGTCTCCACCAACTGCTGACACTCCTGGACAGGGGCGGAGTCACCCCAGGGAAGGACCTTAGCAGTCTTGTGACGGTTTGGGGGTGCTGGGTGGTCTCCCGGCTTTCGGCTGGAACTTTGTCTCACTGGCATTCCTCATTTTCAATGCAGCTCATTTGACAATTAGTCATCACGGAGTGGTGCTCTGTCTGTTTGACCCTATCAGCTCTGCGCCACCCACTGTGTGTGCTCTAGGGTTCCTCAATGCGGAAAACACTCTCAGTTCCAATCTGAAGACAGTGCTTGTAACATGAGGGCTGGCTTGTTTGGGGTTTCTGTCCCACCCAGTACCCCACAGCCGGCAAGCCCCAAAGAAAATCACACAGAGAGTCTACATTAGGTTATAAATTGATTGGCCCATTAACTCAATCTTCTTACTAGCTCTTGTAACTTATATTAACCCATTGTTCTTATCTATGTTGTCCGGTACCTTTTCTCAGCCGGGCAGCTCACACGCTGGTGGACTGGCAGGAGTGCAGAGAGAGCTTCCTTCTTCTCTGTTCTTCTTGCACCACCTCTACTTCCTGTCTGGCTTTCCCACCTATACTTCCTGCCTGGCCAATCAACATTTATTTAAAACATGATTGACAGAATACAGACAATTCTCCCACAGCAAGTGCTCTCCCAGGAGAACACAAGCAGTTCACAAGGGACCACCCGGCAGTCGGTGAGAGTCATTTCAGTTTCCAGGAAGACCCTCAAACTGCCCTACTGCTAACCTCAAACCCTGTCAGCCTCCAGGACTCGCTCTCTGTCTTGGTTTCTAAGTCAGAGTAAAGCCACAGGAAATGAGCCAAATGACTGTGAGCACCTTGCAACCAAGCCAGTCCCTTGACCGTGGGGAACCCTGGGCTCAGAGCCATCACGCAAGTACTTGGCCTCCCTGGACCTTCAGAGCTAGGCCGATGATTGACAGTTGTTTCCCTGTGTAACCCTCCAGGTCTCCAGTTCCACCAGAGTTGATGAGCAAAGAGGGTATCCCAGTCATCTAGACACACTGATGCCAGAGCTTATTTGCAACAGAGCTATAGCCACAATGATGAGGAGGGCTTGTTTCATCCATGAAGGCTCTAAAGCATCTAATATGTCATCCTTCCATATTCCAGAACACAGAGCTCATACTCAGAAAGCATTGCATCCAAACGCTTCCCAAGCAGCTGTTGCTTATGCCGTGAAATGAAAACATGGATTAAAAAAAAAATAAAGTCTCTCTTCAGCCAACTTCAGTTCTGATGGTGTGTGATGGAAAACTAGACACTCTAGATTTTAAGGAGACTGGAGTCTGTGTGCTTGGGAGGTTGTCCCACGAGGTTGCCGCTGAAGTCAAGTGTAGAAAAATTTAGTTTCAAAAAATATATTCTGCTATTAAAATATAATTAAAATGAATACATGTTTAGGGTAGCATGTAGCTAAAATCAGTCTGAAAAATTAAAAGGGTAGCAAAATGAGCCTTTTTGTGGTGCACAATTTTTAATCAGCTCATTGAGAGAGTTTGCATAATAGCAAAATGACAGGATTCACATAGACTAAAGTTGTTTTTACTTTAACAAAAGTTTGTACCTCCATTCTCTCCATAGCTTCAATTAATGAGCTAATTAAGGCAAGATGGTGTTGTTCTTGAATAAATTGGGTCATTTCTGCTCTGGAGATGGAGCAAAATATTGACTTGTGTCAAACGAGGAGAAAAACGGCACAGACCTTAGACACCTCTCTCTCAAGGCCTCCTCTCTCCTGGTGAGACGACACTCAAAGTCACAGCTGAGGACACCAAGGTGTCTCCAGGGAGTGGTGGCCTACACCTTTCCCATGCTACCTACAGTTGGATGCGATCCTAAGACCTTCGAAGAAGTCACGGATGGCCGGTGTCTGAGGCAGCTGCCATCACAAGCACGGAGCCACCAGAGCAACCCTCTAGAGTCCCTGTCAGGGTCCCACCTTAGTGACCTCTTTGTGATTTTATCAGAGGCTGCTTACTGAGCACCACAGAAGCTGTGACCTCGGCATGGGGACTTCAGGCATGTGAGGGGGAGGGCTGGGTAGTTGTAGGGGGGCAGTGGCCAGGCTGAGCATCAGCAGATCCCTGTCCACACATGGTCCATCACTCCTTTTCAAGTCTCTTGTCCCCATAGGTACAAGCCTATAAACCGAGGCCTCCACAAGGTTGTGGGTCCCGGCGCCTCTGCGTAGCAACAGGATAGAGGCTTTGGAGCAAAACACCTTAACTCAGCGCGGGCAGGCCCACCTTCCATGTGCAGCTGGGGCTGGAGCTGCCTGCCTGTGCTGGAAAGATGTGCAGAAATTACCTATGGTTCCCTGTAGAGGCATCCAGCCCCAAGCCCAGCCCAGCCTTCCAGCGCGGCGATAATATGCTCCTATCAGTTTTAATAGCCCCATGCTGGATTCAGGAGGTATTATGGATTGTACAGCAACCATATTGTCATTAAATTAAATTTTCAGAACGCTCCCCAGCTCATCACAAATACCACAGAGAGTCATCATAATCGAGTCTCAACACATGTGTAATTGCCTTCAGCTGGCGTCTTTTACAGTTGACATTGTTCCGCAGTGATAAGGTGATTGGCGATTTGAATACACAGCTTGTTCCATAGCTGCCGTAATTGAAATATGGTATGTGTGAATGGAAGATTACATTAAGACCTGGGATAATCACCTGACATGAGAGTAATTGAGTCTACAATCTGCCACTGGGTCTCTCAGGGAGGGCTGCAATGAAAAGAAGCCATTAGTCGATTACACCAGGCTGCGGCTCCGCGCGGCGGTGCCAGCCTGGCATTCCAGAGCTGCGGGCGCCTCGCCGTGCTGTCGAGGGCACCATAAATGACAAGAAGGAAAGGCGAAACAAAACAGCACCGGAGAAAAGTTGGATTTGGCTCCAAGGGGAGAGAGAGCAAGGCTGGTTCTAGAACAAACGCTGTGTGATGCTTCCTGCCGCTGTTTTATAAGCTCTCCTCTCAAGCTGGGACAGAGGACCTGGCCTCTCTCAGCCTTTGAATCACTTTCCTTCCCCTCCTCCTCCCTCTCTCCCTCCCTCTCTCCCTCCCTC
>JAQHUG010000004.1:8646277-8680139 GCA_028555095.1 Dicrostonyx torquatus
ACACACACACACACACACACACATCTTAGTTCCTCTCTTTTTTTTGACCTTTACTCTTTCTTCCTTTCCCCTTCCTCTTCCTTCTCTCCAGGGACCTTACTTCCGTCTTCCTTCTGGGAACATGTGTAAAGCCCCTCCCCACTTTGTTAGGTTCATACTCGCCTCCAACAGACAAACAGAAATATGGGCGTACCAGGCCAGCAGGTAGGGCACTTCATGTACCCAGACTCCAAGAAGGGAGAAGCAGAGTCATGTACATAGACTCCAAGAAGGGAAGCCAACTCACGCATGTGTCCTGCCAGGGAAGGGCTGTTTCTTCAGAGCACTAGGCCCAGTTGGACTCTCTGCTATGCAAATAAAGAAAAAATCTCCACTGGGTCTTCAGCCTGTTGGTACGTCATGCAGCCCAGTCAGAATGAACTGTGTCAAGATGAGTACCTGAAAGGTCCGCATTTCCTCGTCACTCCCACACCCCGAGAGGTGTGACCTCGGTGGGCTCTGTTTCACTTATTCCTAAGGCAAAGGATGATGCCCTGCACTGGCTACCTGCAGGTCAACAGTGAGCTCACCTGATCACAGGATCTAGAAGCACCGGTTCCTCGGAACAGGTGGCTTTGGTTGGCCTAGGAGCCAGAAGACCTCTGCTGTGACTCTGTTGAGACTCTGCTAACTCCATGAGGCCAGCATCATTCTTCCTCCAGGCCTCAGGTGGGACTCTGCTCACACTGTCTGACATGAGTAGCCCTGGGGTCAAGCCAGTCGGGAAAGGCAGATGACTAATGGTCCTGGCCAGGCTCTGTGGACATATGTGCACACAACATGAGTCCTGGTCATTAGTATCTGCAATGATGGCCATGAGGATGCTCCACTCTGTGCATTATATATTCGCCTCAGGCCAGGGAACTACGGAAATTCGCCAATGGTACAAGATCATATTTAATAAAAGAGCCAACTTGTCCATAAACAGAAATAGTGGCCCCTGAGTCCGTCATTAAATCTGCCTCTCAGATAGGGCTGAGAGGTGTTCTTGACCTTGGTGAGGAGCCTAAGACACCGCCACACACCACACACACACACACACACACACCACCACCACCACCACCACCACCACCACCACAACACCACCACCACCGACCTAAGATGGGACTATTAATGGGATACTATTATGGGGGACATTAGAAATCTATTTCTTCTCCAATCAAGAGCCAACTGGCTGGTCCAGGGCCTATGTTAAGTTGAGGACAGTGATAGATCTGACTTTCTGGGCAGGTTAAGGAACTCATTAATTCAGACCTCATACTAAAGGCAACAGTAGAGATTCCCCCCCAAAAATGGGCTTTGAAGTCAGAGCCCAGCATCCAGGTAAAGAATCTGCTGGTAAAGAATAGCCACCTGCTACTTATGTTTTCAGCTTCAATGTGTCCCCAAAGCAAGTCTACATAAGGAGCATGACACGAAGGTGCGGGCTGTGACTGGGGAGACATCACAGCTGGCAACGCGACTGTTGTGGCCCGAGTGCACGGACACATGCACACTCACACACCCGCACACACGCAGTGTAAACTGTGTCTTCTTTGGGGGCCTTCTCTTCTCTAACGCCCATTCCCTCAGAACATGAGACACCTTCGCGCGTGTTTCCTGAGTCGCCGACAAGGTACAACTTGGCTTCATTTGACCATAAAGTAGCAAAGTTTTACAACATACAAAAAATACAGTAGTGCTGTATGGCACTGTCAATATCATTTATAGCACAATTTTACACAAAGGCCCAAGTGTCATAAAAGAGAACTGCCTTCCATCAGCCGCCCCAAAATGACTTATGTCATAAATAAGTCAGATTTCTCAAAGAGAACCAATAAAGTCCTAGCAAATACAATTTTTCCCACTAAATAATCACCCTGACCTCTTCTGGTAACATTAACCCCTAAAAAAATAATAACACTGGTCTTGAAATGATAAAATGAGTCCATTCTTGATAAGGCAAATCTCAGGTCTTCTCTCAGAAGGAAAGGGAGAGCTGGCATCAGCATGGGTCGGCGGTCACGGTCACACAGGGGACCTGAGCAGCGAGGGCTACTCAGAACGACGGGGGACTTTTTCATTCTGCTTGTAATTAGGTGTCCACAAAGCGCTGAGCCGGCCCCATTTGTATCTCCCCTGCCCAGCCTGATTTGCAGCCATCTCGCCCGATGTTACCCAGTTCATGACTTTCCCAGACTTAACCCCACAAGTACTCGTCCTTGGTGAGAGACACAGGTAGGACACGCATGCACATACCTGTGCACACACAAGGGGCTGAAGCTTCCTAGGCCGCTCAGCCAGGTGGCCCAAACCGACCAACACAGTGTTCATCTTCATAATAAGTCATTTGCCTCCCTGTCTGTTCGTCTGTCTGTTGCCTGCTTGTCTGTCTGCTAAGTGGTATGACAGGTTTGAGAGGACTGCCTGAGACACACTGAAGGAATGTGTGCGTAAACGTGGAATTTAGTCCTATCTGGGTTCCTAATGATCTTCCGTTATGGTATGTCTAACCTGTCCATGGTGTGTGTGATGTTCACGTGGGTTCAGGCACAGACCACACTGTAGTTACCATATGAAGACTGAGCACAGCCGTGTTCCAAAGCATGCATCTGGAGTCATGCTATGTATAATATGAAGGACTTAAAATAATTGTAAGTTTAATGCCTACTAGAAAATATTGACCATAATGATTAATATCCATTCCTTACAAGAGAAAATCAGAACCTCTTATATCTTAATTTAAACACTAAATTCATAACTTACAGATAACAGTTCACCTTTCTATTTTCCTAGACTGGGTAGTTTGAGATGTAAGTGAGTGTGTCTGAGTATGGTTGTGTGAGTGGGTTAGCTGTGCAAGTGTGTCCATGAATGTGTGTGTCCATGTGTGTGTCTGTGTGTGCATACCATGTATTTGTCTGTGTGTTCATGTGTGTGTATCTGTCTATCTGTGTCTGTGGGTATGTCCATGTGTGGGCCTGTGTGTACCCATGTGTGTGTCCATATGTGTCTCTCTGTCTGTCTATGTCTGTGGATGTTTTCATGTGTGTGTCGGTGTATGTCTATGTGTACCCATGTATGTGTTCATGTGTGTCTGTCTGTCTGTGTCTGTGGGTGTGTCCAAGTGTGTCTCTGTGTGTGTGTCTGTATGTGTGTACATGTGTATGTCTGTCTTTATGTCTGTGTCCATAGGTGCATCTGTGTATGTCTGTGTGTGTCCATGTGTGTCCATGTCTCTGTGTGTGTGTGTGTGTGTGTGTCTGTCTGTGTCTGTGGGTATATGCTCTTGCTGACCTTAAGGAGGTAGCAGAGACTCTCACTGAACCTGGAATTTGCCATTTTGGCTAGACTGGTTGGCCAGTGAGTGCCAAGGATGCAGTTGTCTCTATCCTTGCAGCACTGAAGCTACAGACACATATCTCCGTGCTCAGCCTTGACGTGAACGCAAGGATCTAGATTCAGGTACCTAGGGTTTCACTGCGAGCACTTCCTACCCTCCGAGCTACCACCTCAGATCCAAGTGGAGAAGGTTTGAGAGAGCTGTATTCTCTGCTCACTTGTTTTACTCTTATGTACTGTTTATATATCTGTGCATGTACGCGTTTATATGTTGTGGATGTTGCATGTGTTGACGTGCATGTAGGGGGTGATACAAGTACATTCGCTTCTGTGCATATGCAGATGGAGGTCAGAGGTCAACCTTGAGTGTCATTTCTCAGGTACTGTTTACCTCATGTCTGTGTGTTTTACAGGGTCTCCCACTGGCCTAGAGCTAGATGGGATGGCCAGGGACTCTCTTGTCTCCACTTCCCCAGAGCTGAGATTACAAGAATGTGCCGCAGGCCCCCACACTTTATGTGGGTTGTGGGGGTGAATCATGCACCCCCATGCTCACAGGACAAGGGCTCTACCAACTAAGCCATCTCTCGCGGCCTCTGCGATTCTTTGCTGCTGCATTGTTTGCCATGCACAGTGCTGTGTCTTTAATATGCAGCAAGTGTCACTGCAGAGTTCTCTTCTCCTTCTCCACTGGAAATAACAAAAGCCACCAGCAACATCAGCTATGCTCCCAGAAGGGAGGATGGTGGGGGGAGGGCAGTAAGAATTCCTTCCAGTGTTTGCTGACTTGATAATCTCTAATCACTCTTAAAGGAAGAGAAACTCGGAATTTGGCTTCAAACCTCCTTCCTGCCTTTCCTGACCTTGTATAAAACCATCTATCTTTCTTATGGCGACAATTTAAAGGCAACATCCAGCCAATTGAAATCATGTCTGCAGGACAGTTTTTAAATGTTTCCTATAAAATTATGAACTACTCATCACCAACACAATTCACAAAAGGACTGGGGATGTGGCTCAGCAGGTAAAAGCACTTGCTACACATGCCTGATAAACAAAGTTTGATCCCTGGAGCCCACAGCAATGGCCAGATGTGGTGGTGTACATCTGTAATCTCAGTACTCCTACAGGAGGCAGAGAGAAGAGAATTGGCTGGAAGGCCAGGGGCCAGCTAGTCCACAGTAAGGTACACAGAGACAGAAAGAACAAGAGAAGCCCAGCCTCAACAAGGAGAAGAAAGGTGAGGGCAGACCTCCATTGAAACTCTGTGACATTACATACACACACACGCACACATAGGTGGGAGGGACAGAGACAGACAGACACAAACACATAAATACACACATACATAGACATACACACACACACATGAGCATGCATGAGTTGTTATGGACTGAAAGTAAAATGTTCTTATAAGCTCTTGAGTTGTAATCCTTGGTTCCCAGATCATGGCGCTGTTTGGGGAAACAGTGAAGGTGGCGCTTGGGCACCTAGGTGCAGAAGCCGGTCACTGGAGTATGGGTCTTAGGGGTCTTAGTGAGGTCATTCTTCTGCTCTCTCTCACTCTCTCTCTCTCTCTCTCTCTCTCTCTCTCTCTCTCTCTGTGTGTGTGTGTGTGTGTGTAGATATATGTGTCTGCCTGTCTCTTTGTCTCTCTCTCTGTCTCTCTCTCTCTCCTGAACTGTCATGGTGGAGAGTGCCTGTTTCAAGTTCCTACCACCAAGGCTCAGGTAACTCTTCCTGTGCCTTCTCCACCAGAGTGGACTGTTGTAATCCCTCAAACCATGACCCAAAGCAAACCCTTCTTATCTCGGGTCACTCTTGCTGTCAGATGTGTGCTCACTACGATGGGAAAACCAGTCCATGGATCCAATCTAAATCCCAGCAGTAATTCTCTTCTCAGCTCACTGTTAGTATTTGGCCACCTAGAGACCTGAGGGATGAACACCGACCAGGAGGGCTAGCCTTGCTGTGTGCTGAGCCTGAGAGTTGCCATATGCGGCCTTTATCTTCCATCTACCACACAGGCAGGAAACCATCATCACACAGACAGAGTCGGGATGAAAAGGTCGCCTGTATGTGTACTGACATCTGTTCCTTCCCAGAACTGAGAACATGGCCAAGTTTCCATGTAAAAAGTGCTAATTTCCTGATAGGTGGGCAATGGTCTGTATCGAGTCCATACCTGGATGTGTGACTCCGTGTACAGGAAGTGGCTCTTGGGTGTGGATGCTTCAGGCGTGCAAAGGGTTCACGCTGGTTGTTTTCTGCCCTTGCCTCCATACGCTACAGCACAGGGGCCACATGCCATCCCCAGATACAGAACAGCTCATGAAAAGAGCAAGTATGTGGTACTGCATGCCCAGAGGAAGTGCCACGTGTTTGTGAGCAGGATGATGTGTTTTTCTTCAGCCCACACCTGTGCACACTAGTAAATTCCTGCTCATTTCAGTATTTTTCTTGTATTGCATAGTAGAGGAAGCCTTAGCCTTAGTCTCCTGTTGTTGTGTTTTCAGGAATTTACATAGGTTAATCCACTCAGTGAAGGTCACTGTGAAGGCTGCTCCTCTCAGGCTCTGCCTTGGACAACATTAGTGGGACACGTGCTAAGCCTCGGAAGGAAAGGGATGGTGTTTTCACAGCAGCCTCTTTGCTGGCGCGCTGGTTCCTCTGTCGGCTGTGGCGCTGATTATTTATCTTGTCCCTGGAGTGATCCCTTATTTGAAGTATTTTATCCTTGTCACATTTACATTATGCCCTCACTCTTTTTCCAAGTGACATTAAGCTGCCGCATGCATGCTGGAGGAGAAGGCGTCCATCCGTATTGTGCTGATGGGGTGGGCTTAAACCTCGCTGTACCTTGTCAGGGGACGGAGCAGAACGCAGTATTTCACCATCTAAAAAATGATTAACAGCTTGGGGGACATTTATCGCCATCAAAGGTAAATCTCTTTGACTAGAAGAAAGAAAAGATGTTCTGCCGGTCCTCTGGCGTCTGCAGGGGTCTTTGATTGAGTGTTTTCAGTCCCTGCGTTCCTCTCCTTCCCAGAACCAGCTGAATCAAACAGGCTCTCCCCACTGCCACATGAAGGGAATCCCTCCTCCATTCACGTGGGATAAAATGACCAACACAGACTTCAACAAATGACCCCACTTATAGGAAATGGGGACAATACAAAGAAATGAAGAGGCTATAAAAAACCTTGGCAGCAAGCATGAGATGAGTGTTCGTAGATGAAGGCACAAAGACAGAACTGGGGGATGATGGGAGGCTTACACGTGGGCAGGAAATAAGAACGTGAGCTCTCACGTGTTGAAATGAAACTGGTATCCACCAAGGAGCTAGGTATGAAATCTGCTAAGCCCTGGGAGACCTCACATTGAGGGTATGCGCTAGTTTCTGACAAACACTGCCCTGTGATCCAGAATATACTGCAGCATCTAGAACCATCCCCAAAAGCTACTGAGTCGACATAAGTCATCACACCCAGATAATCTTACCATCTGAGGAGAAAGGCTGTCTCCTGAATGCTGCCTCATAATCCTTGCCCAATGTAGTGGATTCAAGAAGAAATGAGTTAAGAGGGCTGTGAAATCAGCAGAGCCAATGGCTGGGACTATGAGACTCTCTTCTCCTACAATGAAAAACCAAATAGAAACAGAAGAAAACACATTTGGGAAATAACTAGGTGGTAGTAAATACCTCATCAGTAAACGGGGGCCGGAGAATTACAATGAGGGAGGGTCTGGGGCAACTTGGAGGGCAAGTTCCTGATGTTGCAATATTTAGGGTTGGACATCACAGGGAAAGAATGGGTAATCAGCTTGGGGTATTGTTGGGGTTTCTGTTCCGCCCGGTTCCCACAGCCAGCAAGTCCCAAAGAAAATCACACAAAGGTCTATATTAATGATAAACTGATTGGTCCATTAGCTCAGACTTCGTATTAGCTCTTATTACTTATATTAACCCATTATTCTTATCTATGTTAGCCACATGGTTTGGTACCTTTTCCAGCAGAGCAGATCATATCCTGCTTCTTCGGTAGTCTGGGCAGGACTGAGGAAAGAGCTTCCTTCTTCCCAGAATACTCCTGTTCTCATTGCTTCACCTCTACTTCCTGTCTGGTTTTCCCACCTATACTTTCTGCCTGGCTATCAGCCAATCAGTTTTTATTTAAAATATAATTGACAGAATATAGATGATTGTCCCGCACCAATATTCAGATCAGACTGGGAGCACTGCCCACAGCATCTAGATCAGGGCAAGGGATACCAAGGCCAAATTAAAGAAGGAAGGAAAGCCTCGGCATCTGTCCCAACTTCTGGTTGTAGACAGGAGGACCAAGTAGTCTCCCCTGCCCACTATCTAGATTCGCCCCGTGGTTCCCTTTAGAAGCTGGCCACAGACAATCAAGTAGAAGATGAGAGTGAACTCTGAGCTCAGATGCAGGGTAAGTGTCAAGAGCATTATCATCAGGACCCTGTACAAAAGAGCATAGAAGACAGAGGGAGACGAAGATTTAGGATATGTATCGATTTTGAGGTGATGAAAGACTGTACCTTCCTGCATCACAAGCAGAATAAGTAAGTGTGGATCTGCCCTTGACCCTGCAGAAATGTGAGAAATGAAAGAAACGACCGTGTCTGCAGAGGGACATCCGACAAACAACCGACTTCTCAGAAAAAGCAAAGCCAGTGGGAGACAGGCTGCTAGAACTTTCGAATGGAGAGAAAATGTGCCATGTACCTAGAATAGGCTGTTCAAGTAATTGCCAGTAATACGTGGGACCAACAGTGACCTGTCCACAAAACACCGTCACCAATGGCCGCAGCCAACACCGACAGTGCACTACACAGATAGCTACTGTCCCCACTGTCTGGATATGTCCACCCTCAGTCAAGAGCCATAATAGGAGCCTCACCTGACAGAGGGCAACACTGAAGAATTAAAGCTTCAGAGAATGTTTCAAAGCTCATACGTCTGAGACAGTGTCCTTTCAACATGGGAGATGGAAAGAGTTACTGAGGCTCTACCAGAGTCCAAAGCTTACTCCAAAGATCCAAATAACAATAGAGAAAGTCAAACACAGATGGATCATCCTGATAAGTTCCAACTGTGAAAACAATAGCACGGTGAGGGTATAAAATATAGGACAGTGATGGAAACCATATACAGAGTTAAAGAATTCTAATTTAGTTAGGAAGGTGCTTGTTGTATATTTGTGAAGACCTGAGTTTGTCCCCAGTGTCAATGTTTTCTTTAAAAAAAAAAAGCCATGGTGATAAGCTGTGAAGACCCATGTAACACAGAGGTGAAGACAGGTGGATTCCTGGGGCCCATTAGCACCCAGCCTAGCTGTATCACTGAGCTGAGTTCAGCGAGAGACCCTGCCCAACAAACACGATGAAGAGCAACTGACGCAAAGCATCTGTGGTCACCTCTGTCCTCCATAACGACATGCACACGCACACACATACACACAAGCAATGAGTGAACTCTGAACATCTATACTGATGGGAGGAGCTTTTGTCTATGGCTGGAATTCTTTGGATCAAGAATTCCAGTTAAGGGTATGACTTGTGCCATGAAGAAAATACATATATGATGCGTTCCTGAGCTGCATATGGAACGATAGGCAAGAGAAGTCATTTTAACAATGCGTCATAAGCTCTAGGGATACTGTGCAGCAGATATCAATGATGAAATGGCCAGTATCCAATAACGACAACAACAACAAAATATTTCACTCAAAGGATTCCATTCCAGATTCCTTTACGCTCCAGCGGCTTCTAACATATAAATAAAAATAGCAGAAATACAAGGAAACATTGAAAAATCTATAACCACAGTGGTATCATTTATCATTTTTTCTCTAACTGATAGATTTAACAGACAATAAAAATGTTTATCTAGAGAATCTAAGACATCTGTCAAATCTAATTTAATGAACATACCAAAATACTGAAGTTGACAATTGGCAAAAGCACTTCCTCGTGTGTGTGTGTAAGTTTTTACTTTATTATCCATTGACTGCATGTGTGTGTCGTGTGCTGTGAATGAGGCTACTGATGCACCACATGAACCACACATGAACAGGAAATCCAGAGGTCAGTGTCAGGTGTGTCCCTCATTTACTGCCCACTTTATTTTTAGGAAGTCTCTCCAGGAATTGGAACTCACCATTTTGTCTTCCCATCTCCCTGACATGACAGACACGTGTCACCTCACCTAGCTTTTACATGGGTTCTGGGAATTAAACTCAGGTCCTCACAATCATGTGGCAAGCACTCTATCACCCCTTCCCAGTTAAAGGGAAGCTTCACGTTAGCCTTTTTACATGTATGTGGGTATCTTAGGAAGCTTCTGCAATAGTATGTTTCCACATGACTTTCCCAAAGGTCTTTGGTGTTGAGTCTTGTCCTTGCTGACTCCCATGGTGAATAAGGAATGCCTCTGGTTTGTGTTCCCTGCAGTAGAGATACAGGCTCCCTTTTCACTCTAACCACGCCAGCATTCACTGTTGCCGGCTTTGTTACCTCTTGTTGTTTTATTTTGGCCGTTTAGGCTTGGATAAGATGAAATCTTTTTTTAAAAAAAAATCATACCTCTAATAAAACTAATTAAGAAAGAAAAGGAGAAATCCTGTACGCTGTAAAGAGGGCAGTAGATACTAATAACAAAACTCAGTCCCTGTGATGGCTCATCTTCACCATCAATGCGGCTGGATTTAGAGTCACCCATGAGACACTTACTCAAACATGTCTATGGGGGCATTTCTAGAAACATTCAGCTAAAGATGGAAGATGGCTCCGGAATATGGGCAGAGCTGTCCCATGGTTAAAGTCCCTAACTGAATAAAAAGGAGCGAGTGAACATGTCTATGTAGCATGCCAAAGAAAAGCCTCATGAATTCTGCTACCAAGCGCCCATCATAGTCACTCCAGGACCTTCATAGTCACACCCAGGGCTGCAGGGATGACTTAGCATTCAAACGTCTATGGATGTAATTTTCCATTTTCATAAATTAATGGAGGAGAAAATGTAAAAGAAGCTAATGAAATATATAAAAAATAGATAAAAGTTAACCTATGATTTAATCAATCATTAAAAATAAAAGTCAGCAGACTAGAGGAAAGATCTTCTGTAACAAAAAATTTTTTTATCATGAAGCATTTCCATTGCTCTCTTCTTCTAGATTTTAATTGTGTGTGAACGCATGCACACGCATGCGTGTGTTGTGCAGGGCTTAGGCAGGCACCTGCTACAGCACACACATAGAGGTCAGAGGACACCTCTGTCATTGCTTCTTTCCTTCCAACATAGGGAGGGTTCCGGGGATTGAACTCAGAATACCAAGCTTGCAGCCCATGCCATTACCTGAAGGACCATCTAACTGACCCTTTGATTGCTCTTTTTAAAATCAGGTCTAAGTTGAGCCTAGGGGATCAGATCTGTTATCCCAGCTATCCAGGATGGGGGGAAAGAGGCAGGAAGATGGCAAGTTAGCTACAAAATGCAATAGGTAGTTGTCACCACCTCGGGTCCCAGAGTGCTTAGAGGTGAATCTGTTGATTAAGATAAGCCAAGCAAAGCAAAGGTTTGTGAATCTGAAAGCATGTAGCATGCATTAAGCTGATGGCATAGGACACTTTGGAGTCAAGAGGGCCCATAGATAAATTACCACTGGGCTGGCAGGGCGGCTCAAGAATTGTTTTCTAGATTCCAGATACAAATAACCAAAGAAAGCAGCCTTAAAAATCTAACTCACAATAAATCCTGAATTTAAAAATAACTAATAATGAATCCTTTTTAAAAAGCACATTTTTAAAGAAAATGTTCCTTGGAAGAGTATAATAGTGGAGTCCAGGGAAAGACAGATTTACCGCAGTGCCACGTGGTCTGTGTGGATGGTCCCTGCGGATACTGAAGCGCTCCATCAGTAAAGCTGCTATATTGGCTTAGGGCTCCTTGGAGTACCTGCTATGAAATACTGTCACTCTCAGTTTCTTGTCCCAAGATCAGGGGCAAGTTCCAACCAGAGGACCAATGAAACAGGATTGCCCACTCTACCACTGTCAGGATCCCCACCTCCCTTGCTGTAACCATGACAACCACTAGCACCTGCCCACAAGGTGGCAGCAGAGTAGGAAGTGCCTTGCTTCCTTTACATCCTATGCCAGGCTTCCAGAAGATTCTAACAAGCCAGGAACAGGTGGCAGAGCTGCTGCCTAGCCTCTGTGGCCAGGATACAAAAGGACAAAAGTGGCTGGGGAACAGCAGGCCAATGCTGGTGACAAGCTAGGCTTGCAGAGCACCACAGGTTCCAGATACAGATCGTAGGGCCTTGAATACTGATCCGGCAGTCGCCTTCTGAGCCCAGCACACTGTCATTCTCATTGTAGATGATGAAGCAAACCTGCAGAAGAGTCCACATTCTTTTTATTTGTAGGGCACTGAAGCAGAAGTAAACTCAAAGCTGAAGTCCTGCCTGTCCTTTCTAAATGTGTTCCTCTTAGCCATTAAAATTCAATTAATGGACATAGGGTGATAATTTGGTCAGCAAAGGGTTTGTCTTACAAGTGTGAGGACCTGAGTTCAACTCCCAGAACATGCATGTAAAGCCAGGCATTCCTGTGTATATATTTTTAATCCCAGCACAACAAAGGAAATAGAGATAGGAAGCTCACTGCTGTTCACTGGGTAGCCAGCCTAGTCTGATTGGTGACTAGTTGGTCTCACTAGATCAGTGATAGAAAGACCCTGTCTCAAAGGAGGTAAATGGCATTCCTGAGAATGACAACTAGGACTATCCTGTGGCTGCCACATATGTGCACACACACACACACACACACACACACATAAAAAATTCAGTTGCTCTTCTGGCAGACAGGACTTGTTTCCACTAGCTTCTCCAATAAAGAAACCAGTCCGTGGAAGGAAAGCACTAGAGGAGCAGATGAATCTAGAGTCCAGGAAGGTCCCCAGGAATGCAGGGAGATGACCAAAAACAGATGCATGCTGATGGAGGGTGTATCAACGGTGCAAGCTGTCACCCAGGGGCGACTTGAAAGAGCTGAAACAGCCAGAGGAGCGAAAATAAGCTATTGAGATTGGACCCAAATAACTATACCAACTGAAAACAGGCAAATGAGTATGAGCTCAGTCCCCTCTGTGTCCAGGGCTCTGTTGTCAGTAGGCAGTGTATAGTAATGAATGTCTTCCAAAAGGCAGCAAATGGAATGGAGAGACGGAGGCTCCACCTACCAAAGTCACCGTCAGCACTGATCAACCATGTCGAGGTCACAGAAGACCTATGTGCCTTGCTCTGAGGTCTTCTCTCTCAAACCATAAGCCCATTCTACCCATCCCCCATACACACATATAAGACAAAACAAAAGCAAATGTATCAGGTAAACCCAAAGGGACAGATAAGGGGACAAACTGCTTAGAATTGTGAGGAGCATCCAAACAAGCAAAGACAGAGAAACTGCAGCATTCGGTGACATCCCTGGAGCCAACTAAAGACAAGGTGGTGTCCGAGGAGGAGTCCCAGGAGAGAAGGACTTTATGCAGGAGTGAGGGAATTTGGATTACATCGTGCATTTAAGGATTAACCTGGCAAGTGTGTTCCACTAACATAAGATGCTAATATCAGAGGAACTATGGGTAAATATTGAAAATATTTCTGTACATATACAAACACCCTAAGATGAATCGCCTGTTTGTAAAACCTAACAGAGCTTGGCCCTCTAGCAATCAATACTCAATAGGGATTCATATTTTTAGTTGGTAATCAGGCAAGAGATGGCTTTATCCCTTATTATGTTATCCGAAAACTATCTACCCATGCTTCAGAGAGTACAGTATACACACCTGCCACGCTGCTGACGTTAACTCCTTTACATATGCACACACGTGTACACACAAAGGGGAGGGAAGAGGTCCATGTGCCCTCAGTGACACAGTAGGCAGAAATCTTCACACGCTAGCCTAGGAACCAGACAGGAAGTGTGTCCCAAGAGGTCCCCAAATAGCTCCGCTTCGTTCCAAAGCTAGAGGGAAAGCATGACCGTGGTTGGTCCTGCCCCACATGTGCCTCTTACTTTCCCAGTTCGCCTGCCTTGTTGTGCGTGGACCCGTGACAGTCAGTCCATCCTGAGAGCAGATGGTGCAAAGGCCTCAGAAAGAAGAGTTAAGGACAGAAAGGTCGACTTTGTCAAGTCCTCCCACTAGGCATGCTACAGACTCCTCTGTGCGGTCACATCCTCGTTAAACAGCCAGGACCACAAGGAAGACCACACAGTACCCATCCATGTGCAGTGGCACTCCATAGCTACAGCGGAGGAGCATGGGGGCCTCCGTAGGTGATTTACAACTCTGTGTGTGCATGTGTGCGTGTGTGTGTGTGTGTGTGTGTGTGTGTACCTATTAGCACTGGTGCGTGCATACACATATGCTCCCGTGTGCACCTGTGTGCTCAGGCCAGACACAGATCTCTTGCCTCAGCTCTGCTTTCTGGTTCTCACTGAACCGGAAGCTCACCAACTAGAATAAATTAGCCAAAGAGCTGTGAAGACCCAATTGTGTCCACCCCTCAGAACCCAGTACCAGGGTTCTCACCAAATTGCCTGGATTTTTACCGGGAGACTGAGGATCAGAACACAGGTCCACATGGCGGCATGACTGGCACCTAACCAACTGAGCCATCTTCCCAACCCCCATGTCTTGCAATTTTATCAGAATTTTAATTGGAAGAAAATGGCAACAATAAAACTATTCTTCCCGCGAGAGAAACATCCAACCAATGAGAATTAGGGCATATGTGAGCTCACTGACTATTCTTTTAAATCATACTTTATTTCCGTCATAACAAACACCATCTTTCACTGATTTTTTTTTTGTCTTTAAATGGATCCCCATTTCAGTGAAATGAAGACATAACAACACAATCACCATTGTCCCCGGCCCTTCCTTGTTCTGCGTTACAATATACGCCAGATCTTGTGACAGTCCGGGTACCCGGTGTCACGCTGAGTAAATTATTCATTATTACAGAACTGCTGAGATGCAGAGCCCAGGCTGGCTTCTCTGAACCTGAGCGTGGGGTCAGGTGTCCGTTTTCAGCTGACTCCCCAACCTGGCTGCTCTGAGCAGGTCAACAGACATAGACAGTTGGCCCACCTGGGACAGGAGCAACAAGCTGCCCGGGCTGTGGACTCCACTCCTGACCATTAAATAATGCGCACTTCCATCCAGAGTTCCGTCACATCCCTTAAATAAGAAGAGACTCGGGGTCCCCAAATGCCCCAAAGTTATTCTCAGAAGGCAATGTTGTTGGTGACTTATCCTAGATCAATCACCATGGAAGGTCGCCTGTCCTCCTTGGCAATATTTGTTCAGTAACTAATAAAGCTCGGCCTGCGGTTTTTTATATTGGGTTATCAACTCTCCAGGGGGAAACTTAATCCATTTTGCAATGTTTTTCCCCAACAAGACAACATGAGTTTCTCCGTCGGAAAATGAATTAAGTGCTGGGTTTCTAAACATGGGATCTGACGTTGCTCTTGTTACACAAAGCAATTTATTCCCCAAAGGCTTACACCTCAAAGGTTATATAAAAAGGTTCAAATATCACCGCTATCCATTTTTCAATTACTGGGCTTGCTAACACCTCTAGCTTCTGGATAGATAAGCAGTGGTATCAGCTTCCTTACTCGCCATCTTAAAGGTTTCCAATTCCACGGCCCAGAGAAGGCAAATTTATTGTAATACATTCTCCCACTGTGGAAGCAGGACTAGGCAACTGTCCTCGATGACTGTAGGATGCATCAAATCGCATCTGAAGGGATATTGATGACGCGCCAGATACCAATGATCGCAATTGTAGATGGAGCTGTGCGCGTCTCTATAAACAGGCGCATACGAGAAGAGGGGGAAAGGGCACCCAGGAAACTATTTTCGATGCATGGAAGTTAAGAAACTGTCAAAATAACCTGCAAGTAAGTCCCTTAGAGAATTGGCAGACACTCCGTCTTCTATCATAGAGGAAAATTTTCCTTTTCATTTCTGTTGTGCCATCAGATAAAAGAAAGCCACGCTATTTGTATTTTTCTCCTGGTGATTACAAAGGATATTCAAAGCATGTGGGGATCCTTTGGTGATAAGTTATAATGCCCTACTCCTGAGCAACAAAATATTTGGGGGTGCGGATGCCGAGATCACTCGGTCAGTAAAGTGTTTGTCGTTTGAGCCTGAGGATCAGTGCTCAATTTCCAGGACCCACACGGAATGCTGAAGGTAGAGACAGGCGCCCAACATCTCAACATTGAGAAGTAGGGACAGGTGGCTTCCTGGGGCTTGCCAACCAGTCTTCCTAAATTGCTTAGCAAGAACCCCAAGTAGCAGTGAGAGACCCTGTCTCAAAAAACAAGGTAGATAGTTCATGAGGACAAACAGAGGTCGATCCGGAGCTTCTAAATGTATGTGCATGTCTGCACAGACATACACCTTCATACGTATATACATACACATGTACACACGATGAAAACATACTTTGTGGCTAACCCAAATACATAACAAAATAATTTTTCATAAAGAGGATTTTTATTTCTTTAAAATATTTTTAAAATTAATTTTTTAAAAATATTTTTTAATTTTAAAATTAAAATGTAATTACATCATTTCTCTTCTTACTTTTCCTCCCTCCGGTCCCTTTCATGTACTCCCCTATCACCTCTCAAATGCATGGCTTCTTTTCCTTTAACTGCTGTTACATATGTATGAAGGCATAAATATATAAATGCAACAACCTGCTGAGTTCATGTCGCTTGCATGTATATGATTTCAGGGCTGACCTCTTGAAACTGGATAGCCACTTAGGTGGATCATCTCTGGGGATAGCTAAGTCTCCCTTCAGCAGCAGTCCCCAGTCGTCTGTAGTTCTTTGTCTAGGAACGGAACCCCATGTGATTCCCCTGTCCACAGTAATATGTCAGTGGGCATTGTCACCATCCAGGTCTTGTTTAGGCAGCCGTATTGTTGAGATAGTATAAGAGTATAGCTTCATTGTCCTTTCCAGAAGAAAGGATCTCATGGCTGACTTCCTGATCTTCCGGCTTTTGCCATCTTCCCCTCTCCTTTTCTGAGATGTTCCCCAAGACTTGATTGAAGGATTTGTTCTGTAGATATATCGCTTGGGTGCTTGGGTCTGATTCGGTTTTGGCTTTGGTTTTGGTTTTCCACTGCTTTGTGGCAAGCAGTATAATAAAAATGGGGCTGGATGTCCCCACATAATATGCCTCAGGGTTCCCAAGGGGGTCAACTGACTGGGGCTGGGCACAAGCTACAGGTTACCAAAATTCCACTCCCTGGGGAACAGACCTGGGATACCTGTGTGGAGTGTTCATGGACATTTGCTCATGAGGACCTGGCTAGGATGTATATCCACAGCTTACCCTGCCGTTCAAGAAGGCCATCTAAGTCTCTCTCATCCATACCCTAGACATAAGTAACCATCATCATGGGATCTCCTGCTGTCACCATTGGTAGAAAGTCACATGTCTACATGACGCTCTTGTGCTTCTGCTGAGGAGTCACAGCTATAATATTTATGGGCCACCGGCACCTTGTATAGAGTAAAAATTTCAGAGCTTAGAAGGAAATATCCCTTGTTGTCTGCTATAGTCTTACACACGAGGGCGAGCCCCCAAGTCCACCAAGAATTATTGAATCGTGATTCACTATTTTAAAGCATAAAAGAAAAACCAAAATGAATATGTAGTACAAGCTCACCTATGATTTGTAAAGGTAAAACTTAGGAAACTATGTATCCGAGAGCTTTGTTTAAGTCTCCTTTGCCCACACATAATGATAGCCACCAAGGTCAATGTCTGCACTGTTCTGACACAGGGCAAGCGCTGTTGATAGTGTGCTCTCCCATGGAGGGAGCTGCCACTGGACTGCACTCAGATCTGAGGGGGGGAGCCCCAAACCTCAATTGTGCTTGCAGCTTCATCTTAATAACATCTCAGGCCACCCCCTCTCCGGGGTGTTAACTGACATACTTTTCCCATAGAGTAGAAAGGGGTCGGAAAGACGTGGAGTGGGGAACGCTTGCTCCACCAGCGTGGCGACCTGAGTTGAGATCCCCAAAACAGACATCAAGGGGAGACATGGCAGTGTGTGTCTGAGATCTCCAGAATTTTTATCAACAAGATGGGAGGCAAAGACAGGAGACTCTTCAGACACTCACAAGCCAGCTAACCTGGTGGGTGCAGCAGTGAACCCATCCTTTCTCAGATGAGGAGCAAGGTGAGGACTGGCATCCATGTGCACACGCACCTGTCCTCTCACACACAAACATACACCCAGGTACACACAACACACACACACGAAGATTGCAAAGTGTTGAAAAATATGCTCTTAGCCGTCATCATAGGGCCCTACTGTAGAGCCACACTCCTCTTCGTCATTTCACCTGTGATCAAGTACCTCAGAAAAAAATTTCATTTCACGGCCAGTCAGCCAACATGTATGCAGCTGACCCAGACAAAAACAAGGTGCCCTTGTTCCGTGCGTTCATGCTCTATCTGATATTTGTCAAAGATGTTTTTGCTCTTCTGGGGTGCTTTGGAAGACTAATACACTAGTCTAAGTTAGTTTTCACACCGGTAATTAACACTAGAGGGGACAGGTCTAAGTTAACTATTACAATAGTTATGATATAAATAACTATTACTAGAGAAATTCATAGGTAACCTGGATTTTACAAGCAGCTCATTATTAGACATGATAAAACCCCAATCCTGTTACTTTTGTTAAAACCTCAGTGCACGCAGCTTCCTGAGTGTCTGGCGGGTAGGCACTGATGCCCGGTAAGCCATGTGTCACTGTGGACCCGAGCTGTTGCCTCATATTAAAGACTCAGGAGGAGCCCACAACATGCCCCTGCACCACTGGGCAACTGGTCCACGGAGTGTCTATCTCCTTCCCTCAGCGTAGGAACGTCACCGGAAATGAAAACAGTGGCACGTGCAGCACCAGAACTTGTTCAGCATCATGGGACCCCAGGGGGAGTTCTTCCCAGTAGGCAATTTGAGGGCAGCAGGGTGCAAATGCTACACAGAACTCCTGGGGCAGGGAACTCTGAAAGCGGGGCACAGGGGCTATATAGCGCTCCCAGCAGCGAGGTGCTGGAAAAGTGAGACATAGACCTGCACGGAGCCCTGGGAGTCCAAATCACCATATGAAAATCCCTCCGTCCACAATTTGCCAAGCACTTCACCCTGTAGACTCTACGTCACCCTCTCAGAAGTCAGTCATGCAATTAACCCCCTTCTGAAAGATGGACACACACACAGAGAGAGGCTGGCAGACCTTCCCAGAGAAAGTAAGGGACAGAGGGAGGGTCCAGATCAGTTAGACACAGGACCAGTGACTGCCAGTTTGCTACATGCCGGGCATCCTCCCCTGCCCATGCTCCCCTGCCCATGCTCCCCTGCCCATGCTCGGCTTTTCTTCATTTGCACCTTCTTAAAATAATAGAGACTTTTCAGAGCCTCATTTTGAGGGTCAGAAACTCCTCCCAGCAACCAAGCCCCTGAATCAGGTCACCGGTGAATCTCTCACAATGATTTACACAACCACAATTTTTACGCCAGCTCTGTAAAGATATCTAACCTACCACAATTCTTCCATAATTGGCATTTTCTCACTCAGTTTTAGAACATAGTTGGAGGGAAAAAAAAAACTCTTCAATTCTCATAGAAAGCTCTGAAGTTTATTCATTAAAATTTTCATTTGAACAAACGGGGGAATGCACTGTTTGTACCCCCCAAATCACTGCACCCTCATCCTTCCGAAAGCCAATGAGTTCATCATAATTAATGCTATAGAACAAACCCTGCATATAGTAATTAACCACATATTGTTAAGTGCCATCAAAAATGCACGGCGTTTAATTAGGTTGAAACAACATTCCCCGTATATTACAGAGTGGGCTAATGACGCCCTTCACGAGATCGTTCTTCAGCAGGAAGCACTTTTGCTAACCGTCTTTTAATGTATTTATTAGGACTTCAATAATATTGAAGTAGTGCATGAGCAATTTAGCTTAAATATTCCATTTCAATTAAACATTTGACCTTTTTGAACTCTCCGGATTCATCGGATCAGGGATGGGTTGGCCCATTTTGCAGCCCGTGCTACAATACAGTCCAGAAGCACTGGTGTTTCTGCGCTTTAGCCCCTAATGAAGAGGTTTTGAGTAAGGAAGGACTTCCAGCACAGCCCTCCCGAGCCCCTGGAAAGGGAGACCAGCTAGAGGGTCATGCAGGGTCAAGAGTGAAGAATTTGGCAATAACCAGTATGTGAGACCAGAATTCAGTGTCCCCCAAAGCAACCTCCTTTCTCCAAGCCCACTGATAGCCTGCCCTGTCTCCAAGTGGTTTTTTCTTCTATGAACCAGGATAATATTGCTTGAGTCATTTTACTTCCGGCCACTTCCATGAGACTACACTAGTCTAAAAGTATAGGTAAATGGTTGGTGCTCACTGATAATGAGCATGGGATGGTGACAAAGTTACCATGATTCTATTATTCAAAGAAGAAAATGCAGTTTCATAAGAATTCTGTTGGATATTCTTTTATCCTGGTCCTGAAATATCACTGTCAAGAATGTTATCTATAAATAAATGACGCAACTGTGTGTTTGGGAACAGTGAACAGTACTCTGAATGAATCAGCATGGCGGAGGATCTATGGGATAAAAATGGTACTTGAATCACACATCTGATCATCTGTCTCTCATGTGCTGGTTTTGTTTCCCACTCTGTATCTACACCGTACAGATGAGTGGGGCTCCGCATATGATGGATCCAGGCCGAGATCCCCTGATGCTGTGGAGATGCAGTAGAAAAAAAGCCCTCTGCTCCCAGGTGTTGTGTTAGAACGAGATGCCCATGTGAGAGTTGTATGTGAACAATGAGATGAAAGGAAAGAGGAGGGGGAAGGCAAGGAGAGAGAAGGAGGGAGGCAGAAGGAGGGACTGGCCTAAGTACCTCCACCCTGGAGAAGTCCCTCTGGTATCCAAGCCTAGACACAGCCCTGTGTCCAGGTAGCCTGGAGCCTTTCCTTGGGAAGGAACTCACACTCTCTACTGAGCGCTTTCCTGCACCTACACCTGCTTTGCTTCTTCTCTGCTCCTCTTAGCAGCACTCCTACTGGATAAAAGTCTAGAACGATGCAGCTCCCCATTCACCATCACTGGGAATCATACTGGAGACTGCATTGCATGAAACTTACCTCACAACCTAATTCCATGGCTCTTCTGAGGAGGCAGGTTCTTTCCCTGACTGTTCCCAAGACCCTCAGGTATACTCTATGAGTGATGTCCTGGCATCCTGTCCACATGAGGCCTGAGAAGATGCCTGACCACTTGCCTCAGCTTCTCCAGAGCATCCCGTGCTGTGGGCCTATTCCTTCCGCTATAGTTACAATCTCAGTGGGACATAGATATCTCAGTCCAAGAGCCCTGATCATTTTGTTTAGTAAGTCTCTCCAAGTTCTCTTTTTTCTCTACCCCAGTACATACATCAAGGAGAACACAGGCTCTACTCACAGTGCTTTGCACAGAAGTCCAAGTTCAATCTCATTTGGGGATTGATGCCAACTCTCTATAAGCTTGGCAAAACAGAAACATAAGCATCATGGGTGCTGGGAGACAACTCAGTGGGTGACACACTTGCTGCTCAAGCAGAAAGACCTAAGTTTGGATGCTGCATTGGGTGTGACAGCACTTCCCTGTAACCTCAGTGCTGGCGGTAGGTGTGCAGGGACATCTCTGAGATTCACTAGCCAGCCAGTCTAGCTGAATGAGCAAGTTCTAGGATCCTCAAGATACCCTGTCTCAAAGAATAGTGGAGAACAATTGAGAAAGATATGTCAATGAATATTAGCTTCTGGAGTGGTGTAGGAGGGTTCTTCTGTATTTCTGTGCTTTCATTGGTTAAATAAAGAGACTGCCTGGCCTGTAGGATAGGGAAGCCCTTAGGTGGGTGGAGTAGAGAGAACAGAAGGCTGGGGAGAAGGCACTGGGGCAGACGCCATGATGCTCCTACCCGAGATGGACGAAGGTTAGACTCATGCCTGTAAGCCACGACACGTGTTGATACACAGATTATTAGAAATGGATTAGTTTAAGATGTGAGAGTTAGCCAAGAAGAGGCTAATGATAATGGGCCAGGCAGAGTTTTAATTAATACAATTTGTGTGTAATTATTTCGGGGAACGCAGCCGTGCGGCCGGGAGCTGGGAGCAGGGTGCCGGGAACACAACCCACACCTCCCTACTACACTGGAGCACACTTAGATACATGCAGGAAGCATGCACGCACTTGCATACACACACATCATACCTCTAAAGTACAATGGAAGGAACGGGAAAAGATAAACTCTTCATTTTTCCCTATTCCTTAAAGGTAAGTGAGGAACTAGAAAAGCTTCATTACTCAAGGCACAAGGGGGATGGGCACATCTCGGCTTGGCTCACCATCAGTATGAAACCCCAGGTCTTGACTGCTGCCCACACATCAGCATCATCACACAGCTTCAGCTTCAGAGCAATTCTCTCCCTAACATGTGTGATAACCGATGACAACACCACAGTCTACTGCGGCAGGACAACGTTCTGAGGTGGAGAGCGGCTTCTTTGCCGCTGTTGTTGTTTTCTGTTCCCCGATGGCAAAGGTCCTTGGTGTCTGAGGTATGGAGTTTCAGCCCGGCATTGGACTTTGATTTGTTGTCCTATAGAGGCTTCGATTCTGTTGTTAAGCCCCGTCAATTTCATTTACTTGCTGTCCCAATCGCTTGTGCTGCTTAGCAATGGATGCCGCAGACGTCCTGGGGCTGACTTACTCCTCCGTTTGATTTTTGCAGTAGCGTTCCTATTGGCCCACTCACATTTGCAAAATCTAAACTTAAGCCCAAGTCAAGTTGCTCTTGATGTTTAGTTCCTTCCTTGTTGCACAGATCAATCATCTTAATTGACTTTGATTGCATAGGAGGCTGTTTAGTCTCACAGTGATCAGGTATCTTTCAAAGGCTGTGACAATAAGAATTCGTCCCCAAGACCACACAGGACATGACGACCCTTTCCCATCACTAGACTCCTGCCAGAAAAAGACACTTTACCTACAGCTTAAAATACCATTGTGTGATGAGCTCTGTTGAAGATAGTTTAAAATACTAAAGACGCAGGGGACTTGGGAGATGGCTCGGCAGGTAAAGTGTCTGCCATGCAGGCGTAGGCCCTATGTCATAACGAGTTTGATACCTTGAACTCCAGTCAAAATGCCAGGCACAGGAATATGTGTCTACAGTCCATGCACTGGGGAGGTAGGTTGGCATGGAGGCGTCTTTTGAGCTTGCTGTCCATCTAGCCAAACAGAAGAAAACCAGGTTCAGTGAGAGACCTTGTTTAAAAAGCAAAGCGGAGGTGGTGTCGAAGAAGACAGACAGTATCAGCCTCTTTCCTCTGCATGCACATGAATGCATGACTGTACCCTGAGCACGCGCAGAAGGACATCAAGAACAATGGAGGAAAGCGTCTGCATGTGTGTCAAGTACCACGAGAAATGATGTTCTGCCGACGATGGGTCAACAATCTACCCTGAGAAATGAGTCGGAGCCGGGAGCGTGATGCTGGAAGTGGTACCTGTAAGTGGGAGGAGCACGATGCTGGCAGTGGTACCTGTAAGTGGGAGGAGCACGATGCTGGCAGTGGTACCTGTAAGTGGGAGGAGCACGATGCTGGCAGTGGTACCTGTAGTGGGAGGAGCACGATGCTGGCAGTGGTACCTGTAGTGGGAGGAGCTCCTCTCGTGCTCTATTAGACCACGAAATCATCTCTCATAAGGACATTTTGTAGGGAATTTTGAAATTCTTCTAGGCTGGGTACAAAGGAGAAAGCCAAATGTTTTGCTAGCTGTTAGTAGAAAGATGTCGCTCTCACCAGACCGAAATCTTTCCTTCCAGTGCAGACTCCACACTGGCTCACCCAAACGTGGTCCTGGCAACCCTCCGCTCACTGGCTTCTTGGCCAGACTCCTGTTTCCCTTGTCGTCACCCACCCCTGACAGCCATTTCTCACTTCCACCTATAGGCTATGACCGCCTGTGCCTTCATTTCCTGTGGGCTATCCTCATCATTGTGAGAACTCCCCAGAAATTCCTTCCAGGCTTGCATAGCATGGGTGAGCCAGGACAGAAGGCTTCATAAGCGATCCCAGGAGGCCTCCTGTCACAGAGGGTTAAGGCAACATCTGGAGACGAAATCTTCCACAGCAGTAGTCCCAGCAGAGGACAGCCACCAGTCTCCAGAGGCACAGATGGCAGATGCAGAGCCCCCTGGCTGTGCAAACTCAGTGTTTTCAAGAAAAGTGTCAGAGAAGAAACCACACAGATCAAATGTTGCACTGGCCGTTTAACACCATCCCTGGTTTTCTTCTGTGTTCTATTTATTTATTATCATTTGTTATATTATTATTTGTTATTATTTTTCTGGAGCAATGTCTCATGGTGAGGCCTATGCTATCCTTGAACTCATGGCAACCCTCTAGCCTCAGCCTTCTGAGTGCTGAGATTATAGGGATGAGCTATCCTCATGTAGACTTCCTTCTGAGTCTTACATAAAGTTGAAAATGAAACACCTCTATCTATGGCAATCTGTTGAAATTTTCTTATAGGGTAATTGCCAAAGCTACAGTATTAAATAAAACTAAAAATATGTGCTTGCATTTAAGAAACCATCCCACCATGTGTGAGACTCTTACAGAAAAATGAGAAGCAGTTTGGGAAAAACAGCACACTGGGGTCAGCAAGACATCAGGATGACCAAAGTCCACCTTGTCAAGGAGGGAGCAGCTCAGAATGGAGGTCAGCATCCCTGGGCCCAGCATGGTGGCACACTAGGGACATAAATCAAGGACTCCTGCCTGTCTACCTGTTACCTCACTCTGTCTGCTGGCTGTTTTTGGGTTTTTTTTTCCCAAAGTACTGTGTTGTTACTTCCACCTAGAGAACAACTTAATCTGTCACCCCCACAACACACACCTACACACACACACACACACATACCACATACCTACACACACACATACACACACACCACACACACACCTATACACACACACACCACACACCTACACACACACACATACACACCACACACCTACACACACACACACACACACACACACACTGCTCAACTGCTTGGTTCCAACCAGGCTCCTCAACACACATGGAGATGCCAGCCATTTCTACCCTGCTGGTTTCTGTTAGTTACCGGAAAGATTCTCAAACCTTAACTCCACTCTGGGTTGTTTCCCCACCACAAGCTCCCCGACTCAACCTTTGTTTTTGGACTTCATCTTCTTCCCTTTGTCCGACTATTGTCTCCCTTTCTGTTTCTCAGAACATTTGGGCGCCTGCCAAATTCATCTTCATTACCATCTCTGTATAATCATCCTGCATATCAGCCTGAGTCACTTGACTCCTTGCTGTGAGACAAAACCAAGAAAAACCAGCTTAAGGAATGTTACTTGACTCCCAGAATACCAGGGCAGGGAAGACAAGGTGATGGGAGTGTGAGGCAGGTCACATGTCCTGAGACAGGAAGCAGAGAGCAATGAATGCTAGCGCTTAGCCTACTTTCTCCTTTATACTCAGTCTCTTCCCTTCTCACTTAAGCCTTCCTGGAATGGCCTCATAGACACTCTGTGGGCCTATCTCTCACTTGACTTATGATCCCTATCAAGTTGACAAATTAACCATCACAATATTAGAATCAGAAGACCGTCTCTCGAGTTTTCTCCAAATCTCTACTTCCTAGTGGCCTGGCCTGCTCTCCCTTCACCATATCCACAAGACTTGAATGTGTAGCCTCTCCCTTGCATGCTGAACTTCTAAAGTAGACACGGCTCTTCTCATGTTAGTCCTTACTGAAGCTGGCAGAGTGGGTGTGTAGCATCCTTTCAGGGAGCAAGCCAACACAATGGGCTCTTTATTCTTCCCTAAGACCGTCTCTGCTATAGGGAACCATACACAATTTAGCTTTATTGCCTTTTAAAGAGCATAAAATAAGTATATACAAAGACATAAACTAAGATAACACCACACATAGAATAATTATGAAGCCAGTAAAACTCCCATAGTCACACATGCCAATCATCTGGCAGAGGTCACAGGCTCACTGTGTAGAGCAGAAACCAACGATGAGGGAAACAAGCCAGGCAGAATGGAGCAGGACTGCAATGTGACTGAGCTGTCCCTGCTGAGGTCACATCACCTCTACAAAGCAAGGCAAGAGAGGATGAAACATGAAGACTGACTGCTCTGGCAGTCCATTTTCTCACATCTGTAATGGCATGTTCCAGTGTGCATGTTTGTGGCTTATGACTAACCATGTGAAAAGCGATTTCACCTGTGATTCTGCCCATTAGCGCATACAATGATGTTCTGCTTTCTTACCATATGTCTCTCCTTTGAAAAACCCTATATTTCAAAATCAGCAGATCGCAGAAGTATTAAAAATTCTCACAACATTTACATCAGAAACATACAGGGATGAAGAAATGGATCAGTTGGTTAAATATTCAAAGGCCTGAGCTCAGATCATAAACATCCATTGTAAAAAGCCTGGTGTGGTATCTTGAGCCTGTAATCTAAGTGCTGATGAGGAGGAGATGGGAACACTCATGAAACTCATTGGCTAGTCAAGATAATGGAATTTATGAGCTGCAGGCTTGGCTATAGACCCTGCCTTAAAGAAAAGGAGAGCAACGAGGGAAGACACTCAATGTCAACCCCAAGTCTGCACACACACACACACACACACACACACACACACACACACACACTCACATGCATTTACACATACACATACCAACATTTAAACACATATACACACAGAAAATAAATACACACAACAAAAAAAATTGGAAAACTCACAAGGAGAGGCCCTGAAAATTCTGGCACCAAGCCTCAATGCAAAGGCCACCACCAGTATTCTTGGGCACTGTGTCACCGATAGATGTGGCTCCCCAAGGCATACCTAATGTATTCACTCTACTACCAGATGCTGGGACAGTTTCAAGCTGAGCATTCAGGAGATGCCTCTGGGGAAATCTCTTTCTGTGTTCTAGTCTCAACTTCCTAGACCGAGACAAAGCCCTCAGCCTCTCTGAGCTTCAGGTCCTTTATCCACAAAGTGGGGACCACAACAACTTCACCCCCAGACTATACTGCAAACAAGGAAGTAAGAAAGTTCTTAGGTAGGACACTTAGCTTATCAGAATCATCCCCCAAGCACTGAAGAGCTGCACAAATACTATTCTGCCTTCCTTCCTTGTCTTCTAAGATGCATGCTTCTTGTGTAATTTTAAGATTATAACACACCAAAGATGAACATGGGTTGAATTCCTCCATTCCGTTGGGTCAGCATGTGTACTAAATGTGGAATGTAATATGGAGGCTTCCTCAGAATATTCCATGGAGCAGCGTGATACGGGAATGTCCAATTTCCAAGGAAAGAGCAAATGACCCACCTGCATAATTCATCCTTATAAATCAAATGAGAGAGGAAAACACAAATAGAAACATAAGTCTGCAGCTGAAGTCCTAAGCCTGCATCTGCACACAGATACTGGGGCAGACCTGTGCAACCTAAGACAACTAAATGAGATGACTGCACTTTGAGGAAGTCCTGCTCTGTGCTCCTTCATCCTAAGGATGTTTGAAACAAGCAGAGAATGTGCTTGTGCACTAAGGAGAGATTCTTTTATCTCAGCAATGTGGAATAAACTGGAGACACTTCACCTCACATAAACACATTCTCTACCACAATAACATGGGATTGCTATTTCAGGATCAGGGATCATTTTCAGCAAACTGGAAATGGATGATTGGGGACTTTAGTGGGAAATTAAGAAAGTCAATGTCAAATGTTTTTTAAGCCATGAGTCTATGGGAGAGAAGACTCCGTGGTGACGAACACTGTTGGCTCCTCCAGAGAATTCAGGTTCAGTTTCTAGCACCCATAGCAACATCTGTAACTCCAGTCAAGGGACTATGGTTCCTTCTTATAGACTCTTTGGACACTGCCCAGACATACATGCAGACAAAAACACCAATGTAGCAATATTTCATTTGTATTTTATTAAGTAAAGCTTGCCTGAAGATCAGAGAGTAAAACAGCCCCACTGGTCAGCCTTGCAGACCAGGCAGTGGTCACACACACCCTTAATTCCAGTAGCTACACTAATTTGCCATAAAAATCAGGTGGTGCATGCCTTTAATCCCAGTGGTGCACACCTTTAATCCAAGAACTAGAGAGGAATATAAAATGGGAGAAGACAGCTCTCAGACACAGTCTCATTCTGAGATTCCTGGAGGCAGGATCACCATTTCGGGCTGAGGTAGAGGTCAGAGCCCATGGCTGTCTGCTTTGCTTTTCTGACCTTTAGGTTGAACCCCAATTTTTGTCTCGGGTTTTTATTAATCATGCTATACACCAATATGAATAAAAGAAGTAAATCTTTAAAACAAGAAGCAGTGAATAACTGATGCTTTATTTCACAATAATCTCTCAACCTAAAACATGCCTGAATGGTCCTCAAGAGCCATTATGGAGTATGTTTTAAACATACTCTTGTCTACTCTCTTGTGTGGACAAAAAAACCCAACATCCATTCAAATCCCCAAAGCTTAGGTTGGTCTAGAATAGATCATCTTGAAATCAAATGATCATGCATGTAGTCAGAACTGGCTGTAGGGTTTGACCTTATAATGGAACATGCAATAAAACACAACTCTTCAGACACTGCTGTACATGTTTCCAAAGAAAACTTGCCCTAAAATACGTTGTGCTGTAGTGTGAAATAGTTCCTGTGAAAGCCTTAGTTTGTATCCTGGCGTTTTAACCCTGGGATATGAGAAGTCTGGGGTTAAGGAAATGGAGAAGAGGAAGGAAGGGAGGAAGGAATGAAGGAAGGAGAGAAAGAAAGTCAGTCAGTCTAGTGGAAGACAGGACAGGGCGGGGAGGAGTAGGGAAAACTGCCACAGCATACTTTAACTTACATCTACGTTTTGCTATGAATGAACCTGGCCTGTGGGCTCATTTGTAAGATTTTCAGAATTTCGCATTTAGAGATTTGTTTATTTTCTAAAAGAAATTAGGAGAACACTCATTTTCTGTCGTCTTTAAAACACACAGAGTTATGTGTGTTTTTTGCAAATTTAGAGTAATTGTCTCTACAGTTGCCCATTAAAAAAAATATAACTTGGAGGGACAAAGGATCCTGAGACCTGGCCTATGACAGGGTAGCTTTGGAAACTGATAGTGGCTGGAAGATGGAGCATCCTCATTAGGGAAGTGGCAATTGGTAGTTGCCAATGCCCTGGCATATGGCTCTACAACCACACATATATGGAGAGCACTAATTGGAATCAGGGAATAATTAATAATAATAATAATAATAATAATAATAATAATAATAATAATAATAAAAGATTAGGAGATGGCCTAGGGATGTATTGTGAGGAAGTTAGAAGCAGATAATGGGGGTAAGTAAAATCAAAACACACAACATAAATTTATGAAATTTCAAAAACTAAGTCTAAAACATTATATTTTTTGTAGAAAGAGGCCCCTTTCTTCAAAAGTTCCCAGTTGCTTAGCCACTCAGACCCAAAATAATCACATAGAAACTATATTATTTAAATCACTGCTTGGCCCTTTAGCTCTAGCTTCATATTGGCTAAGTCTTATATCTTAATTTAACCCATTTCTATTAATCTGCATATTGCCACATGACTGAGGCTTACTGGGTAAATTTCCAGCATTTATCTCAGGGGGCAGCTCCATGACTTCTCCCTGACTCTGCCTCCTTTCTCCCAGCATTCAGTTTAGTTTTCCCTGCCTATCTAAGTTCTGTCCTATCAACAGGCCAAGGCAGTTTCTTTATTCACCAATGGTATTCACAGCATACAGAGGGAAATCCTATATCACTTCCCCTTTTCTGTTTAAATAAAAGTGAAGGTTTTAACTTTAACATAGTAAAATTACATATGACAAAGCAGGTATCAAGCAAAAATTATAGTTACAATATTTATATCTACTTTATCTTTTAACATAACTAAGGAAAACTATAACTATCAATCCTTCAACTCTATCAAAGACCACAGAAGGATATAATATTATCTAAGTAAACAGAAAAGTGCATTGTAAGCAAACTTCCAAAACTCTAGAAATGACAGAGACATATCACTGCCTGAACAGTTACCCAAAATTCTTCTGTACTGTTGAGGCATCCATCTTCAGCATATAGGCCCATAGTATCCAGCAGACTTTTCCATGAAGCAGGAAATTTCAAAGACAGTTCAGCCTATATTGGCAGTTTGTCACTTTCTTCTGTATACTGACAAATGTCTCACAGACCCTTTGATGATGCAGAAACCCTAAAGGACTGTCTCCCCTTCTTTTTCTATGGGCCCTGCATGTCCAATTCATCAAGTAGTCCAGGCAAGAGCAGTTTCTTGGCCAAATGTCTAGCAAACTCCATGAGGAGCCTCTTCAATGCCCATCATCCTCTTGAAGTAGATTGGTGCTGCCAGGAGCATATGTGTGTCACTATCATGAAAAGTTCTAAGTTCTTAAAACATTTAAATACCATATTCTGAAGGTCTCTGAAAGATTTGAATAATATCTACCTGAAATATATTTCTCTATATATAGAAAACCTAACATGAATACAAGCTTGACTATTATAGATGATTATCTATTAATCTATATTTCTTAATTATGCACTGCATTTTAAATGAACTACACAATCACAATACCTTAATGAAGATCAGAAACATACATATAACAAGATTGACCTTAAATTTGCATCAATAGACCAAGATCCATACCAAAGCAAATCTTTATAGCATATTCCTCTTTATATGTAAACAAACATTTATAAACAATATTTGGGAATATAGGTGTAGTTTTCTCTAAACTGCTTCCTCCTGTTTATTGGGCAAAGTAATTTTTGAGGGGTGTTCAAGGCAACCTTTCAGGGAGGTCTTGGTCCATCAAACCATATTAGCCTGGAATTAATCAATGGGTTCTCACCTTTTGTGAAAACAAAAGAAGAACCCCTTTTCCAAAGCAACATATCCTTAGACTCAAATTCTAAAGTATATTTATTGGTTACTTAGCTCCTTCACAGTCAAAAAATTCAAAGAAAACACCATAATATACATAATCCAGACTCTGTGCATGTTTCATCTTTACATGGCTTATTTTTACTCTACTACTTTTTAATATTTATTTTCTTTACTCCTTTAATCTATGACTGTCTGCACTTCTTATATTACATTTACAGAGTCTCTTTACTCATTTTCTTCTCTCTCCCAAACCTGTGTACATTTTTTAAACACTGTGAATAGTTTAGAGTTCTTTTATGTCTGAATCTGTCCTATTGTATCTATAATTCTTTTCTGACCAGAAGCACTTCTTAAAATGCTAAGCGCTTCTTAAGAACTTAAGATACAGCATTACTAGGGTATATACGGTCCTTCCTGCTTGCTCTGCACAGTCCAACATGATGGAAGTCTCTTCACCACCTCTGCAAGCTATGCACATTGCCCCAGTTTCAAGTATGCAGCAGCTCTATGTCAAGCCATTAAGCAGTTGTAGCCCTCTACTCACAAACCCTATTTAAATGCTCCATAGCCAGACCTCCAGAAAGAGTCAGAGTTCACACTGGCAGCACAGCCCAGAAAGACAGCATTTCAAAACAGTACGGCTTTTTTTTCTGCAAGTGCTGAATCAGTATGACCTCTCTTAAAGGAGCTGCAGCATGCCGCCAGCAAACAGTAGGAAGCTGTGTTAAACTCTGTATTTTTGCGTCTAGAATTCCTTTTAAAGCTCTCTAAGGTTTTTATGTGGATTTTAGTCGACCACGTTAGTGCCAATTTGTTGGAGGAAGGCTTGTTAGTTTCTGGCTGCTCAGCTGCGCAGACCCAAAATAATCACACAGAAACTATATTATTTAAATCACTGCTTGGCCCATTAGCTCTAGCTTCTTATTGGCTAACTCTTACATCTTAATTTAACCCATTTCTATTAGTCTGTGTATTGCCACATGGCTGCCTTTGGCAGCAGCTCCATGGCTTCTCCCTGACTCTGCCTCCTTTCTCCCAGCACTCAGTTTAGTTTTCCTTGTCTATCTAAGTTCTGCCAAGGCAGTTTCTGTATTCACGAATGGTATTCACAGCATACAGAGGGAAATCCCACATCAATATTTTAAAACTCCAATCAGATGATAAGGTATGAACAATTAAAACAGGGCCACCCTTGGTAATGGAACAGTTCCTGCATATGTGAAGGAAGCTGTTTTAAATGTGTACTTCCAAAAAATTAGAAGATAGGATGCTACTGTGGTGGTCAATAGGAGCCTTCACCACCTTCTGAGTGCCTGAGTCACTGAGGGTTAACCAGGCTGTTGATGTGGGCAGGTACATTAAGCCATACTTTATAAAATAGGCAGATACATTAGCCTGGGCTTGTGATGCAGGCAGATGCCTCAGCCTGGTTTATGACTGAGGCCAATGAAGGAGACTGTGACATGGCAGTTGCAGTAAGCTTGGCTTGTAAAGTAGACATTCACGCTGGTTTATGACTTGGCAGAAGCAATATCCTGGGCTTATAACATAGGCAGATACCATAGCCTTGGTTATAGCACAGACATATGCAAATCCTACAGCCTGGCTTGTGTCATAGGCAGATCCCACAGTCTGGGCTTGTGATATAAGCAGGTGCAGTAGTGTAAATTGTGATGTAAGCAGGGGCATTAGTTGGTCTTATGGCGAGGTTAGATACCAAAGCCAGAGCTTGTGACACAGACAGTTCCATTAGCCTGGGCTTGTGACATAGTAGATACATTTAGCATGGATTTATGACATGGTAGATACAATAACATGTGTTAATGCTATGGACAAGTGACATAACCTGGGTGTCAGTAAATGCCAGTATCTGGGCTAGTGACACAGAAATGTGTCATAGCTTGAGATTGAGGCATATGCAGCTGAGATAGCCTGGACTTGTGACTTAGGCAGATACAATACCTTGAACTTTTGATGTAGATTGACAAATTAACACAGGCTTTTGACAGGCCTATAGCATGGCAAATGCAACAGTCTGGTTTGTTACATAGGCAGACACCATAGCCAGGAACTGTGACATAGACAGGCATCATAACCTGAGCTTACGATGCTGGCGGATGCAATAATATAGGCTTATGACATAGACAGGCACAAGAGTATGGGCTTGTGACATGGGTATGTGTCAAAGTGTGTGCTTATGACATATGCAGATAGTGTAATCTAGGCTTAAAACAAAGAAAGGCATGTAAGACTAAGATCATGACTGCAGATATCACAGCCTGAGATTTGTAAATAGACAAGTGCAACAGATTGGGCTTGTGGCATGGCCAGATACCATAGTCCAGGCTTGTGACATTGTAGGATGTCTGGGATAGTAATATAAGCAAATGCAATAATCCAGGCTTCTGATTTGCAGATACCATGGCCTGATTTGAGACAAAGGCATCTGCTGTAGTCTTGTGGCATAGGCAAGTGCTATGATCTTGTCTTGTGACATAGGGAGGTCCAAACACTTGAACATGTGACACAGGCAGTTGCATTAGCCTGGTCTAGTGACAAAAACAGATGAATTATCCTGGATTATGTTGTATAGATGCAGTAACCTATATTTATTTGATAGGCAAATGTCATAGCCTGGGCTTATGACATAGGCAGATGCAGTGAACTGGGCTCACGTCTTTGTAGATGGTATAGTCTGGACTGGTGACTTACGCAGATATAAAATCCTGGAATTGTGGCATGGCAGATGCACTTACCTGGGCTTGCGACATTGGTAGATATGACACAGGCAAATGCAACAGTCTGGGTTTGTGACATGGCAGATTGATTAGCCTGAGGTTTTAAAGTATGCAGATGATACATCAGGGCTTGTGATATAGGTAGGGTCATTAGCCTGGGCTTGTGACATAAGCAGATGTATAGTCTGGATTTGTGACATAGGCAAGAGTCATAGCCGGGGTGGTGAATTAAATAAATGCAATAATCTGGGCTTGTTACATAGGCAGGTGCAATAGCCTGGGCTCCTGACATATAGACACCATAACCTGGGTTTATGACATAGGCAGGTACATTAGCCTGAGTTTGTGACTTGAACAGATGCATTAGCCTGGATTTATGACATGGCAGATGCAAGAACCTAGGTTCGTGTGAAAGGCAGCCTGTTAAGCCTCGGCTTATGACATGGCCTGACCATAGCCTATGTTCATAAGTATATGCCATGCCTCAATTTGTGACATAGGCAGTTGCAATAATATGGGCTTATGACATAGGCACCATTGTCTTGGCTTGTGATATATATA
>JAQHUG010000004.1:8682379-8697253 GCA_028555095.1 Dicrostonyx torquatus
GGACTTGTGACATCTGAAGATGCCATCTCCTGGTCTTATGACATAGGCAGGTGCAGTAACCCGAGCTTGTGACATATGCAGATGCCGGAGTCTAGGCCTGTGATGTAGGCAGGTGAAATGCACCAAGTCTGTGACTTAAGCAGATCTGGACTTAAGACATGGCAGATGCAGTACCCTAGGTTCACGTGAAAGGCAGATTGCTGAGCCCTGGCTCATGACATACTCCAAACTAATTCCCTGTGCTTGTGATATAGGCAGCTGTCATAGTCTGGGCTTGGAACACGGGTGGGTGTAGTAGCATAGGCTTGCGATTACAGATTTAGGGACCTGGGCTTATAATATTGGAAGATGCAATAGCCTTGTGACACAGGCAGATAGTCTAGGTTTATAAAATGATAGATGAGATAATCTAGACTTGGGCCATAGGAAGATGTCATAGCCTGGGCTTGTGACATAGCAAATGAACTAGCCTGAGCCTATGACATGTCCCAGTTTGTGAGATAGGAAGATTTTGTGACTTTGACATAAAAAGGTGTGTTAGACTGGATTGTGATATGGCAGCAAAAAGAATCCTGGGTCCCTGGGAAAGGCAGATACCATAGTCTGCACTTCTGACATAAGAGATTCCATACTCAGGCTTGTGACTTAGACAGGTATCCCAGCCTGGGCTTGTGACATAGACAGATGCTATACAGGATTATGACATAGCCAGCAGCAGTAGACTAGATTTATTTCTTCTCAGATGATATAGCTTGGTCTTGGACATAGACAAATGCAATAGCCTGGGCTTGTAACATAAGCAGATGCCATACCCTGAGCTTATGACATAGACAGATGCCAGAGTCTGGGCTTGTGACATAGATAGACGCATTGATCTGGACTTGTGACATGGCAGATACATTAACCCAGGCCTATGACTTGACAGAGGTGACAGTCTGGGATGGTGACACAGGCAGATGAGCTTATTGCATCAGCCGGTTGCATCATCTGGGATTATGTCTTGGCAGATGCAGTAGCCTGATGGGATAGGCAGATGTTCTTACCCAGCCAATCATATAGACTGAAGACACAGCCAGGGCTTGTGGCAGATGCCATAGCCAGGTTTGTGATACAGGCAGTTGTAGCCTGGGCTTATGACATAAGCAGGTGCAATAGCTTAGACTTGTGACATAGGTAGATGCAAGAATTTGGACTTGTGACATCGGTCCATGGCAGCCTAGTCTTGCAGCATCATCAGATGCATTATTTTTGGCTTGTTATGCAGTCAGGTACCATAATTTGGTCTTGTGACATATCACATGCAGTGGCCTGTGACCTCTTCATCCATGTATTGTCTCTGGTCCAGGTTGGCTGCCAAGTCATTTCCTATCCTACATGGGGCAGCGAATTTCCTAGCACAGCAAAAAGCTAAGCAGCCCCAAGTTCCCTGCCACCACAAAGCCACCTCCATTTCGGTGCCTAGGGCTCCAGTCAGAGCTCAGAAAGGCCCAGAAGGCACTCCTGTTGCCACTGTTGATGTGAGAATGCCCTTTATTCCCCCTGAATTCAGCCCCTGCCCTTCTACTCTGGTATACAGCCTTGTACCTTTGCACTCTTAGTAGCCATGCTGCAGTTTTTATTCCTTTAATAATAGCCCCGCATTAGCAATTTCTTTTTCTATGAACCTCTTTGCCACCGACATCCGCTTCTTCTCAGAGAATCACTAAAACGGAAGGAACTCATGATTCAAGTCGTTGTCCCTCCAATAAGGAGGACCTGGGATATCTGTGGTTTGCTTGGGACTTCACCCTCATCTGTCCCCTTGGTCTCTGATGTGTGGCTTCTACGATCTATTGTTCCACGTTTGTATCTAAGCCCATATCCTTATTGCTTTTGTAAGTCAATCAAGAACAGTGTTCACAGCCTTGCCAGCTACACTCAGCAGCTTAATTACATGAAGGTGGGGGGAGATGAACACAGTTTTGAAATGATGTACATATTTCTATGGGTTAGGCAGGTGGATCACTCAAATAAGGAAGAAAAATAAGTCTTAAGAGGTAAAATCACAACCCCAGAGCCAATGCTTTCTGCCCTATCTGGTCTCCCATGGCAAGGCCCCTATTTCCAGAGTCCGGTGTAATAAGAAAACAATCCTGAATGAAATCTCTGACTCTTGTCTATTCCTCCTCCCTCCCTGTGTGGCCACCCAGGGATTTAAAGGACACAAGGGAACATCCACAGCTCTGTCACCGGCACTCCATCTGCCACTTAAGAAGACGTTCTATGTCCTCGTGTTTCTGCATCTTCTTCACCAGCGCAAGAGAACATCCACAGCTCTGTCATCGGCACTCCATCTGCCACTTATGAAGACGTTCTATGTCCTCGTGTTTCTGCATCTTCTTCATCAGCGTGGATGCATTCCCCCGTCTTTATACTTTCAATCTGCCATGTAAAATAGTTTGGCATATGGCAACCGAGCCACTCTTCAGGAATGATCTCTACTATTATCAGAAGATGGGAGGAGAACAGCACGTGACCAAGGCTGATATGAGAAACTATTGTTCATTTTGTATAGCGTGAGTGGCCCATTCCTGCTGCTCTGTGGGAGAACAGTATTCAGAGAAAGAGGGAGCAAATAAGATGCAGGAAGTGAGGCTAAGGCTGTGAGATCAGCAAGTGTCCTTCCAGCTGTCAGAGCGATGACACCTGGGAAAGGCGGCACGTGCCAGCCCAGATGTCAGAGCCCTGCAGGCATGCAAGTGTGTGCAGTCTTTCATTTCTTGGGACTTTTGACTGTCAGTACATGAAAGACATTTTGTCAATAATCTCTCTAGGATCATGATGTATCTATGAAATTATGCAACCGGACATGGAGTCATACATCTGAAGCGCTCGGGTCCAAGGCCTGAGCTACACGATTCTCATCATGCCTTGCAAATTGTCTTCATTACTGGCCAGATGCCTTCTAATTCATCTTCCCTACCTCCCTACCCCTGTCATTACCAGATAAACACAACAAACACAGCTAGAGACGGGAAATCTCTGTGCAAACATTTGGATTCCCTAGCAGATGCAGGGTATGGCCATGAATCTCTTTCCAACAAGGTTCTGACCCGTTGCAAAAGTCGCATGTTCTGACTTTCGAGGTGGAAGTCTCTTGTGTGTAGTGACTTCTCTGGGAGACCTGATCACCCCCATCTCTCAGATTGCCTACCTAAAGCTGTGCTCTTCATTACAATCCCAGGTCTATTTTCAGATTGGCTTTCAGGGAATGGTCTGCTGATACTTCTGTACTTCATGGTCTTGAAGCTGTCTTGCTCAGGCATGAACACTCCCTTTGGCTGAATACCACAGTCATATAAGGCTCAACTCTCTTTTCCCTCCACTGGTGCTTTAGGGCCCCTCCCCTCCTTCCCAAACTAGACATGGCCTATGTGACACCCCAGAACTTCCTAACTTGCTGTCAAGAACATCTTTTATCTCCAATAGTTTGACCAAACAATCTGTAAACCTTATCACCTTGGCCCAGAGAGCCACTAGTGGTGTTCCCTGCATCCTTTGTGAGCTTCAGAGCCATAGCTCATTAACCCATTTCCATCTCAAATTTCCTTCCCTGACTTCCTTCAATGACAGACTGTGATGTGGAACTGTAAGGTAAAATAAATCATTTTCTTCTTAAGCCCTTTTTGGTCATGGTGTTTTGACATAGCAATGGAAACCCTAACAAAGATAGTGGGCTCTGGAGAGACAGGGCATCCTGGAGGGTGGATCCTGCATCTGGACTGCATTCCTAGTGGTGTCCTAATATAAACTGCTCTGTGGTTTGTAACCATTTAGCCCTGACAGGCCAACGGGAGGGTGCCAGAAACACCTGCATTGTGTCTTGCAGCTCCCTGTGAATCCACAACGGTCCCAAAATTAAAAGTTTAATTAAAAATCTCAAGTGGAAGACTGGACGTAGGGTCAATTAATCAAAGATTAATTTGCCCTAAATCAATTTAGGGACTAGCAGTTCACTGATAAGCCAATTCACAGATGCAAACACATCTCTGAGAGCCAGCTGGCAGGATCCTTTTGCTGTTGACAAATCTACCAAGCAAGCAAGTCACTGGAGCTTCTGGTGCTGGTCCTCATGGATCATGTCATATTCTGACCCCCACTAAACCTGCAGGGTGGCTCCGTTTTTTCTAGAAAAAATTATAAAATTCTAGATTCAGCTCTTCACAAAAGTAAAGGGTTCCACAAACATCTTTAGCATGCAGATTAGCTTGTATTTTTCAAGGTTTTCCATATAGTTAGCAATGAAATAATTTGCTTCTGAAGTAAGGAAACAAGGTTGGGCACACAGGAGGGCTCTGGAGTTCTATCCTGAAAAGCCTGGATACCCACATAGATCTGAACACCCTTCACACTTCAGCATGGCTTGCCAACATTGCCTCCCTCCCTCCCCCAACATGTGATCATCCCCACTCTGGGATATACAGCCTCCTATGAGCCAGAGCAGTGCCATAGCTGCCTGCTTAGGGCCTGTTCCACAACATCCAGGGGCATCAGAGAAGAAAGCAGCCCATGTGGTGAGATTCACTGAGGGGGAGCAAGCTGGTCTTCCCAAAAGCAATTCTTACCTGAAATGAATATTAGCAGAACTGGGCCCTCGAAGACAAGCCCCAGAACTTGACAGGCTGAAGTGGGGTTCTTCAGAGTGACCTCATCTGTCCAATCCTTTTCTATTCTTTGGAGGATCTGCCCTGCCTTGCCAATCCTATTGATTCCTTGTAAGCTCAACACACACACACACACACACACACACACACACATCTGTCCTGCAAACAGTTCAGCCTCAGCAAAATACAAGTACTGGTGCCTTGTGAATGAGTGTTGAGAGCTGTTTGGCCATGTTGACCGTGTGTGAACAGATCACACAGGCTGCTGTGAGACCAGCAAGTGGTCAGCCACACTCCTCTCTTGCAGGTAGTCCAGCATTGAACCTGTGACTCAGAGTCAGTCAACATCCAAAGTCAGGCATCGGATGACAACCAGCCTGGGTCATACTCTTGTGCTAAAGTGAGAACCTTGGTTCTGTTCTGAGGAACCCAAAGGACTCTGGGGACCCGGTGGATCAGCTGGCCCTGCCGTATGACTTCCAACGTATTCAGCCATGGTCCCTGCTTCAGGGACAGCTCTTTTGGTGACAGACTAAGAACCATCCTACAATCACAGCCATCATCAACACTACCCACTTCTTGAAGGCTACAAACATGATGAAGACCCGGGGTTGCACTTGTAGGATCTCAAGGTCAGTTGGGAAAACAGAAGGAATTCCTGAAGACACACAAATCAGCGAGGGGTGAGGTTCCTACCAGCACAGAGTGGCATAGCCCCTATGACAGTGTGACATAGCCCCTATGACAGTGTGGCATGCCATTGAAGACATACTTAGATCACCACTTTTCAGCTCTAAAAGAAGATCCGCCCACTAAAGGAACAAGGACCTGTGGGGGGGGGGAGTAGGCAGAGAGAATCAAAAGCTAGCAGGGGTAGGTGGGCCTGGGCTCCGCAGCTACTCACTGGGAGCCGAGGGTCTGTATCAGGCAAAAGGCCCATATTCCTGAAGTATCTACAGACATTCATGTCCGAGGTTCAAGGGAAATCCAACAGACGTTCCCAACACCTTCCCACCTAGCTGAGAGCCACTATGAGAGCTTCCAAAGGAGGAGATGACTGGATACACTGCATCAGGACTCATGGAGACAGTGTTTTCAGGACAGGCATGCGGGATCATTGGACGGCAATAGCTCAGAGGAGGACCATCTATGGTCTGAGATGGACAGCAGCCCTATGATCAGGAGGCGTCAGAGCCTGGAAGTGCTGCTGGTGAATGAGGGCGGTCAGGAGGGTGGGAGGCTACTAAGGAGAGCCCAAGGGAAAGTGGAGAGGAGCCAGGAACATGCCCAGGCCATCTCCACGAAGGGGAAAGATGGAATTAGGACCAGAGCAGCTACACACTTAACAATGACCCTAAGCAAGGGAGACCTGGGCTTGGTGACCTACTGAGGTCCTGGAGTGAGTGTTAATAGGCTTGAATCAGAGAAGGCTGCATGAAGCCACGCGGTCCTCAACAGCGACTTGAGGATGCACACAGTACCAACCCAATAGTAGCAGCTTCCACAACAGGGGAGGGTTTCTGCACAGCTCTCCAGTCCATAAGTCCCAGCCCCACGTGTGGACAGAGCCATGCCCCGGGACTCTGGGGCAGGATCCTTCTGCCTCCTCCAGTGCCTTGCAGATTCTCACGATCCTTGGCACACTTGGATGTACTTCTTACCTTCCCCAGTATGTTCTATGCTCTGGGCCCCATCGTGGCTTCTCCCTGCCTGTGCATCTATGTCTTACTATTGTCACATCTTGCAAGGATTTATTAGGGCCCACACTGCTCTGGTACCACCTCTTCTTAGCTGGGTACATACGTTAGAACGGTATTTACACATAAGATCATTTCTTCAGGTCCTGGGGTGTTAACGGGACACTATTGACTCGACTATAAGAGAAAGAATAGCTATCTCAGGCCACCAGTGTAGTAGAGAATGTGCAGGGCCATGCCCTAGCCTTATTCAGTCTTTGCTGTGATGTCTGGGCCCATGTGGAGGAAATGCTAAAGTCCAAAAGCAGCCTGTGACCAAAGACCATCAGTAAGAGACCCAGAAAGTGATGCCTGTGCATCTGCCATACACAACATTCATACTTCAGTGCGGTGAGCTCCTAGCTTGCCCAGCGAGGAAGAACAACCATGACTCGAGGATTCTTCTCAAATCACGCTTTATTGGAGAGCTTCTTGGTTGAACGGAGAGCTGGAAGCGAGGGCCCCCACCCCCCCCCAGCACCAACCCGCAGCTGCTTATATAGGGAGTTTAGACACAGGTCGCGCTCTGACTGGCTGCCAGGGCCCTGCTGACACCACGGCCTCGGGATTGGCCAGGGACACTGCGGTAACTGCGCATGCGGGAAGTGCAAGGCTCATAATTCAGAAAGCATTGCCAAATAGGGAGTTGTTTACTTCTAAGCTGACAGGAAGCCAGCGCCATCTTGTAATGACTATTCCATGTCGCTCCCTGCACTTCAGGAAAGGTTTCTCACTGTGATGGTGTGAATAAGAAGGGCCTCCCTAAGCTCACATATTTGAATGTTTGGTCACCAGGGAGTGGCACTATTAGAAGATACAGCCCTGTTGGAGTGGACATGGTCTCGTTGGAGGAAGTGTGTCACTGGAGGTGGACTTTAGGGTTTCAAGTGCTCAAACCAGGCCCAGCGTCTCTCTCTCTCTCTCTGCCTACTGCCTGCAGATCCACATGTAGAAATACCAGCTACCTCTCCAGCATCATGTCTGCCTGTGTACTGTCATGCTTTTAGCTATGACAATAATGGACTAAACCTCTGAACGTAAGCAAGCCCTAATCAAACGCTTTCTTTTTTAAGAGCTGCCACGGTCGTGGTGTCTCTTCACAGCCATAGAACACTAACTAAAACACCGACTCCCGACCAGCCTTCCATCCATAGCCTCTGTATGTGTAGCAAGAGGTGACCAGTCGCCACTCAGTCCCAGGCCTTATCTTTGGGCAGGGACACCTACGGATGGTGGAAATGCATCTTAGGAGAGCAACCTCATAACAGATCTGACAGTCCGTAGACACGGCTGCCCTGTGCCCATGAGAAGCTTCCACAACTGGCAGGCTCCTGCACTTTAGGAAGACTTGCATGCCTCTGGGAGGTGGCGGGGTGGGGCAGACCATGCAGCCACTTCTACCAGAGGCACCTGCGTCAGGCAGGCAGGGGTGCAGCTTGAGGACGTGTTGCTTGCTTCTCTCTTCTACAGCAGTGCCCACATCACCACTTCACACAGAGAAGGGAACTGCCCCAGTAAGTCAGTTGTCATAGGAGAGAAGTGGGGTGCCTTATGCATCCAGGTTGCTGGGTCTCTGCTGCGTCAGCCCTTTGGGCTTTGGGCCAGACTTTGGAGATGATGGTGATAGATGGTCGCAAAAAAAGGCACCTGATGTGTGCTTTGGATCAGCACTGTAGCGTAAACAAGGGAGACAAGAGGGAAGACACCTTCACTGTGACCTTCCCAGAGAGACGCAGTGCTCCCAGATGTGGAAGTGATCCCAAACACACTTGCTGTCCAAAGTCCTCTGGATTCTCATCAGCATGGTCCTTTAATAATTTTTATTGTTATTTCTCCAAAGATAGTTCAGTTTAATAGGAACACTTGACAATTGCTGAATGTAGAACATTGTTTATGAAGGAGAATTAGAAAAGATTGATGAGCACCCATAAAATGGTATATTAGTAATTATTTCTTAATTTTCAAAGAAGAAATAATAGCAATATAATATCTTCTTACTGGGGATGAAGGAAACAAGAAGAGATGGCAAAGTCAAAATCAAATAGGAATCCTGTAACAGCAAAATGTGTTTTTTCCCTTAAAAGGAAGGTGAGGTGACAGGTTTCCATCTATGAAACCCAATGTTTACAAATATTCGAGCTCATAAATTTGAAGAGAAACTGATACAGAAAATTCTTGTTAATGCACTGCATTTTCCGGTGATTTTATAGTCCAATTTTCAGTGATTCCCCACAGAACGAATGCAGTTCAAAGGCAATTTTATAAAGTACTTTGGAGATAACTATTATCTGCTAATTATTAGAAATTGCATGTTGTTGTTAATTGCATAAATAAATTGTTTTATCTGAAAGCCATTAAAAAAAAAGGTTTGGTGTCTGAAGCATATCTGGTTTTGATGCTGCTGTATAAAACCGCTTAACTGTTTAACTCTAAAACAAGGGCACGCTGTTTTCAAGACACAATGTCTTAGACTAATGGGTTATGGGGGGAGGATCCTAAACATGAATGTATTTTATTTCTGTGACATACTTCAACTAGTCACAAGTAAACATAGAAAAAAGAAGGTTGTATGCATTTTGTTATAAAGATAGAAAAATAAAGTGGTATCTAGGAAAAAATCCTTTAAACAATTTATATAAATATTTTCCTTTTTACAACATAGTACTCATTTTCAAATAAAATGCACTTTTCTTTTTTGCTAATCGACTTCACTCATAATTAGCTGTGAGAGGAATGTGCCTGTGGGGGAGGGGCAGGCGTCTTTCATTTTCTATGAAATCATCAGGAAGATACAGACAGAGTGCACTAGGAGGGTGGGGAAGCAAGCTGCTGGGCCATTCTGTAGCTTCCAGAAGGGCAGGTGCAATACAAGACCTTCGCTTGGAATGGTGGCCCGAAACTACTGAGCCAGTAGGCACACACTTGGCCTTTACCACCAAGGGGGCAGGCAATAATATCTTCAAGGATGTCCTGGGAACAGAGGGTGTCACAAGCCATCCCACCCACTGGGAGATAACAAGCTAGGAGTCCTGGAGACCAAGGTTGGTCCTGAGTTTGCCTTCCCAGTGTTGAGGAGGGAGGTCCCTCTTAGAAGGAAGGGGAGCAAAGAAAAGGAATGGAGAAAGGGAGAGAGAGAGGGAGAGATGGAGGGAGGGAGGATGAGAGGAAAGGAGAGAGAGGGGGGGAGGAAAGGAGAGAGAGGAGAAAAACGAAGATACCGGAGTAGGTGCTCGTGTCACCAGGGTCCCACAGACAGGGCTGGTTGATGCCCAGAAGAGTCCCTAACATTTGCGTGATAAATCAACTGTGCTGATATCATAAGAGACCAGCCCTCTTACACACTGCTTGATTCAAGCATCAGGGTAAGACAGGCACATAACCTTTGTCACCCCATACAAACCCTGGTGACATGCAGCAGAAGGTACCCTCTGCAGAGTAGGAAACCAAGACAGTTCCCTGGCCATGGAAAGGTCATCTGTGCTTCTCATTCCAAGGCTAGAATGGCCTCAGACACTCAAGGGACCCTGTGGTGTGAAGTGAATAACCAGGCCATTACTCCCAGAGTGTGTCAGACTCCCCATGTCTGTGGAGCCTTGTCTCTGCCATGGTGAGGAGGAGGAAACCATATCCTGCTTTGTCTGTTTGTCCTCACTGAAGAGAGAGAACTGCCACCATCATCATCATCACCGAATTCTTGGTAATGATAGCTCTACAGCTTCTCAGGGTTTAATGCCCCCAACGCCCCTCCCCACTGCCCTTACCACTACCCCTCAAACACCTCTGAAGTAAACAAATGATTAGGGAAAACAAGGACAGAGGAGGTGGTCGAGGTGGGAGAGCTCGGTTCTCGAGGTATGTCAGGGAGAAAACCCGCTGGACTGATTGATGGAGACCGTCCTCTGGGAGCTGCAAATGAGCTGAGGTTCCAAGCCATGGAAACAGTGGTTCTGTGCCCAGACCTGTGTCTTGGTGGGCACCTGCCTTTGGACTGCAACCAGATCCTGATTCCACCTCTACTGAATCAGAAGGTATATGGATTCTGACAACAGGTGCCCCCCCCCACATACACACTTCATTCCCTTTCTCTTCCATCTTCTCTCCTGGGTGGGTCACATGAATGCCTGCAGACAAGCATCCATCACCACCACCCAAGAGCCCCCAAATACCCCCTAGCATTCTCCAAACACACCTCTGAATGGTTTTCCATTTCTGGTTATCCTCATGGCTTTCCCTAGGCTGTTCAGCAGTACTCAGAGTGTCACCCATTCCAACTTTGTGACCAGAAAAGCTGTTGGCCCAGTGTCTTCATCACTGAGCAGAGTTTAGCGAGAGGGTACTGTGGGCATAAGGATAGGTGGGGTGTCTGTTGGTTCCCTCCTGGGAAACACTTCTCCTCTCAGAGACAACTGATGGTCAAATGTCATACCAGGCACAGAAAGGAGCCCCCGTCATGGTCAGAATCTGTCTCCATCTACCGTCTGCATAACCCAGCTCTGTCAGGGTTCTAAAGAGACCTGACTTCCCACCCTCATTCCCCACCATGTTGGCAGTAAGTGTGCTGTCACCCCAGGCGTTGGCCAAACCTAAAGTTTCTCGCTTTATGAGATCTGTTGAGATCACATCTCAAGGGGTATGTTTGAAAGTGTCAGTCAAATTGATGAAGGGAAGGACAAATTCATTAATTTATTCACTCCTGAGCTGGCTTCTCACATGCCAACCTTAAGCTCAGAGTGGATTTTTATGGTTGAGTTATAAATCTCTCACCAGTGGGGTTTCCTATAGACAAGCTGTCAGAGGTTTAAATGCCACAGCATCCGTGGGTGCTGGGGGATGTTGTAAAAAAGGACGTCGACTCGTTGCCTCTTGGGCGAACTAAGAGCTAGACCTTTGGCAGATATTCCAAATGATTATCGTTTTAATTACCAGAATTCACAAAGCAACCTCCAGCCCCATATGTCTGCATACCAACTGGTTGACTTTAATGCCCCTCTATGAGATGTGGGATTTTAATTCTGCAGAACACACTGTATCCTTGGGTAGAGCGTGAGTACATTATGTAGGGCAGGAATCGCATCCTCCAGTGTTTCACCCCCAGCCTCTACTCCAATGTATCCTGATTCTAGCCGTCTAGGTGACTCGGTAGACATAAGAAGCCATGGCTTGCCCTGTGGACACATGCCACAAAGTCAGAGAACAACTAGGCCAGTCATGTAGGAGGGTCCTTCTTTATTTCTGTTGCTTTCATTGGTTAATAAAGAAGCTGCCTTGGCCTGTAAGATAGGACACAGCCCTTAGGGGGGCAGAGTAGACAGAACAGAGTTCGGGGAAGAAAGGAAGTGGGCAGACGCCATGATCCTCTGGCCCATGATGGATGCAGGTTAAACTTTTTCCATAAGTCACCACCTCATGGTGACACACAGATTATTAGGAATGGGTTAGTTTATGACGTGAGGGCTAGCCAAGAAGAGGCTGGTGATAATGGGCCAGGCAGTATTTAAATGAATGTAATTGTTGTATGGTTATTTCGGGCATAAGCAAGCGGCCGTGGCCGGGAGCCAGGTGCTGGGAACAAACGGCCGCACTCCTCTCAGATGCTGGGAACACAACCTGCAGCCCCTCTTTTACAACACAGTCAGCGATGAGACTGTCCCCAAGTACTGTTCACTCTGCCTGCGGTGATCGTGTCTGGTCAGGTCTCATATTTGCTGGTCTGGGCACTGCTGACTTCACAGCTAGGACAGCTTCTCCTATAGGAAACACTATCTTCATAAAATCTGGCTTGGACTCCATGACAGAACATGATAAACACTCTGAAAGGAAGCCTTGGCCATGCCTCCCTCACTCTGCACTGAGACTAGCTAGGCTGACAGAGTTCCCTGTGGTCTAAATGTGCCCCCCTCAAGATTCACATGCTGGAAATTGCTCCCCAGGAAGGCAGTGTTAGGAGGCAAGGCCCATCCATGATGAACAGGTCATGAGGTCATCACCTTCATGCTGGATTAATGTCACAATAGGAAGGACCAGCAGGACTAGGTTCACATTTTCCTCTCCACCCTCCCCTCGACAATTTGGGGACACAACAAAAGGGCTCACCAGATGACAATCCTTCATGGACTTCCACCCTCCAGCTCTGTAAGGAGCAGATTTAGTCTTTTAGGAATGATAAAATCTTGCGTATTTTTTCAGACTTTCTCACAACCTCTGCTTTCACAGGAGCTCCTAGACTGATGTTCTAAAATTCAGGCTATAGGTTCCTAGCCCACGAAGGCTGGGGTGCATCTACTGCTCTTCATCTCTCTTGCTTTAATTTCACACGTGATCCCTCTGTCTCTTACAGGCTCAACAGTAACAACCTCCCAGTCCCCAGTGCGTCAAGTCTGAGCCAAAAGTTCAAGGAAAAATGGCCACTATCAACAGGTATACACACCTGTACCATTGGTGCTGAAGTTGGTAAAATGCCATCCATATGTCTCACAGTGACCTCCTTAGCCCTCTTAGGTTTTAGAGACTTGTGGTTAGAAATATATTGAGTGAAATAAAAACATTAAAAGCCAAGTTCTAGAAATAAATAACTTTTAATGTCTGTGTGTATATGTGTATGTATGTGTGCTCCTGAGTACGAGGATACACCCACCAGGTGCACGTGCCTTTGTGTAAGCATGTCTGTGCAGGTCAGAGGTCAACTGTCTTCTTGAAGTTCTCTGTCTTGACTTTGAAACTGTGCTGGCTGGATTTTGTTAGCTTGACACAAGTTGGGGTCAACTGGGAAGAGGGAACATCAGTTGAGTAAATATCTCCTGATATCAGATTGGCCTATGGGCAAGTCTATGGAGAATTTTCCCACTGGTGTGGGAGGATCCAGCCAGTAGTGTTACCCTGGGCCAGTAGTCACGGCACTGTTAGAAAGCGGGCTGAGCCAGGCGGTGGTGGCTCATGCCTTTAATCCCAGCACTTAGGAGGCAGAGGCAGGCGGATCTCTGTGAGTTCAAGATCAGCATGGTCTACAAGAGCTAGTTCCAGGACAGGCTCCAAAGCTACAGAGAAACTCTGTCTCGAAAAACCAAACAAACAAACAAACAAAAAAAGCGGCTGAGCAAGCCATGAGGAGCAAGCAATTAGCAGCATTTCGCCACAGCCCCTCCTTCAGCTCTCGCTTCCATATCCCTGTCTCGAGTTGTTGCCTTGACTTCTCTGAGTTACAGCGTGTGCCCTAAGAGTAGCTATAAGATGAAATGAACCTTTGCCTCTCCGTGTTGATTTTGATTATGGTATTTTGTCACAGCGGCAGAAACCCCAAGGCAGGCAGGGTCTCTCACATAACCTTAAAGCTCACCAGTTAGACTAGGCTGCTTGACAACTGAGCTCCAAGGTGTATTTGTTTCTGCCTCCCCAGCCCTAGAAGTATAGGCACACACCACCACGCCCAGCTTGTCACATGTGTGCTGAGGTTCTGAACTCACAGCTTTCACAGTGAGCTGCTGAGCCATCTGCTCAGCTTTCTAATCAATACATTTCAAATTGAACACTTTTCTGGGCACCATGATGGAATCTGGTGCCCCAGTTCCAGCCTACCATGAGCCCCCCTGTCTAGGGTGTTCACATTATTGTGCTACTCCTTATTCCTTAGTCACTGGGTAACGTCTTGGCTGACAGGGCCATTGCTGTGGGGTTGCAATGCTACATTCAAGTAAGCTTTACTTTACTTAATTTGTCCCCAGGAGCAAGGACTGTGGTTCCATCATCAGGATGTGTCACAGAAGTCACACAGTATTGCCATGACAAGAGACATATGTGTGTTTAAGGAAAGAAGACATAATCCCATGTTGAAGGCATGGTCTACAGTAAAATGCACCTTCTATCTGATACTGTGAAGCAGTACAAAGAAATCCATGCTAGCATTTCTGTCGTACCTCAGTAATGAGAATATTGTATGATTATCACAGCTTACAGGGCTGGACCACGGCTAAGGCCCTGTGTACTTGCTGGATCATGGGTTTTCTCTCTCTCTCTGCATGTAAAGTCATTCACACGTGGTATCTTCTATCACCACCTCGCTGTCTCCTCCTCCTTGTCTGATTTCAAGTTTCTGAATCCCAGGAAGAGTTCTTTAAGCAATATCTTCCCCTTCCTTCCTGCTGACTGTAGGGGACGGTAAGCCAGCACCCCAAAGCTTTTCTGTCAGTTCAGAAGCTAATGTGGCTAAAAGCTTCTGCATGCTTCTTGGGTTTTGCTTTTTGCTTTTGTTTTATCTTGGGTTTTTTTTTCCTGTTTTGTATTTTTTGTTTTTTGTTAATCATTGTAATTCCTCCCTTAGGTGAGAAAGTTTTTCCAGAGAAAGTGCTCAGTGCTAATCGCGAGTCTTACCACCCACAGCAAAGACCACATAACTGTCACCATAGGCTGCTTGCAATTCCATTCCACATGTGCTTATGTCATGGGTCACAATCTATTCTCTACTCCACAGCTCTTTGAGATGGAATGTGACTTCATGTGGG
>JAQHUG010000004.1:8698578-8712644 GCA_028555095.1 Dicrostonyx torquatus
GAAGTAACTTCCATTGAGGCAGGAGCAAATAAGCCAGGGGGTTGGGACCAGACACAGACACAGAGAGAGACAGAGACAGAGAGACAGAGAGAGAGGTATGTGGTATTGCAACCTTCCTCAAGACCCCTGGCAATTATTGAATACATATACAACTTCAGGGGCCTCCAACATCTTACAAGCTTTGTGGGCTTCCTGAGTCTAACATGCCTTGTCCAGGACAGAATGTTTCATCCTGGATGGAATAGGTATACAGCAGCTCTGCATGGCATTTTACTATAGGGTAGTGTGCTGGCTTCCACTTCAGAAGCTGCCAAGGAAATTCCTCAGGAAACTCAATGCTGCAGACACAACAATGGCAAGGCTCCGCAGGGCGATTTTCATAAGCTGCCTTTCTGAGGAGCATTGTCAAGTTGTGGAGCCAGGTGATCCGAGAGCTCTCCAGGGAGTGAAAAGAGGGCTCCACACAGTGTTGGGAACCCACCCTCTGCAGGAGGCAGCCTCACCCCTGCTCTCACCAAACACATTCTTGCCACCTACAGGGTCCTGACCAGATGGCTCAGGGCAGTCTGCCCCACTGTGCAGTGTGCACCAGCCCTTCACAACCTTTCCTGCCAGGGAAGGACAGGGTGAGGAAGCGCCTTAGCTCCCTCATCCCACAGTCTTACTGCTCTTGCTTTATGGACTTTGGGAGTCTTATAGGCTATAAGAGCTCTAGGTGAGGGGCTGGAGAGGAGCAGCCAGTGGCACATCGAGCCAACCTCAGCAAGAACAAGCTTCCCCTGTCTTCAAGAAACTATTGAAGAGGAGTAGAACACCTGAAGTCCCTCACAGCCCAGTGCCAGACAGCTGGTTTGACACACATGCAAGGCATCTGGCTGTTGCCAGAAGGGTGAGAAACAAAGGGATTCAGGCCCTGATCCCACCTTCCCCGCAGCCTTCTGGCTTGTGTCTCCCTTATGTTCCCGAGGGTACCGCTCTCCCCCATACTGCCCTGCTTTGAACCTTTTCTAGTCACTACAACAAAATACCCAAGATCTGTCTTGGCACACAGTTTCAGGGTCACAGTCCGTAATGGTGGGGAGGCAGAGCTGGGCAGCTCAGACTGCAGTGACAGGAACAAGTGTCAGCAACGTGTTCACTGGATGTGGGACCAAGGATCAAAGAAAGGCTGGAATCTGGGGGGTATGATCTTCAGAGACGTGTCGCCAAGGACCTGCTTCCACCAACCAAGGTCCGTCTTCTGAAGCCCCCAGGCCTTAGCAGCAGGAGCTTGGTGAGGGGAGGAGCTTCCCACGATAGCACACTTCCCTCACTATTCCTCTTTGAAGACCTTTCCAGCCAGCCTCCTGGAGCATCTCCACGCTTCTGCCATTCTTCCATCCCCTCCTGTACTTGGTCCAAGGAATTTATCTTATGCATTGAACTCAAATGCCCCGGACCTCTAATTGCCTCTCCGTGAGACTGAGGGTAAGGACCATGGGTGATTCATCAGTTTAAGACCAGAACTGAGCTCAGAGCCTGAGGGGAGCAGAATTAAAGTAGCCCCACCAACCCTCACATCGTCTCCTAACTAAGAGTGAGAAGTCCTAGTTCCGTGGAATGCCTGAAGCTCTAGGGAGGAATGGAATGCTGCCCTCGTTCCTGTCCTACCGTGACAACAGGACTTTGCTTTTAAAGAATAAGGCATTGACCACAACCACTGAGCATATTACGCACCCTTGGGTCACCACCCAGGCTAATGTTCACACTCATTGGAAAGGCCGACAGCACACTGGACACTGGGTCACTGTGGTTGTCGACAGCTGCTTTGAACAAGCGAGGGACTAACTCCTAGGTGGAGACTGAAGCACGGCTCGGTGGAAGTGGGTCATGGTTCATCCTGAGTGTCCGGTTTGCTAGTGCTGCATCCCTCCAGGTAACCCACGGGAAGTGTTCAGGAAGTTCACCGGCCCCCAAAGAAGTGGAACTTGAAGAGTGGTGGCAGCCACACTGCTCAAACGGCTGGAGATCTTTGTATGGGACTTGGAATGTATGCCTGGCAGCTAAGTTGACAGTGGTGGCCTTGCTGGCCTCTGCCCCGTCTGATGACAGGAGGTCGCCGTGGTGAAACCTCTCTGCAGTGTGGACATCAGCTGTGAAATGCTCCATTTGCCATGGAGGCACAGGGCCTCCACATCACCCTGCACATCCCGGCCAACCAGTGATGGCACTTCATGCCGGCCACCCCAGCACACAGAGACACTGGAGGGAGCCTTTGTTCAGTTAGTAGACCACCAACAGGACCCAGGTGTTTCCTTTTGAGGGTTATAGTTCTGAAGAGTGCTCTCTCTCTCTCTCTCTCTCTCTCTCTCTCTCTCTCTCTCTCTCTCCTTCCCTCTCTCCCTCCCTCCCTCCATCACTCTCTCTTCAGTCCTCTGTGTGTGTGTGTGTGTGTGTGTCTTTCCAAGCCACAGAACAACTTCCAGTGCCATCCCTTAAGTACTATATACTTCTATTTTTTGAGGTAAGGTCTCCCACCAGCCTGGATTCTGCCAATTAAACTAGACTGGCTGGCCAGCAAGCCCCAGGGATCCACCTGTCTCTGCTTTCCCATTGCAGGAATTACAACCATGCATTACTGTGGCTGACTTTTTTATTTTACATCTGGATACTGAGGCTCAAATAAGCTGTCATCTCCCCCAGACTTCTCAGTTCCCTTCTACCCCAAATAAATACAATCCCTAACAAAACAAATCCTCAAAGACTGCTAGGTGGCCTCTGATCCTCTCTTCTACCTTCTGTTTCCTGAGCCATTGAGCAATACTGCCATTAAGACATGATCACATGTCCCATAGAGTTCTGCTACTGGGATTTCTCCGCAGTGTAGTTTGGGGTGCAATGATGTCACTCTGAGCACCACTGTCTTTTCCCCCATGCCCTATATGACAGTGTTTTTTTTTCTGGTTGTGCAACAATGTTATAATTAATATTCTAGGGGGCCCCTGGTAATGGGTCCCCAGGGTCGAGACCGCATGGTCAGATCTGCAATGGTGGCTGCGGCTGTGGCTGCGGCTGCGGCTGCGGCAGCAAGCAGGGAGGCGGGAACATGAAACCAGACAGATATTAAAGTTAAGCATTTATTGAGCAGAAGGACAGAGAGAGAGGGAAGGGAGAAAGACAGAAGAGAAGAGAGAGAGAGAGAGGGAAGAAGGGAGGGGGGAAAAGGGAAACGGGAGAAAGCTGTCCGCTTTTCTCGAGAGCCACAGAGAACATTACACATGGGCCCAAGGAATGCATAGCACTGGCACAGAATGGTTAGGAAGAGGGACCTGCCTCTGGGCTCCTCAGAAACCAGGCGTCCACCGTACTAGAGCCGCCTCTTGGCCTGCTCCCATCCTCCTCGTGCCTGGGCTGTCACACCCCACTTTTCTTTCTTCCCCTTCAGCTTCCAGGCGACCCCTAGCTCATAATATTCCGCATGCTGAGTGTCAGCTAAGCATGAACAAAGGGACCTTTTTCCTCTGCAGAAATCATTCAAGTCGCAAGATCCAGTGTTTACAGCGGCTCTCTCTCTCAGAATGCTCGACATTTCCCCCACGATTTCTTAGATATACTTGCTGGGCACCATGCGTCATTTCTGTTTGAATTTATAGAACAGAATTAGCCATTTTCTCTACTTTAATGTCATCCCCTCGGTAACCAGGAGGTCAGAGGCAACAACTCCCAGAGAGGCAAATTTGTCAGAGGAATGCGGGGAGCTGGGTATAAATTTATCTTGTCCTAATCCCTGCCGCTTTCTGGTCGTGATTTTTCCTATGCATATGAGAATTTTCCCAGATGGGCTTTCTCACACATTTCACCTTTCCAGACAGATCTGGGACATCATCCTGCAAAGCACTGTGGCCCCACCCCTTCCTCAGGCACAGTACACTGCTTTTCCTGCCGTCTCTCCCCCCCCCCACTCCACTGGAATGGCAGGCAGGCGACACTTGTGATATCTATGTGTGCAGAATGTTTTCAGAGAAGACAGAGTCAGTGTGGCCTTGCACAGGTTTTGCAAGACCCATTGGGGTCTATGATAGCTGTTCCCCTCCCAGTCAGCATCCTTTATGCCCTCCTGGGTACCAGGAGGAACTCCAATCTTGCTGTCCTGGCCTGAATATTTTCCTCCAGTCTTGCCACTTCCCTGCCATGTCTTGGAAGGGCCTCCTGTGGCCACCTCCTGTGGCCCCAGGCATCAGTGAGTGCTCAGAGAATTACTACCTAAGAAGCATGAGAGAGTTGGAGCCTCGGGATGTTAGCATCTATCTCTCCCACCCTGCTGAGGGCTGTTGGTGTAGGTGGCATACCTCTATGCAGTAGATTTTGACCTCTCTTTCCACTGTAGCACCCTGACATTCTCGTGGGGCAGAATATGGCAAGGAGAAGGCCAAGAAGGTAGTCTGTGGCCTTTAGGGGGACCTGGTGTAAGAGGTCCTTCTGTGTATGTATTGCTTTTATTGGTTAATGAGTAAAGGACTGCTTTGGGCCTATAGCAGAGCTATAGGGGAACAGAGCTAGGCAGGGAAAACTAAACTGAATGCTGGGAAAAGGAAGGCAGAGAGAGGGATACCATGGAGCCTTGGCCAGAGATAGATGTGCTGGAAATTTGCTGGTAGGCCACAACCTCATGGTGATATACAGATTACTAGAAATGGGTTAAATTAAGATGTAAGAGTTAGCCAATAAGAAATTAGAGCTAATGGGCCGAGCAGTGATTTCATTAATACAGTTTCTGTATGATTATTTCAGATCTAAACTAGCCAGGTGGCCAGGAAGAACAAGCAGCCTTCATACAGCAGGGACCTCCTCTTATCTTTCTCCTGCTGGTGGTAGTGGTGCCTGGGAAGGACTGGCAGTGACAGGGGCACTCTGGAAGACCCCCATATTTTCCTCTCTTCCTACTTAAGGTCAGGGGCGATGTCCTTGCTCTCATCCTGCTGCTCACAGCCTTAGTGAGACCACGTAGAGGAGGAGTCATCCTGTACTGCTTGGGACAGCTTTTGGCCAGTCCTGCCCCATCCATCCTCCTAGTCACTATTATGGACCCTTCGTTATGCTGTGCCCTACCACTAAATCAGGGACATACAACTTGAAGATTGTCAGGAAGTACAACACAAAAGTAGAGTCCTATGGATCTTAGGGATGGGGATTTGAGAGCTAGAGTCAGGGCTCTAGCTCTGCACTTGATAATGGTGGCACAAAAGAGCATGGAGGGCTGGGAGGCGGGACTTCCCTGAGAGCACATGCCCATAGGCCAGGAATTGATTGCCGCCAAATCAGTCTGTGCCAGCTGTTGTTTACTGGGCTCTCCAGATTAGGTAAGTCTGGTCCTTGGATACAAATGGAGCCAATGACCTCTGTGGTCAGCAAAGCCTTTGGTCATCTCATAGGGGTGTGAGCTCACACTGCACCCCACACCATGCTGACCCACATCACATACGGCTCTGTTCTATTTTTCAGTAGCAGATACCAGACGCTAACCACAGAACACCCCTCACCAAACTAGCCTTTGGAGACCAGAGGTAGAGGAGCAGGGGTCTCATGCTATGTTTTTACAAGCAGGCACCTTAAGTATTCTTGTTTCTAAATGTCATTTCCTCTTTTATCTCAAAGAACTTCTTCCACAGGTCCCCATCTTACCATGTTTCTTTTCTGGGTCCTTCTCCACCCTGCACACCCTCCAGAACTCTGGGTTCTTATCCTTTCATTGTGCAAGTGGACGCCAAACCAGGTGGCCTCACCCCAGCTTATTGGAGCCTTAAAAGATTTGAACGCCAGCCATGAGGCAGAGAGAAGAACAGAATTCTTCCACACGGCAGTGGGATGCGTGTACCATGAGGGTCTCTGTGTCTGGAGCTCAGCTGCCCACATGACTGCAGCTTTTGCTCCACACATATGGGGACCCTTCAGGTTCTCAGCAAGTGGCCTTCTTAGCACGTGTCTGAGCACCAAAGGATGGTTCGGAAGCCACTGTTTCCAACAGAGAATGGGCTAGCTAGCAAATCACCACATTGCAGCACAAACAAGGCTTGGTGCAGAGTCAGGCTTTGTGGACTGAACAAGGAGAGGAGGTCCTGCACAGACACAGGCCCACTTGGCTCTCCCTAGCACGAACAAGAAAGTAGCGAGAGCTGCAGGCTGGCCGGGGTGAACCTCTTGCACAGTGAAGACAGGTGATTCTCTGCCCGCCCCCAGCAGTGGCTTTTTCCCTTTTTTTCTATCTAGCTGTCTTTTTTTTTTTCAAACACTCATCTAATACCTCACCTGCTTCACTGACTTGCCGGTGGTTGATTGAAACACTGTGCCCACTGGTGAGTGGCAGCCAGACATTGGGAGCCTTCTGCATAGGCAGCCTCTTGGTGCTGACATTCCCTCCATAGAGAGCCCTACGATTCCCAAAACTCAGAACCTTGCAGAGTCAAGCCAAGAACCTCGGCATCTAAAATCCATAAATTCTGATGCCATCAGGTTAAGATAATGAATAATGGAAAGAACTTCTCTATGGAAAGAAAGGGCAAACCTTTTGGAGCTATCTTGAAGATAGAGCTCTCACTCTATGGGCTAAGTCAGTACATCCTCTCCAGGGATATTGATTGGCATGATTCAGTTTGCCCAGAATTGAGCATGATGCTGGAGAGGGGTTTCTTGACAAGTTCCACATCAGGTCCCAAAGGAAGCAGTGCTCTTGTTGTTGTATATAGGCGGAGAGGGGTGTGTGTTGTGTTCCCCAGCTGCCAGCTCCCAAGCCCCCAGCCACTGGCCCGCTCAACTACTGGCTGCCTGCACCCGAAATAACCACATGACAAACTGGATTCATTTAAACTCTGCCCGGCTTATTATCACTAGCCTTTTCTTGGCTAGCTCTCATAATTAAACTGACCCATTATAAAAGTCTGTAAGTCACCACGTGGTGACGTACCGGAAAGGTCTAACCTGCATCCATCTGCGACGGTGGCTCGTGGCTTCTGCTCTCACCCCCTTTCTTCTCCTCCCAGAACTTCCGTTCTGTCTACTCCGCCCACCTAAGGGTTGGCCTAACTATAAGCCAGGCAGGTCTTTATTTAACCAATCAAAGCACAGAAATACAGGTGGACCCTCCCACATCTTGTGGTATGATTTTGGCTCCCTGCAGGGAGCATTTTGAAAGCATCTTGTTCACAGACCCCATTCCCTTGGTAATTCCAGGACTGTTCACCATCGCAGGCAGGAGAGCACTCACCCACGCAAAGCGTTCACCTTACCTGAAGCTCATGCCAGCCGCCTCCAGCTACAACACGGCACTGTGGTCCACTGTCCCTGGGGCCACTCGGGTATTTACATGGAATCATGAGGATCATGTAGTGTAGTTCCTGGTGTTCTTAAGTGTCAAGCCCATACACAGAAAAATCGAGTTTATCAGCCCATCTTCTCTGAGTTACAACAATTGCTACAGTGAGCCCCTCACAGGGAGGTTGGTCTGCACCTGGATATCCTACCATCTTCTCAGGACAGACAATGCTAAGGAAGGGTTTGAGGCCTGAGAGGTGGGTCCAAGTCAAAGACCAGAATAGTGCATAGTTGTTGGGACCCCATCTGACACTGGCAATGTATAGGCATAAGCCCTTCCAAACCTCTATTCCTCCACAAAAGAATGACTAGGAGTTTTATTTTTTTTATCCATCATGATTAGATGTGGTATAAAATGTCCAGGGAGTGCTTTAGGCCCCAGAACCTTGCACCTCTAGATTCCTGTCATCTACACTCTAAGAATGAAGAAATGAGTTCGGCAACTCCAAGGCTAAGAAGCTGAGAGCAGAAACAACACTTGTGAGCCATGGAAGAGGAAAGGAAGGCTGAGCTGAACCACACTGAGGGAAGTTTAGCAGTCTGGTGGCGATTGGTGTGTCTCTGAGATGGCAGAGGGGGCCCTAGGGGCACAGGGATAGCAGAGGAGTCTTATGGTCCCTAGGGGACAGTGAGCAGAATGGTTGCAAGAGCACAGGAAACTCTTCTCTCTGTGGTCAGACTGTATCCTTGGAGAACCCACACGAGACACCAGAAGTGAAATTGATTATTAAACAACTCAGGAAGGCAGCATTGTAAGAAGTAGACCAATGCTATGGTTAGGGTGTGAACCACTAACACATATGCACACCAATGCTAAGGTTGGGGTGTGACACACGCATACACACACACACTAATGTTATGATTAGGGTATGGAACACATATGCACACCAGTGCTATGGTTAGGATGTGAAACACCTACATATACTCACACCAATGCTATGATTAAGATACAAATCACACGCATATATGCACACAAGCCTCATGGATTACAATGTGAACCATGCACACATATGCACACCAGGTTCATATGGTCTTCAGCTGCGGATGTTACTGGAAAAAGATTGGATCATGAGAATGGCAGCCTGATCAGTAGATTCAGCCATTGTACTGTTAGGAGGTGGGGCCTAACTGGAGGAAGTAGACCACTAGGGATGTACTTTCAGCCATAGTCTGAAACTTCTGAATTCATTAACCCCATCCCTCTGCCTTTAAGTTGGCATCTTCAGGTGATTGGTTGAAGTGACAACAACATTCAGTGACAACTGACATCCTTATGATTACATAAAAATCAAGTACCACACTAATACTATGATGGGGGGCATGATACACACAACAGGTGCACATAAGCAATCTTACAGTCTGAGTGACAGCTCCAAGTGGAAAATTCTCTGCAATCATCATGTTCTGCCTTCAGGTGGGAAGGCTGTTCTGATAAGACCAGTTCTGTTTAATCTTCAAATTCCATGTCATCCCCATAGAGAATCCGTGAAGAGAAGACATAAGATAATTGCCAAGAACTTTCTGGGACCAGAGTGGTAAGGAATAGCTACTTAAATTGAGTATTACCATGTCTCAAGTCAGTTACATGGTTATTAGGTATTAAAATACCAAGGAGTCACTGTCACATTGGCTGAGTCACATGGTCAGGTGAACCAGTAAAACAGGGGATCCAGAGAGAGAGAGAGAGAGAGAGAGAGAGAGAGAGCTGAACATCTATGGCAGGGTGGGGACATGTAATTGAGGGTCCTAACATTAGGAAGAAGAAAGCCCAATAAAAACCACAAGACATTGCCTGGTCGTCTGAATTGATTTCTATAATTGATACCAAAATAAATTCTATATTGAACAAAGGCTCAACGAGAACACTTGAACACCCTCCTAACTACCATGGCAGGAAAATCTGTTGTGTAAGCAAGCAAAAGTCCAGACACCATACAAAAAAGGATGGACGAAATTAATCACATTAAAGTAGAAGCTTACAGTGATAAAACATCATAAACAAGCACAGAACTTAGCAAATCAGGCAACACATTGACAAACTATATCACAGGGAAGCCTCCCCACTGTCAAGAGCTTTGTCAATAAGAGAAAGATCCATGTCATGACGGAAATAAAAGCAAAAGGGAGGACAGACAGAAAATGGGAACAGAACTCACTGAATGGTTCATAGCCCTCTGGAGAATATGCCACCTCCCTACTCGTATGGAAAAAACAAACTGTCTCCACACTGGGACACAGCCTTTCATCCATTGGATTGACAGACACAGAAGTTTATCACACTTGCTTGCAAGGACTCGGGTAAGGCACTGTCAGTGACTTCTCAAACAGCTGCCAATCAAAGCAACTTCTGCAGGTTAAGGAGTGGCAGCTGTCAAAATCGCAATTGTGTTCCAACAACAGTAGGAAGTTTGCTCTTGGATCTACCCCTCCAGCTCTGGAACTGTGCTGCAGACAGTACTGCGTGGAAGTAGGTAGGAGGGGAGCAGGAAGGGGGCGGGGGTTGCGTAGTTTATAAGGTTCGAGACTGGGAAGCCGCTGAAGCGCGGCTTTGTGGTGAAGTCAATGAGGGACACCTGAGAATGAACCGCTATGTGGCTATCTGGTAGGAGGCTAGAGGAGGAAACGGGCATCCCTGGAAAGACAGGCAGGGACCATGGCAGTGTTGCTGCTGCAGAGAAAGGACATGTAGGGGTACAGATAGGAGGCATCTGGTTTTACCCTTTCATGTCTTTAAAATGCCATACCTTCGCAGCATATCAATTCAAAAAGAAAAGGGGATATTAAGACATCATTCCTCCTTCTGGAGTAACTGGTCAACCTGGAAAGAAGCACAGACCCATTTTCAGGGACTTGAGGCTTATTATTGGCATACTGTATGGGTCTAGGAAACATCAGGCCTGTATATAGGAAGTGGCCTGGTGGAACATTACACTACTCTCATTAGGTCACAGACCCTTATAGTCACAGCCCCAGTGGGTCACAGACCTTCATGGCCTTGCCCTCAGTAGGTCACACACACTAATGTTCCTGACTTTAATAGTTCACAGGCCCCCATAGATCTACCCTCAGTAGGTCTCAGACACTCAGCGATTTACACCCAGTGGGTCTTATACCTGAAAAGCCAAGCACTCAGTACTGGCTGAGTCCACAAGACTGAGCACCTTAGCAGTGCTGGTCTAGCACCGACACCCCAGGGTTTTTGGAGAAAATGCATCCTAAGTACACATTAGAAGCCTGGAAGAGCTGGTTCTAATATCAGTAAAGGAATTAGCAAGTAGAAACAGAATAAGTTAAATTCACAGCCATGAAAAAGGAGATGGGATCAGAAAGTGAAATCTTTCTTCTTTCATGTTCATTTTTTATGTGGCTGCTGCCAGAAGGCACCATCCACAGAGTCTTCCCACATGAATTAAAGAAATCAAGACTATTCCCAAAGATATTAGCATAGGCCAACTAGGTGTAGATAATCTCTCAGTCACAGTTGCCATTTGAAAGCAATGATCATTGTCACAGAACTAGGTGTAGATAATCTCTCAGTCATGGCTGCCATTGAAAACAACGATCATAGTCACAGAACCTGATGAACATTGTGCTTAGGAGAGCACAGCTCTGTGGTGGTTGGAAAGAAAATGACCCCCAAAGGGAGTGGCAGAATCAAAAAGTGTGACTTTATTGGAGTAGGTGTGCCGTCCTTGTTGGAGGCAGTGTGTCATCATGGAGGTGGGCTTTGAGGCTTCATATATGCTTAAGTTCCACTCAGTGTGGCACTCAGTCCACTTCCTGTCTCCCTCAAGGTGAAAGACTCTTAGTTACTTCTCCAGCACCTGTCTGCCTGCATGCTTTCTTGCTCCAACCATGATGATAATGGGCTAAACCTCTGAACTATTGTAAGCGAGCCACCTCAATTAAATGTTTTTCTCTATAAGAGTTGCTGTGGTCATGGTGTTTCTTCACAGCAATGGAAACCCTAACCAAGATAGCCTTCATGGACTCTGCCCTATGGAGGTCACAGACCCTCGTGGTCTCTGTTCTCAGTAGGTTACAAACCTCATGAGCCAATCACTGTATCCAGTAAATTGAAGACCCTCATGAACCTTGCCTTCATTAGGTAGCATATTTGTGGTCTTGTCTCAACAGGTCACAGATGGGCCTTTGGTTCTTGTCTTTAACAGATAACCAACCCTTTGGACATTGCCCTCAGGAAGTAACAGACACTTGGGGTCTTATTTCAGTAGGTCATGGACATGTTTATGGCAGCCTTCAATAGGTAGAGACTCTGGTGGGTCCCTGCCTTCATTAGGTAATGCATAGCTATGCTCTTGCCTCAGTAAGACATAGACCTTGCAGTGGTCCACCCTCAAGGAAGTCTCAAACCCTCAACAGTCAGGCAATCAGTAGGTCACACATCTCATGGATCAAATTCAGACGAATTCACAACAGTCAGGAGCAGGAATAGAGTTAGGCATCTCTGTACCAACAGGACCAGAGCCACGTGGGTTTGAAGAAGGGAGAGTCTTCCTGTCTATGACATAGATTGTGGGAGCAACAGTGACCTACTGACCAGGGTGTAGCCTGCCCTCCTTGAGGAAGGAATTCTCTTGGAGACAGAAGGCTTCCAGAGATAAGGGCAGCTCAGCCCTCCAGGTGCAAAATAACAAGGTCCTCATCTCACCTTCTGCCACCTTCTTCATCTTTGCCCCGGCAAGTTCATCAGAAATCCCTCCCAGGCCCAAATGCATGTGGTTGACAAAGCTGACTATCCCCATGCAGGGATGCCAGAAGTCAGCAATTATGACCAAGGGAATTTCCCTGCAGGTGACAGGTTCTCTCTCACCCAGGAAGGAGAGACAGGACTCATGCAGAGATGCAAGACGTCAGCAATTATGACCAAGGGTTCATGAAGAGTCAGCACCCTTCCCTGCAGATGACAGGTTCTCTCTCACCCAGGAAGGAGAGACAGGACTGTTTTGGTTTTGTAAAAGGAACAGAAATGGCAGCTTCTGGATGGCAGCCAGAAGCCTCTTGACAGTAAATGGCAATTGGGACCAAACTACAGCAAACACCAAGAGCAAAGTCTCAAACTTTTGTGTGGGTGTGGGTGTGTGCGCACACATGTGCACACATGTATGTGTGTGTGTCTGTGTAGAGCTGGTTTGCTCCAGATCCCATGTCCCTGTCTCAATGTAGCCTCTGTGTAGTCCCTATGCAACATGACCTAAACATGCTCTGACCAAGGAGAGGATGCCAGCCCATTGGACACTGGCTCTGGGCACAAAATGGAGCACATGCTTCTGCCATGAGAGGGCAGGGCAACTCGGTGTACAGAAAACCTGTAAGTATCAAAGCTGTCTCCACAAGGAGGGGAGGACTATGGAAGCTTGAGGGCGTCCCATTTCCAGCAGCTCAGAATCCTGCTGTACTCAGTTCGGATGTGCACACACCCACGAGGTTACATTGTGGGAAATTGCTACATGCATGTGTTAATGCAAACACTCTCACATACATCCTTTCCATGGAGATTTGAATGCAATACAAAACCATGATTACACGCATGAAGTGAAGAAGGCAAGAACAAAAGAACAGAGAGGAAAGTTACATCTGTAGTAGCAGCACAGGGAAGGGACTTCCTGAAAAGCTGTGTTGCATCTGTGCTAGTGGTACGGGGGAGGGGCTTCCTGAAAAACTGTCTGACTGAGAAGAAACAAATTGCCTAGTCAGCAAGAGAAGCTAATTAGTGGACTCTGAACCTCGAAGTCCACCCCATACCTAGAAGATCCCAGAAGTCTCCGGTCTCCCTCCAAGTGTTGGTTTTTAATAAAGACTTCAAGATCTGGAAAGATGGCTCAGTGGTTAAGAGCACTGACTGTTCTTTCAGAAGATCCAGTGCTCATGAGACCACTTACAACCCCCTCTAATTCCAGTTCCAAAGTGTTCAGAACCCTCTTTCAGATTCTGCAAGCACCAGGCATGCATACAGTAACTTTACACATGCAGGCAAAACACTCACGCTCCTAAAATAAGAATAACTGAATCTTAAAGAAGAAATATTTCGTCTGAGAGATGAAATAAGATGTCTTCTTGCCAGGATGTTGCAGGTGTTGATAGGGTTTAGATGTTCATCTGTATGAGATGTAGACACAGGCATGAACAAATAGTTATGGTGCCTCGACACTGAAAAAGCCACTAACTCAAACATAAAACCTGTCTGATATGTAAAGCTGGGATGCTGTTGATATGTAAATATAGACATTGATATAGCTATAGGTGTGTGTATATAAGTATAGGCCCAGCCATAGGTATGATAGATAGAAATGATATAGAGATGGATATGGATAGGATATAGATGTAGATAGATATGCCTCTGATCCCTCTCTCATATACACACACAGAGAGATAGATGATAGATAGATTGATGGAGAGAGGTGATAGGTAGGTAGGTAGATAGATAGATAGATAGATAGATAGATAGATAGATAGATAGATAGAAGATAGATAGATAGATAGAAGATAGATAGATAGATTGATGGGGAGAGAGAGAGATCGAGTGGATGGATAGATGATGGATGGAAGATGGATAGATAGATAGATAGATAGATAGATAGATAGATAGATAGATAGACAGACAGAGTGGATTGATAGATGAATAGATGGATGGATGAATGGATAATTGGATGGATGGATGGATGGATGGATGGATGGATGGATGGATGGATGGATGG
>JAQHUG010000004.1:8715023-8728461 GCA_028555095.1 Dicrostonyx torquatus
TGGAAACAACCTAAATGTCCCTCAACCAAAGAATGGATAAGGAAAATGTAGTACATTTACACAATGGAGTACTACACAGCAGAAAAAAATAACGACATCTTGAATTTTGCAGGAAAATGGATGGAGCTAGAAAACATTATTTTAAGTGAGGTAACCCAGACACAGAAAGACAATTATCACATGTAGTCACTCATAAACATAAACTTTTAAACATAAAGCAGAGAAAACCAGCCTACAAACCACAATCCCAGAGAACTTAGACAACAATGTGGACACTAAGACAGACTTACTTACGTAGATCTAATCTACATGGGAAGTAGAAAGTACAAAAAGACAAGATCTCCTGAGTAAATTGGGAGCATAGGGACATTGGAGCAGGATTGAAGGGGGAAGGTGAGAGGTGAGAGGCAGGGAGGGAAGCAGAGAAAAATGTAGAGCTCAATAAAAATCAATTAAAAAAGAATAAATGTAGCTATAAACAGTATAGATACACATGATATTGAAGTAGACATACATCTGACTGTATTATAGCTATAGCTATAGACAGATAATAATATAGGTATATGGATAGAGATATTATAAATATGTATTACTTACATAAATACAGATACATACAGGGACATAGATACAGTCAAATCAAGATGATATGAGCATAGCTATGTATCATGTATGTTTGAACAGGAATGAATGCGTTCAGATGACAGAGGTAAATCTGGAGCTAGTACAAAGTACAACGTGCACACCACCTGTAAGTGCTGGACAAACCTTCCAAGATGAGCTGCTACCCCTGGTACCCTAGCAACGGTCACGACAGGGAACACTCACTTTGGACTGCTCCTTTGCATCATATTGCCATGAACACACTTGCAAAGGCTGCACAGAATCTAAATAAACGGTTCACTCATGCCTCAAATCCAAAGCCCATGCAGTGGAGAGATTTCCCTGACCTTGTCTGGTAACTGTTCAACATCCCCGAATGGCACCGGAAGGCCTAGCAGCTGCAAAGCTAAGGTTGATGCCGTCATTCAGTCCTCTGGGTTCCTCTGGTGAAAAAAGAACTGGAAAACTTATAGGAATCCTTTTGTTACCCAGGTTCTCAGAGATTCTGAGAGGGAGGTCAGTGTTTAAGAGAGTCAGAAAAGAAGTGGGAGTGGGCACACCCACATTCCAAAATGTAAAGGGTCTGAGTTCTCTCTCAAAGTCACATCCTGTGAATCTGAGCCCAGGCTCCTTCTCGTCCATCTTCTTGGTCCATGCCTGTCCCTGATCCTTGGGGATTTCACCACATTAGCTGCTGGCTCAGGGTGGCTAGAACTGGTCACTGACAGTCACTTAACAACAGCACTGTCACCCAGATGCATAAGAATCCCATGTAGAGGTCCTCCTCTCATTTGCTCCTTAGTACCCTGGTACCCCCATCATCCTCCAGCCATATACATACCAATATACACAGGCACAGTCAAATAAATACACAGACTCACAGGCAGTCGTATGTGCAGACAGCCAACAGTGCATGCACAGATGCACATAGGAGCACACATAAACAGGCACACATTGAGCAGCTTCTCAGATCAAAGTGAGATATTCTCGTCACTACCAACTGGTAACTTTTAGAGACATAGTAAATAAAAAAAAAAAGCAAAGATATTTTTCTTTTGCCTCAGGATAAAAACCCTCCAAACATCACAGTCCTACAGAGAATGAGATAGTACTTAAACTGAAATGAACACCTGACAATGTTTCATTTCTTTTCCTCCTCTCTCTGTCCTTCTTACTTTCTTAAGAGGATAACTTTTTAAGATACTTCTTACTCTCCTCAAAAGATAAAAGGATAACTGTCACTGTAACTTAACAGTTTCTTGAAGAAGTGAAGGGCATCCTTCTACCAGTTTGTATGTTTGTTTGTTTATGCATACGTATGTTTATGCATATTTCTGTGCACATATAATATAGATATTTAGTGTTATAGGTGTTTAGACGGGAGAGAGAGATGACCTCATGACAGCGGCACATTGTCATACGTGTACTGCTCTGATTTACAGCCTGTGAAATGCCAAAGTTCTAGAAACCACTCAGGCAAATCGAAGCGGAAGTGCTACAAACCAGGGTGCCTTCTGCAGGGTACCTTCCTTTCCCAAGCATGATCCAGTAAAAGTTAATTTGACAATGGGATGAAAATCACAACAGAAATTGGCAAACGGCAAGAGTAATGGATAACAAGTTGCAAATTAAATGCCAGACAGAGAAGCTGCATGAAAGAGAGGTGGAGTATATCAAAATCCACTATGCCTCTAGGGATGGGCTACATGTGTTGTGCTGTCTAAAACAGTGCCGTTAACACGTCATTGCAAGGCTTCCTCCTGGGGGAGGCGACTTTGCAAACGTGGATGCTTTTCTGCACAACTGTTTGAGCACAAAAGAAGCCTAGAAGCACAGAATGCAATTTAGCAAGTAGCCCTAACAAGCGTCTGGCCACCATAGCAACCTCAAGTTTGGGGACAGGTGGTTGTGCTGTGACCTACAGGGCTACAGGGAGTGTTCAGGGAGATGATCTCTTGGTTCCTAGATCCCTCCGCTGCTCCTAATTAAGTAAGGGTTGAACTAGAATGATAAGCACATTGGTCGAGAAGCTTAAGTCAGTGGTGGCTGTCAGAGATGTCACCGCCGCCTCCACTCACATCCTTGTTTGGAAAGACTTGAAATTTCCTTTCAGTGAAGACAAAATTTTACCTGAGGTTCGGCTGCTTCCCAAAACGTAGGGGAAGCTATTTTCTTGAGGGGGGGGAATGCTAAGATGTTTACAAAGCTGAATTCTTTTTCAAAGAGTCGTGCTGGAGAGTAAAGTTCGAAAATACAAAAAAATCTTAGAATTTGAGTAAGTAGTGCAGCGGTCTCTGTAAACAGAGAGGATGATGACTCGGATCTCCGAGGCAGGGGGGAAGGCAAAGGAACACGATACCCACTTCAAATTTATTCTTCAAGTAAGACGTTTTAAAGAAAAAATGATTCAGTCATTATGACCTAATCTTCCATATAACAAATGTAGCCAGTCCTTACCTCTGAGGATAGTTCTTACGACTTAACAAATCCTCAGTATCCACACCTGACATATGTTTGGGGAAGTCAATGAAATTTCTAGCTCTCTGATGTGCACTATTCCAGTTCAAGTTCAGTGAAGATCTAGTACACAGATGCCAGGGTGCCAGAGCCTCCCCATGAATGGGAACCATCAGCAACATGGACATGAGGCTAAGCTCCTTCTCTATGGGTGCGATGACGTACAGACCTATTCCAGCTTCAGAAAAGGTCACTGTGGTCATCAGGACCTGGGCCTGCCACACAGAGTCCCCAGGTAGGAGGTGTAGTGGACACCTAACAGGAAATGATGTCACCATTGTTCTAAACTAAATTTTCTAGAAAATCCAGTAGAGTCCCTCATCTGCCATCCTCTCTCTCTTGTACATACACACAGACACACACAAACACACACATAGACACACACACCTCATCAGCCATTCTTTCTCTCACACACACACATAGACACACACATACACACACACACACACACCCCCCCCGCCAGCCTTTCTCTCTCTCTCACACACACAGACACACGCACACACACCCCGAGAGACACACACCCCTCCTGCGCCTCTCTCTTTACACACACACACAGAGACACACACAAACACTTTTATCATCAGCTAGCTCCCATGTGGCTAGTCAAAGGATGGGCATCTAGAACCTCTGCTTGCCACCAGCTGGTTCCCATGTGGCTAGTCAAAACATGGCATCTGAAACCTCTGCTTGCCACAGAGCTGGGAGGACAGTGGCAACTCATTCAAAGACCGCCATGTCATTTCAGATGCAGCCAAGAATCCAAAATGCCAGCTGCCAAGTGTCCTTCCCAGGTCATACCCAGCCGCAGACACAATCTCAGGCTTAGCCCATCCGCTTTCCACAAGAACTCAAGACTCCCTAGCCCTCAGGCATCCATGAAGTGGCTTGGCTCATAAATCTTTTTAATTGTGAAAAGTCTTTAACTATGTACCGGGATTCATCATCCACTGTGTCTGTTAAGACGCTGGTGAAGGTGTTTGCTGACCCTGGCAGTAGAGAAGATGGGTCTTCATCTGCCGATGATGGAGGTGGGCGGGCTCTCTGAACAGGAGGCCAGAAGAGAGACATTTATAACTTATGCTCCTTCTACCAACAGAGGGCAGTTGTCGGAGAACAGGCACTCCAATAGCAGTCGGTCTTTCACACTGGCATGTCTGGGTGCTCGCTGAAAGATTCTAAACTGTAGACGACTATAGGCCAATGTGATTGGATGGCAACAGGCATTCTTCTTGGGACACTACCCATCATTTCCTGAGTGGGTGAGGCCTTAGGTTCAGCTAAAGGTACAAACACAAAACAAAACACACTCTGCAGGTTTGCACAATTTTCCTACAGAATATGAATAGCAAAAGTAATTAAGAAATGAAAGGTTGGGGACTGGTGAGATGGCTCACTGGGTTAAAAATGCTCGCATACAAGTCTATCAACCTGAGCTCCAATCCCCAGGCTCATATGAAGCAAGATGCAGCTGTGCAAGTTTCTGGAACCCTAGCACCCCTACAGGGAGGTGAGAGGCAGAGACAAGGAAGTCTGCAGAAGTTACTAGGCCAGCCAGCCTGGCTTACACAGTAGCAGAGGGACCTTGTCTTGAACAAAGAGGAAAGGCGGTGGCCAAGAACAGAATGCTGTTGGCTTTAGACTTCCACATACACTCCACATGATGCATAGGCCTGCAGCTACATACATGAGCATGATGTATACACATACATGAGCATGTATACACACATACATGAGCATGCATACACACATACATGAGCATGCATACACACATACATGAGCATGCATGCACACATACATGAGCATGCATGCACACATACATGAGCATGCATGCACACATACATGAGCATGCATACACACATACATGAGCATGCATACACACATACATGAGCATGCACACACACATACATGAGCATGCACACACACATACATACATTCACACAACCACACAAAAATGGAGTGTCCTCATAGCATGGTGGTGAAGGACATGCATAGAAAGGGCCTAAGGAAATGAACACGGAAGACATGCATTTAGAATAGATTTATTTTAAATGGGAAAATTATGGAGACTCAACCTCATTGTGTTAATTTGAACCAAACTTCCCAATGAAGCATGATTTACCAAACAGCAGTCCAGCGGCACAATGTCAACCCTTCTCAATAACATATTCTTACTTCCAGCAATCAAACACGGTCATGACTCCACCCTGACCAGGATAAGTAATTGCTCACGCACAGCAATGTTTGTCAAAAATGACAACCTCTTTTATTAAAATGTAAAATTCAGTGCTTCTTCCCCTCATTCCATTCTGCTTGACTTTTTTTCCCCTTTGAAAAGCGGAGATAAATCCCAGTAGCACAATTAAAGCCCTAGCTAAATATTACTTTGTTGGGCTTAACGATAGATTACGATGTGTGCATAATGACCCAGTTCTAGTAATATCATCTGATTTAGGGAGGAAATCAGAGCCTGCCATATGCTCGCCAATAAGGTCGGAGAAATTCCTTCTATTTCTCAGCACAACGCCCGACTGCTAGCAAAGATGCTGTCTGGGAGGAAAGCCCGGTGTCTGCAGGCACCAGAACATCAGAACCTTGACCCTGGGCACAACGCCTATGCAGCATGATATGATGCCAAGATTGCTATCTCCATCTTCGGGGGAAGACCAGAGAGGAAGGACCAGCCCGTGACTCCTGCCCGAGGAGTCACCCATCATGGCCACAAGTTCATGGCTGTAACCTCTGAGCATTGTACATTGACGTCTGGGTAGATCTAAAGGAATAACAGAGAGGGTGGAAGAAAAGTCTCATCAGAGTTAAGCAAAGAATTAAAGGTCCTAGTTTGAAAACTACCACATTAATGACATGAGCTTAAGTGACAAAATAATTTTTGTACTTAAACCAAAATTTCAGTGCTGGCTATCGAAGTTCAACTCACAGAAGACAAAGGAAATCCTAATACCAGCCTCAGATACATTAAATAATTTAATAAGACAAGCTACTGATCCATTTAAGTCAGCATTCATGAGGGAATAGGAGCAATTATTGACATAATCACATATTTTCAATAATATGCCATGATTAAGCAAATTATTTCACAGGACTAAATGACATTTAGTTGATATGAAAATAAAAAGGATACATAATATGCTGTCCTTTAGGTAATAAAAGAGGCATATGTTAATAAATAGTTATAGTAACGATACAAAATGGAGGCAGCAGGATAAGCCACAAACAGCAGAGTTGGTGATTTACAAAAAGAAAAGGGAATAGCGGTCATATAAAACAAGACATGATTAAAAGTTTAAAAGCCTATCTATCAAATCAAAAGCAGAAAGACTGGAAGTACTGACCTAAAATGTGAATACCACTAACAGCAGATGATCTGACCCCAACAAGTTGGAAAAAAAAATCACCACTTTCCAGGAGATTTGAGGTCTGCATCTCCCATCACCTACAGAAGCCAGGCTGAGCGCCCACGTAGCTGGAACACATAGAACCAGGAAAACACGGTGAGTTTCTGAAATGGGAAGCAAAACAAGGCATAGATGCATGTCATATTAGGAAAAGAACTTCAAAGGATTCTATGGCTTCCTACAGACAGCAAAGGAAATAAGTGCAAAAAAGAGGGAAAACAGAAATGCCCAGTAGAGAAAAATAAACTAGTGGAGATTTAAGATCAAAAATAATAATGATAAAACTGATGCTAAGAGTTGGCTCAGGAAAAAAAAAAGGAGTTGGCTCAGAGATAAGGAGAGTTTGCTGCTCTTGTAGGGGACCAGAGTTTGGTTCCAATCACGGATTTTGGACAGCTCACACCGCCCATAACTCCAGCTCTGGGGATCTGACATCCTTTTCTAGCCTCTGTGGATACCGGCCATCATGTGTACATACAGTCATGTGCACATAAAAGAGCCCATGTAGGAGACAACGTGTTTGTGGTACAAAAGAAAGTTGGGGGAAAATGCCTGAAACCATGGCTGGTGAAATGAAAGAAGACATCTTAGCCACGTCAGGAGGCCCAGCAGACCAGACAGGATGATACCAAAGAAGATACTTGTAGTTTCATGACCTACAGCTAAGTGCCTCACACAAGGAAATACGGCTGGAGAATTATGGCAAAATTGTGTACAGGGGAACAAGAATTAAAATGATTGTACGTTTCTCATTAAAAGCCATAGGGGCCAACAAAATGTTAAGTCATACATCAAAAGAAAATCATCAGAAAAGAAAAATGAGCCATTTTGTCTCTGCAAATCAAACTCAGTGACTTCAAAAAAGCAACAGCTGATTCAGAAACATAGATGAAAATCCAAAAAAAATGACTGAAAAATCATGGATGCAAAAGTCATAAAAATGGGAGGAAAACACAGCAAAGAAATTGATATGGAGGTGGAGACCATAAACAGATGCAGGCATAGACAAGGGCATTCCAAAGGTCTCCAGCAACACAGGAAATAACATTCAGAATTGAAAAACAGGATTGCACAGAAACAGACAACTTCAACCCAACACGGAAAACCATCAAACATGAAGACATAGCCTACAAAGACAATTGTAATACCTGCCAACTAACTAGTCCTTTGACGGGAATATCTAGAATTCATAATTAACTCCAAAACCCAAACACCAAAAAATAAATAAATAAAAGCCCAAATCAACCAATCAATAAGATGTCTCATGTACTGACCAGAAAGGAAGAACTATGATGGGCCAATAAATCATCCAAAAACTGTCCAGCATTCTTAGCCACCAGGGAAATTCAGATTTACACAACACTGAACTCCACTCTGACCCCAGTCAGAATGATCAAAAGAAAATAAATGTCAACAGATGCTGGGGAAGACGTGAGAGACAGGAAACACTTCCTCCCTGGTACAACCACTGTGGAAATGAGAACGGAGGGGATGGGGAGAATCATTGTGACCTAGATGTCCCGTTCCTGAATATATGCCTGAAGTCAGAGTGCTGTAGAGACATTTACCAGTCCATTCCTATTGCTCTACTGCTCACGGTCCTTGTGGCCAGAGCAAAGTCGCCCAACCTGGGAGTAGTAAGAGCAGAAGCTGTGCTAGTGGTGTTACTTGTAGCCACAATGGGGCCTCAGAACATCTCTGAAGTCTTCAAAGCAGTCAGGCTGTCGAGACAGGACAGCTTAAGTGTGTGTGTGTGTGTGTGTGTGTGTGTGTGTGTGTGCATATGCGTGTGTGCATGAGTGTTGGTGCCTGAAAAGGTCATAGGCATCAGATTCCCTGGAGCTGGGGTTACAGGTGGTTGTGAATTACTTGGGATAGGCACCAATAATCAAACTCAGCTCCTCTGCAGGGGCAGCACATGCTCTGAACCACTGAGGAACCTTCTCTCCAGTCCCCAACTTCGAACATTTAAAGGGAAAATATCAATGTTTAAGGCGAAAACATAGCATGGTTTAAGATTCTCAACACATCTTAAACTCTAGCAAAATTTCCTTAGGGAGGGTTGGGTCCTGCTGATTAGTCTGGACAATAGCCACACAGGCAAGCTACAGAATAAACAACACATGGTGACATGGGATGCCACCGGTCCTAAGGGAGGTGACCAAGACTGAGTATCTGCAGGACATTTTTGAAAAATAATATATGTAATGACATTGACTGATTGTAGTCTCATACATCTATAAGTTAAAAATCACTCATAAACATTTAGTATTGTTTATGGATAAAGCTTCCTCTCTATGAACCTGGGAATCAGGCCATTGCCTCCACAGCTAAAGCCACAATAGGTCTGAGCCCTTGGGTCTGAGCTCATGAGCTTGAGTCGTCCAATCTTGTTTAATGACCAAAACATGACCTTTGATAAAGGGCCTGTACTGAGGATCTTTACATTTGAGTCTGCTTGAGAAGCATAGATTGCAGATAATCCAAAGCAAAGTCATTAGATTGTCATCTAATTCCCAGCCAAGGGCAAACACTTGGGAATCACGTCCATAGGTTTACCTTGGTATGGATCGTGCTGGAAGGACATGAGGACACACACACACATAGTTGAGAATGGGTCAAACAAATTGATGAATTGAAGTATGGGCTGGCCCTCATTCTCCAAGCCTTCTTACTTCAAAGCCTATTCTTTTGTGTGAAATTTAAGTTGTGCTTCTAGATAGAAGCATGGAAACTGTCTCTTAGAGAAAACAAAGTTGTCCTCATTAGCCCTGATTGTCAACCGGATGCAGCCTACAGCCAGCCACCTGACAAGAAAAACCTCGGTTAAGGAGTAGCCCAAATCAAATTGACCTGTGGCCACATAGTGGAGCATTTTCCTGATTTCAAACTGCTGCAGGAAGACCTAGCCCACAGTGTGGCAGTGCCATCCTGAGGCAGGTGGTCTTGGGCTGTAGAATAAGTCTAGACTGGCATGGGCCTCAGAGCCAGAGAGCCCCAGAACAAAGCCAGTAAGGAGCGCGCCTCCAGAGCCCTGCCTTGCTTCTGCCTTGCCTTCCTTCAACAATCAAGTGTGACCTGGGCATATACGATGGGATAAATCCTGCCCTCCGCAGTTGCTCTCGGCCATACTATCATCACAGCAGCAGAATGATGATGGAACAAGGCTTCCTCAAGGGTCGTTCAGTTGTCCGTTTCCTTCTCTGACATCCTCATCTGCTTATGAAGACACAGTCGCTAAACACTTGGCCCTGGGTGCCCAGCAGTCAAGGTCCCTGAGTCCCCTCTGCAAATAGAACTCTGCAGCCTAAGTGGCAGCTGTATTTTAGATTAAGTACTCCTTTCTGCCACTTTCGTAGTTAGAGGCCCTTATTTTTTTTTTCCTTTAGAAAAAAATTGGATTTTTTTCCCTCTGCTTCATGTCATTTGTTTTCCTGAGGTACATCCCTAAGAAAGAGCATCAGAAAGTAGCTAATTGCTTTTTTATTTTGCAGAAGCAGCTCCAGTTTTATTTTCCTCTGGCAGTCTTGTATTATTAAAAGTTGTTTGATTTGATTTTTCACATATCCGAGTGTTTCAGAAAGCACGCATTTGAGATCCCCATTTAGCGCGCTGCTTTCTTCCCCTAAACGGTTGAAAATGAGAGAGAATAAAAGCGGCGACTCAGAAAGATTCCGCATGCTCACTTCTTTTACAATGAGACCATAATTTCTATATTTCCAAGTCGGAGGGGTAATTTGGATTGCTTTGTTTTTCTGCTCAGCAGCCTAAAGAGGAGAGTTTTCATGAGACTCCAACCCTTGCTGTCAGGGGCTGCTCTTGGGAAGACTCATGCTCCTCTGTGCGGAGGAAGCTCGGATACTCACAAAGGACCTGTAGTGTTCCGTGAGCTAGGTGGGATGTCTCCTGAGCCACCACACGTGTTATAGCCAACCAGGTTCCACAAGCAGACGCGGGGCATGCGGGCCACGAGGATTTAGTTCCCTCTTGTGAAGATTTGTGGTTTTGATTATGATCTCAGGAATCGAGTGGTAAAGAGTCTGTGGGGTGAGGCTAAACACCCATGGGAACTGAGTAACTTTCTCGAGGGAGATTTTAAAGACTCTCCTGAGCCCTCTGCTTCTTCTAGTAATTCTCCCTACACACACGGACGGGCACACACACACACACACACACACACACACACTATATATACACACATACACATACTATGTTGTGTGACACTATTTATGGGGAGATGGGAACATAGATGTTCACCCCAGATAGGGAGCTGATAACAAAGCAAAGTACGGACACCACAAAAGACCAAGTTGGCAAACCAACAGTATTTTTGGAGTTCCATATAAAAATATGGGTGAAGGGTTACTTATAGAAACAGAAATGACTGAAAAGACAGCTTCATCACCAAAGCAGACTCCACCATGGGAACCTGGAGCACAGTGTATAGCTTGCCGGCAGCTCAGCAGGTAGGGATGTGGCCTTTCCAAGCAGGCCCACTGGCTTTTCTTTCAGCCAGTTCAGCTGGCCTCTGCTTCTTGAAGGCATCTTGTCTGAGAGGTTTATTTGCTTGGCTTGTCTGAGAGTGGCTCTCAGTAGCCTTTACTCTTGTGAAAAGGGAAGCCTAGTGAATCGGGTCAGTTTCAGGGACTTTCTGAAACTATTTTGAGTTGTTTACTCACTATTCTAAGGGAGTTTCCCTGCAGAGAAGAGTATTTCACCTCCCTTGAGAACAGGGTTCTCTATCTGTGAGTCACAACCCCCTTGAGGGGTTAAATGACACTCTCACAGGGGTCACATATCCGATATTTACATTAGGAACCGTAACACTAGCAAAACGACAGTTATGAGGTAGCAACAGAATGATTTCACGGTTGCGGGTCACCACACCATGAGGAACTATATTAAAGGGTTGCAGTGCTAGGGAAGTTGAGAACCCCTCAACTTCCTGTAGCTTCACCCCTGTTAAAAACACTCTGTCCTCAAATGTCTTGTTTTACTTTCCATTTACATCGGCTAGCTTAAGAAGTTTCCCCCCAAGAAGGACGATTTTAACTTCAGATTTAAGCGCTGGACAGCAGTCTTCTTTTCTGACATTTTCAAGACATTACTGCCTAGTATAGCTGGAGTTTGGTTAGGAACTCCTGACCCCTTAGAGGGCAATTGTTAATACCAATGAATGAAGAAATACATTAAATTGATTTTTAAAGGGCTGTCCATGGACTTCAGCAGGGAAGTATCTGTACATGGGCCCAGGACTCAAAGGACAGTGCCACCTCCAGAAAGTGACAGGCAGTAGACATGTCTACGCAGAGCAGCAGCGTGGACTACACTGCTACTTATATCTGAAGTTTGCAAAACTGGTTAACAAAACTGTCTCCATGAAGTTTCATCAAATGAGAAAGATACTCATGACTCACCGGAAGGTAGGAAAAGAAGCAAGAAAAGAGGAGAAAAGGAAGAGTCAGGATTAGCATGAAGAGAGAAGAGAGTGGGTGGGGAGGAAATGGGAGAAAGGGAAAAACAGTGCTGATGAAATTGTAAAGCTGGCCTCCTCTTTTGTGTCGGCAACTTATTTACCAAATATTTTTTATTCGAAACTTTGCATAGTTGAACCCTGATATTTTTTCATCAGACACTAAAAGCAGCAATGTGTGCCTTCGCCTAAGTATTTGTTACCCAACATAGGACTGTAGAGAAAGCAGCCACAGAACCCACACAGGTAAGGGACAGTTGTAAGCCATAATCTCTATCCTAACACACGCCGATGTCTGATGGAGACACAGATACACCTGTCCAAAGATGGAGGGCCTGCTGCTGCCCACAGCTCGAGAAAGCTGTGTATCTCTGTAAGAGAGGATGTTTAAGTGCTACCGAAACATATCAGTCAGTTTTCAGGGCTGAGCCGTCTCCTTTGGGGAGATTATCTGTAATCCTATTAATTCATACAGCAACCCTCTTGGAAGAAATTTCAACTGAACTGCAAGTTAATCTTATGGTTGTTGTCAATGCTGCTACCATCTGAGACATAGTCGCCCTCTGCTAAAGTGGGATCTGAGCTTATCTAAGTTCCCTGCACAATCAGGACTTTGGTTCAAGCCCTACTGCAGTCAACCAGGGGCAAGAAGGTATTAGGATGTTCAGAATTTACACAGCCGACGTGTCTGTGGGAGCCCGGAGGAAACCTAGGTTCAGAATTCATGCAGCCGACCTGTCCGTGGGAGCCAGGAGGAAACCTAGGTTCCGAATTCACGCAGCCAACCTGTCCGTGGAAGCCAGGAGGAAATCAGGCTGCAATTATGACGTGGGTAAGTGTCAATAGAATGAGCTGCAGAACCAGTCTCTGCTCCCCAGAAGATGAGAGAGATCTGGGAGAGAAGCAGATCCATGCACATATGCCCACCTGACATTAACAGCCTCTCAGGTGTGTGAACCCCTGACCTTGTGTTTAGAGGACCTCTTCCAGGCTAATCTCAGGGAGCCCTGGATTTCTAGCAGCTCTGACCTGGCTCCACTATAGAGTCCTCCTCACTGTCACTGTACAGTTTATCCAGACTTCCCTTCATGGCACTAACCACACTTAGAAACAAACTTAATACCTCAGACAGCGGACAATTCCCCAACACACCCAACCCGAACCTGGACCTGGGTTCCCAGCTCAGAATGTGAGACCTTGTCCCTTTGACCAAGCCAAGTTAATCCTGAAAGCTACAAACAGGAGTGGCCTGGACACAGTTTTGCCTCTGCTGTCTCTTTCTGGCAATCAACAGCCTCCGTCACCATGGACAATGTTCACATGTACCTGTGCTCAACTGTTGACAGCAAGCACAGTGTGACGGGCAACCGTCCTTGCAGCACCCTGCCTTTGTGGGTCAAAGAGTCTCATCTCTAAAGTCAACGAACCATTTCTT
>JAQHUG010000004.1:8736918-8750403 GCA_028555095.1 Dicrostonyx torquatus
GGGATAGGGCGTTGGGAATGTGTTTATAAAGAGAAGGGACAACGCACAGGAGTCAGTAGGTGATCATTTCTGGGTGGCTCACTCTCATCCACTGTTGGTGCTGTTGAGTCTGCACGATTCATTCCCATAAGGTGTGCTGTGTAAATTCTCCTGGAGAGGCGTGAACAAATGTGAAAGACCAGAGAAACCATTCCAACCAAGTCTGCCTTAGTGAACCAGTGTGTTTACTGGGATTACTTATAGGGATATGGGTAAAGGATTGCTTAGAGGAGCAGAAATGACTTAAAGGCAGCTGCTTCACCAAAAAGCCCATACTGGCTTTGGGAGGACCAATGTTATATCACTTGAGCCTCCTGTGGAGTGCAGGCAGTTAGGATGGTGGCAGAGCATCCTCTGCCAAAAACTGTTACTACTTGTGTGACCTTGCAGGGGACCTTATTTATCACATGTTTCAGAAGCTTAATCCTGTGACTTTTGTTCACTTCTTAAGTCTAGATGGATGGTTTTACTGGGGACAAAAGACCTAAGCAACAGCATACACTGGTGACTATCTGAAGAAAGAGGGTCTGTCCGCGGTTACCTTGTTAGTTCTTCTCATCTCAAACACTGATTGGCTGTGCCTTGTCACTACATCTGTGGTCCCCTGAGACAGACTGAGAGAGCATTGTGAGTGATGTGGTGTTGTGGAAAACAATGACCACAATAGCCCAGATTCTCCAGGAAGGAACCAGAGAGAAGAAACAAGGAGAAACAGAGGAAGAGGCCAATTCCAACAAACATGGGAGCATAGGAGAACATAGGGAGCTTGGAGGAGTCATAGCCTAGGGCAGACATCATCTGGGAGCTTCAGAGAGCTATGCTAATGGGCAAGGGCCAACCTAGCACTTGAAGAAGCTACGCTTCAGTCTCTAAGAGAAAGCATCTTCTTCAGAAGCCTTCACCTTGGCACATAAGAATTCAGCTGAAGGGATGAGGGCCCCTGGCTGATCTAGGGCCACCCTGTTCCCCTAAGTCACCTATTTCAGTCAGGTGTCTAAAGAGCTCTGACAGCGATCTCTGGGTTCCCATTTTATTGGACAGCTGGGAACAGAGTCTTTAAAACATTCCTATGGATTGTCATGGAGAGTTCATCCACAGTGACATTACAGAAGGAGTGGGACAAGTGGCCCATGGATATTCAAAGGAAGAAGAGCCATGAGACTGCAGAGCAGAAGAGAAGCCCAAGGGGAGGCTACCTGTCTGGAGGGCTGCTTGCTCTTCTTTATACACAAAGGGTTTCCTGAATCCCCACCCTGAAAGACAGCCTAGACCATACCCACCTCTTGTCACCCAACGATGATCCTCCAGACAGGGCTGGGGCTATTGTACCAAGATGGCCCATGTCTCTGTATTCCCAGCTCTGCTTCAGCTCAGGAGTCCAGGACTTGGAAGGACTCCAAGGAAAGTAATCATTTTCACTGGAAAAGAAATCAATCTTGAGCGTCAGGACCTGTGAGGATTTGTTTGGGATATTTTAACCTAAATTGGCTCATCTCGCACTCTGTCTATACGAGCACAATGGATGGACTATGTGGCGAGTCGACCCTGTCCTTTCAGCTCCTCACCTGCAGACCTGGGTGGTCACAGCGATCCATATGGCCCAGCGATCAGAATTGATTAGGAAGTTGCCTGGGATGGAAGGGCTGGCCAGGCACGGATCGGCTGCCAGGGCACAGAAACACTTGTGGCTCCTGTTGCCAGGGCAGCAAGCATGCTTTCTATACTCCTAGGCAAGGGGAAGATAGCCTTTCCCAGGATGGTCCAAACAGCCACAGGGCGTTAGCAGGAGCCCTCTGCCCTAACCTCAGGAAGGGCCTGTGTAGACGGGATTTCTCCATGCCAATGGATAGATCATGTGTCCTTGTGATCCACGAGAAAACAGACTAAGGCAAATCAGTCAGTGTTACTGAGACATCCTCCAGTTGTACACACAGCCTGGACAACTGTCTCTGGAAACACCCTCATTTCTTCTTCATGCCATGGAGGTAAGCTACCCCTGGATTCATGGGTGTAAGCTTGGCTGAGCATTTTGTATTAGTCCTTCCAGGAAACAACTACTTGGAATGCCCGTGAACTTGATGTTTTTATAAGGCAAGGCATACCTACTAGGACTGTCCACGTGGTGCCCACAACTGAGATTGTTGTCAAGACAGGGATGCTGACCTACTGAATATGATAAACAAGCAATGTTTGTGTTTTCTAGTCAGCACTGTGGTCGCCCTATTTCTGCTTCCACACGCCTCTGCTTCAGTAACTTCCCCAAGAGAAAGTTCACAGGGTTCTGAAGGCTGTATGCTTCTCCATACACCTCATGTTCATGTCATTAGAACGAGAAAGGATGAATAGTTGGAGGAACCAGAACTCTATGTGCTGTGATTTCCATTAATGGATAAAGAAACTGGACCTATAGTAAGGCAGAACTTAGGTAGGTGGGGAAAGCTAGGCTGAATGCTGGGACAAAGAAGGGCAGAGTCAAAGAGAAGCCATGGAGCTGGCGCAGATAGATGCTGTAATTTTACCTGGTAAGCCACAGCCACAGGGCGATATACAGATGAATAGAAATGGGTTAAATTAATATAAGAGTTAGGCAATAAAAAGCCAGAGCTAATGAGCCAAGCAGTGGTTTAATTAATACAGTTTCTGTGTGATTATTTCGGGTCTAAGCTAGCTGGGCAGCCGGGAACCAATAAGCTGCCCTCCTACTACAGGTATGGGATGATTAGCATTCACCTGAACTCAGTGTAAGGCACAGGACCCACCCATCCCACCTGCACTCTCTACCCACACAGGCTTTCTAGCTACCTTTTCTCAGCTGTGACAAAAGTGTGGTAAGTGGACACAGGATCCATGACCCATCTTATGCTCCCTTCTGTTTGAGGGAGCAAGCCCAGGATTCAGTGATAATCCAGCAAATCTTGAGTTCCCTGCAGGTGGTTTCAGAGGGTTCCAGTCACACATGCACCTAAACCTACTCAGCATATGAAACCTGCCTTCTACAGAAGCCTTGCAGAAAGGACAGTGGCTTTTCTTCTCACTTCAGAAGCCACGGTGCAGTCCCATTTTGAGTAAAGCCACAAACCAAGCATTCTGCCTGTAAGGGCTGGTCTTTGATCATGGGTGCCCAGCGTGGACTGTCACTCTCCGGATTCTCAGCCAGCTCCCAGACTCCACGCAAGCTCCAATCACTGGGTATGTATTGAAGGAGTGTGATTGAGTGTATACACACATGCGATTCATGTAGTACCAACCAACATGATTACAGGACCTTTTCCTCCATCTACAAACAGCTCCTTCTTCAAGAAACCATTCTGTTTTTTGCCACAAACCCCGCCAGCCCTTGTTTGCTTCCAACTGTGTTTTAATATGAAAGTGTCACTTCCCTCACTCCCCATGAGTGGCCCACAGCCCTCTTTTGCTTCTCACATGACCATGGCATCCTCTTTTTTTCACCTTTGACCTCAGGCCTATGATCAAATGGGTCAAGATTTTGCATAAGAACAGTCTTTCGGTCTATCACTGACACCTCCTGTCAAGGACACAACACCACAACTCACAGCAACAAATGTTCCTAAGTTCTGTAACAATCTGAAGAAGTCTCTCCAGAGGAGACAGTACTTGGAACCAGTACAGATCCTGGTCCTAGTATTCATGAGGGGCATGTGCAGGAGCTGCCCTTTGGGGTTCTCCAGGCTCCAGCAGCCTCCACAGCATCCAGCTGGAACAGACCCCTGATGTTGAGAAAATCCCTCTGCACCATTATCAATGCTAACCATTTCACCATGCAGGAGAGCATCCCTCAGGAACGCACAGGCCACAGTGTGTTTCTGGGAAACAGTCCAAATGATGATTTTTCACAATCTAAAATGCATGAGTCTGGGGAGATGGATCCATGGGTAAAGATCTGAGTTCTGATGGCCAGCAGCCATATAAAAAGCTGGGTATGGCTGTGAATGCTCCTGTAATCCCAGCAATGGAGGCAGAGAAGGCAGAAGGATTGCTAGGGCTTCAGCCTGCCAGCCTAGCCAAACAAGGAACAAGAAAAAAAGCAAACAAACATAATCAATGGTGAGATCAAGGTTCAATGAGAGAATGAGGGACATCTTAAGGGAATAAGATAGAACACAATAGAGGACACCTAACACCTTTGCCTCCACATATACATGGATGTACATGCATGTACAAGCCCACCTTCACACACGTACATATCCATACACACACATATGCATATATACACACATATACACAAAAAAAAAATCCAAACACCCTGGCTTATATGCTGACTTCCTTACTGGTCCTTCCTTGTGGTTTTCCTCCAAGAATTCTGGTACTTTGTACTCCATTCTTAAGAACCTTTGTCATCTCTTTATTGTTCCTACATACATTCATGTTTTAATATCATCAGGGTCTTTGCAAATTATATTGTGCACTAATAGCTATTAATATTGCCTATTCATTTATCTATTTTCCATATTTTTTAATTAGCTTCCCGTGACCTTATATTTTTCCAAATTATGTAGTACTGCTGTTTAAAATTCTTTCACAGACAAAGTAGAGAATGCTTTGTGGATTTTTTTAATAACATGAATAGGTGCATAGTTTCAGTTAGGTTTGCCTAAGCAAAGTATACATACCTGGTAAATATTACCTCTGCCCTGAAATGCAGTGTGTGTATAGAAATGTGGTTCTGGTGCCCTGGACTAGAGGCGCTCTGCCTCGCCACTCAATGCTCAAGACCACCCCTTTCTGCTCACATCACCCCGCAGAGACGGGGTGGTCTTGAGCGAGTCCAGCAAGGGCCAGGATGAGAAGACTGGTTTCTGCGCTGTGGAGTACGGGTCAGCAACTGTGTGAATGTGAGTGCAGGCTGGTCCTACCACTGGCCTTTGTGCAGAGAACCCCAGGGCCAGCAGCGGGAAGTCCCACACTTTCCGTGTCCCAAATTTCCAGATCTAAAGAATAGACAAAGGATGAAACGTCAAATAAAGTAAAACCCCCTCTCCCTCAAAATCTGAGACAAGGTGACAAAGCCTCAGGTTTACCTTTGGGGGGCACTCATGGAGATCTTTACACAAACCAAAGCATCATTAATTCTGAAAAGGGGTGAAGACAGTAGTCCTCAAGGGTGGATATTTCTGCGTAAGGCACAGCATCCCTAGAGAAGCTTCCTGATAGAATTGGTACCTAATACTCCACTGTGTTACGGACCAGGGAGAGAGTACCCAGGAGAGGTGGCAGAAGGTGTTTCTTTGTATGGACTTGGAACGTGGAGCCTAGAGAGACTCTTGCCAGCAGGATGGGGAACAGACAGGGAGCAGACACCTGTAGACAGATGTCTCACCTGCCGCCTGTGGTTGATAGGGGACGTCCGGAATGCCACAACGGTGTTCTAGGTCCTTATGGCTTAAACACGTGTACTTTTCCATTTGAGGAAAATCTTTCTGGGAACATCATTCTGCTCCTGTGTCCACTGGAAAGGAGGAACCTTAAAGGGCCATGAAAGAGAAGGAACTCTATGGACTCCAGGCCCTTGAAGAAGACCCCTTGAGAAAAAATATGAAGTCTTATATTCTTCAATATTCATGGGTCCAGGTTTGATCTATGCAGTGAGGAGCTAAAGATCTGGGAGCAAGAGCCCTCGCCAAAGTCAGGGAGAACAATCATTGTGTGGGGTGGGGGGAGAGAGGATGTTGCATGGGGGTCACCGAGGAAGGAACAGGTAAGTGAGACCGCGGGAGAGGCAGGCCTGGGTATGTCAAGTTCTTAGCTGACTAGACAGGCTTGTCCCTGGAGAAACAGTCGTTGCTGTTGCTCTTGGAAGTATAACTTCGTCTTTTACTATGGTAGTAAAACTTTGGCATATAATTCTTGAAAGGTAAACTCAAAACGCTCCAAGACAATCACGTCACAGGCGATTTGCCAGCAACACAGCTGTTAGGAAATGTCAGTGACAGGCCTGTTATCCCAGCTTCAAGGGAGGCCAAGGGAGAAAGAGACCAAGATGAAGGCCTATCGGGGCTTCAGAATGAGTTTCAGACCAGCCTGGGCAACTTAGTAAGATGCTGTCTCAAAATAAGATATAGGAAGAGGGTTGGGATGTAGTTCAGCAGTAGAGCTCTCGCTTGCATGTGTGGGGTCACGGGTTCCATCCTCACTATTACAGATAAAGAGGAAAAGAATGGGGGGAGAGAAGGAGGAGAGGAAAAGAAGGAAGAGCTTTTAATAAACATTTTAATACGTATTTCCTATTTGTATATTGTAATTTTCATGTTCAGCCTCCCACTGAGATCTAAAATTTCAAGAAATAGTCATCTTTTCTGTTACTTCCATCAATAGTGTACATTTATTTCATACCATGTGTATGTCTGAAGAGTTTGGTCACATTTTTTTCCTCCCCTTTTCTTTGTTTTTAGTTTTTTGCCTATGTTGAGAATCACCAACTTTCAGGATAATTACTAAGCATGAATGTCTGTGTGGAACAGAAGGAATGGAGCCTCTGTGAAGAAAACAGGGATTGCCGGGCGGTGGTGGCGCACGCCTTTAATCCCAGCACTAGGGAGGCAGAGGCAGGAGGATCTCTGTGAGTTCGAGTCCAGCCTGGTCTACAAGAGCTAGTTCCATGACAGACTCCAAAGCCACAGAAAAACCCTGTTTTGAAAAACCAAAAAAACAAAAAACAAAGAAAAGTCTGCTTTTCTCCTCTGTGCTCCTGAGACTGTGACGTTCCCTCAAGAGCTGGCTGCACATTCCAAGTCTATACTGACCACACCCGCTACCAATGAAGCTCCTTGTTCTCGGCCCCTCCCCCCTCATGCCACACCTCATTCCTTCCTGGCCCAGTACACCACACACACTGGGGATGGGGGGGGGGCGGCACTGGCTTCATATCTGATTTTAATACACTTGATTCAGAGTTGCTTTCTTTCCATTTTGAACTGTTCACACTAACATATAAAGGGTATATTTGTCATGTATTAAGCAACTTTTTAAGATCTCCATTATTATTTATAAAATTAATGTTTCATCTTTAAATTCTCCCTCTCCCACTACCCCCACCACCATGTGTGTGTCCATACAGCAGATTAGAGGGTAACTTTTAGGAACTGAATCTCTCCTTCTACCCTGAAGATCCCAGGGCATGAGCTCCAGCTTCCAATTTTGACAGCAAGTACCTTTACCCAGTGGGCCGTCATGCCAGCCCCTGCTGGGTAGCTGTGAATTCAAATTCATGGCCAGTTGCTCATACAGTATTCTGGGAAACTCTTGCACAACCGTAAGCACATAGCAGGTGATAGCTGGGTTGACGCAGAACTAAGTCTTCTTCAGATCTGCAGCTGGACACAAGAGTCAAAGAGACTGGACAGAGAGCCATGACACAGAGATCAAGAGCAGACCAATATTTACAGAGAAGATGAAAGAATTCAGAAAGTGGAAACTCTGGAGGAGCTGAGACATGCCCATGGGTGAACACTGATGTCATCTGCTCTGATTTGAAGACTTAAATCTGTTGAAATCTGGGCTTTTTCATCTTCTTGCTTCTGTAATCTCAGTTTCGCTCTTACTCCCGGACTGGCTGTGTGTCTGGGTGGCTGTGTGTCTGGGTGGCTGTGTGTCTGGGTGGCTGTGTGTCTGGCCCCTTCTTTTCTCACTCCTTGATCTCTCTTGCTCTTTTTCTCCTCCTATTCATTCTCTCTACCTACCAGCCCTGCCTATTCTTTCTCCTGCCTTGCTATTGGCCATTTAGCTCTCTATTAGACCAATCAGGTGTTTTAGACAGGCAAAGTATCAGAGTTTCACAGAGTTAAATAAATGCAACATAAAAGAATGGAGCACATCTTGGCATCATTAAAAACAAATATTCCACAGCCTAAATGAATGTATTATGTCTTAAAATAACATTCCACAACACATTGCCGTGACAAAATAGCTCCCAAAGACTGTGGAGCTCTGAAATTGTGATCATAAAATTATATCTGTGGGGATTTTTGGCACAGAGGGAAAGGCAGAGCAGTTCAGTCTTTGGAGACAGAAACACGAGGTGGTGGTCTTCATATCATGGCAATCAGAGAGCAGAGAATACTCTATCATAACCAGGATGGGTAGAGGCTTCAAAGACCCACCCTTGGGAGCCTATTTCTGACTTCAACTCCTCGCGTCTTAAAGGCTACGTGTCCTTTAAAATGATGCCCCGAGCTGAGAAACAAATACTCAAAACACGAGCCTCTGGAAGACTTTGAAATTCAAGAAAAATTTCCACCTTTGACTCCAAAAAGTTCACAGCCATGCCATAATGAAAATGTGGTCATCACCCTACAAAAGTCAGTGCAGCTTAGCAGTCTCAAGTATTCAAAATCCCAAAGTACCAAGTCTCTTTTGAGACTCAAGGAAATAGCTGTGGTCCTCCGTAAATCCCCACAGTAAGTTACACATAATACATGAAGGTATGGACTAAACATCCCCCTTTGAATGGGGAAAGATGGGAAATAGCTGAGGTCCTCCATAAATCCCCAAAGTCAGTTATACTTAATACATGAAGGTATGTACTAAACATCCCCCTTTGAATGGGGAAAGATGGGAAACAGCAAGGAAAGACAAGGCCAAAGCAAGAACAAAGCCCAGCAGGGTAGACTCTATGTCCTCCACGTCCATGTCCAACATGTGTGGCAGATGGCGTCATGAGGTGAGCTCCAGGGGCTTGTATATCTCAACCTCTGCGGCTCTGCTGCCCGCCACAAGCATGGACTCTACCTGTGGCCAATTCCCCACAGTGACTATGCCTTCCTTTGTTCTGGACATCTCCAACATTCTGCAGTTGCCCACTGAGGTGTGGGCTTTACCTTTAGAATCTCACTCGACTCCCTGACGAGGTTCCAATTTCCTGGCCTCAGTGGTTTTTTTTTTCTCTCCTACCCTGGTACAAGTCCCTATGACCTCATACCCCTCACATTCTGTGAACTAAGAAAGCACCTTCTGAATGATGCCAGGTTGCGAGCAGGCCCCATTGACAAGGGCTGCCAAGATGGTTGAACTTCCCCCGAGGAAAGGTGCTTCTCTAGGCAATCCCGCTTGAGCAGTGAGCCCCGGGACTCCCCTTCATTCAGGCACTCTCATTTTAGCTGAGTCAATATTTCCGCATTTCACTTGAATTTTGAGCCCATTCTCAGCAACATTCAAGGTAGGCACTCTTTTCTCTCCAAACAGATCATTTTCACACAGCTCTCCTCTCTAGGTTCTTCGTGTATAATCTGACTAGAAGCAGGGAAAAGTAACCACTCCACAGTCCGGGTATTTGGCTATTTGACATTTCCTCTTTCAAATAAACTAGTCCATCACTTTTAAATTCAGTCCCTCTCAAATATTTAGGGAATAGGCAAAACACAGCCAGATTCCCTGCAGTATCTAACACAAATGGCCTCTAGCCCAGTTCTTAACCAAGGTCTCGGTCCCATCTGAAAAGTAAGTACAGCCTTTATTGTCTGAATCCGTATCAGCATTCTGCTACCTGAACACCCACCTGAAGCTAGGTTCTGCTTCGAGCAAGCAAGGTCTGCAAGCCCTCATCCCCGTGTTCAATCCTATTCCAAAGGCCTAGGAAACACACGGCCACGAGTATCCAGCAGCAACCCCACTTCCTTGTAAAAGTTCTCTCGACCGGCTTCTTTCTGCTGCTGCAACAGGACAGCTGGCAGAACCATCCGATAAAAGGTTTGCTTTGACTCTTGGTTCTGGAGACTCCCAGCCCATCACGCTGCAGGAGGGAGAGGAAAGTTTCCGGTGATGGGAGCTCGTGGCAGAAGGTTATCCATCATGGTGGATTGAGAAGCAGAGAGCTTTACAAGAGAAATGGCAGGAAGACTCTCTGAAGGCTAGTTTTACAGAGCAGAATGAGCAGAGGGAGACCTCCCCATTCCACTTCCCTTGAAAGCAGAGCCTCCTTACCTAGGAGAGTTTGGGGCTATGGAGTGCAGAGATTAGGGTATCCACAGCTATATTTCCAGCACCCAGAATAATTCACGGTCTCGTTCTGTGACTACTCATACCTTAGGTTTTTGTCCCTCTCTAGAGCTATGCTAGGCAGCCTAATCTAGTTTATTGTGTCTCTGTTTTCTCCCTTAGACAATGAGAAAACTTGAAATGGTGTTTTAGTTACTCTTCTCTTGGCTAATATAAAACGCCTGACAAAAGCAATGTATAAAAAGGAGTGGTTTATTTTGCCTCACTGGTTGAGAGGGAGGCATTGCTATGGGATCTATGGCACAACAGATCTCCTCGTAGCCATAGTCAGGAAATGGAAATGGATGTTGGCTCAGAGAGCTTTCTTCTGGCTCAAGATCCCTGCCCATTGCATGGTGCTGCCACACTCAGGGAACGCCTCCCGTCCTTGGTGAAACTTCTCTGGAAATGCCCTCAGAGGCACACCCAGAAGCTTGCCTTCTATGTGGTCATAAATCCAGTCAAATCTCATGGGTGCTGAGCGCTACCACACCGATAGTGATAGACTTCCCTTCACAAAACCGGAGGCTGCTCTCACTTGCCTTCTCATAGGGAAAGCTTTTCGCTCTCCCTCAGATGTAAGCCACGATGCTATCCCCTCGCTCGTTACCTCTAAACTCAGAGAAGAATTTATTTACCGTCTTTTAATCTTCCGAGGCAAAAATTCTACAAATCCATCACTGATGTCTTGAGTAAGTCCTTCTCTGCATGGGGTTCCATCCACTGTGACATTGATCAAGGCAAAGAGAATTGTCCCGCAAACTCAAAGGCACTTCCAAGGGAGAGGAGCTGATGAAAGTCTGTCCTACTATTTGGTGTTGGCTCCTTAGATAATCCCACCCTGATGCTTTTGGCCTCAGTCCCCAATGTCACATCCCAGATCATGATTTCATATCATTGCTACTTTTACATGGTCCCCACACTGGCATCTAACCAACACTCAGTCCCCAGCATGAAGCAGTCAGCCTATTCTCCCAGAGCAAGACAGCGAAAGAAGCCCAAAGTTCTCAGCCTCCAACACACTGGTGGTAAGTGGAGACGTCAGGGGTTACAAGCAGAACTTCTAAGCTGGAAGGACCCTCTACCCCTTCTCAAACAACCTGAGCCAGAGCTGTGAGGCAGAAAAGAGGAAGGATTATTGATGAGCACAGGGTCTTGCCAGACCTCTCTGCCAGGAGGCGGGCAGCATTCACAGTTCAGCTTTCTACGACAACGTGGCTGTGGACCTGAATCAGCAGCAGCCACTCACACAGCCCTCTCCTTACCCATTCCTCACGCACATGCACAGAATTCGTCTCCATCTGTGCCACTGGAGGACATGTTGGGCTTCCCTCCCATAAGCATGTCTCTGCGACAATGCAGCATGCCCAGTGTGACCTGTTCATGATAAGTGAGAGTCACTGGGTCCAACTCAGATTCACAGTGGGAAGTGACATACCAGTCCTGGACTTGGCATGAGTAGGATACTCACTACTGTATGAAGCCAGAGCCCAGAGAGGAAAGGACTTCAGCCTTCGAATATTCACAACGGGTTGTTCTGGAAATCCCCAAGGTGACTTCCATGAAAGCCTGTAGGTGACACCTTCCTTCCCTTTGGACCTCTCTGTCCAAACAATAAGTGGGCTCTTTCAGAAGACCCCAACCTCCCCTGTGCAAGCCACTAAGGTAGGTTTGCACATTCTCAGGATCTCTCTCTCTCTCTCACACACACACACACAAAAAAAAAAAAAAAAAAAACCCTCACCTTGTACCCATGTGAGTGTCTGTGGAGTTGAGGGAAGAGGGTTGAAACTGAGTAGTCGGGGAACATCTGTTCCGAAGGGTTAAACCCAAGAAGGGTTTAACGTACTAGTGACCTGGGTGTCTTTGCAGCTAGGGAAGAAGGGAAAATGTCTCAAGATCCTTCTTTCTGATTTCTATGAAGAAAGACAAGGAGCCACGCAGGTTTTATTTCCCAGCTCCCAGCCCCGGGGGCCTTTGTGAGGAAGCCGTGTCGGTCTTGGCTGCCCTTTCTCGACTTCTGTTGTTTTCTAGGGCTCAGTGGGATGAGTAGTCTGTGCTGTGGCAAGACATGCCAACAAATTGCATCACTTCTGCCTCGGTGACCAAGGACAATGACATGCCATATGCCAGCGGCAGGAAAAGAATGAGACTCATTTACACTGGCACCGGGTGATGTGGCCATCAGCTTTCTGAGACTGTCTGTGGCAAATTGGAAGGTGGCAGAGAGGCAGAACCCCTAGGCTTCCAACTCCAGGACAGAGAGGGCGTGGATGGAGACACCAGGTCCTACAGGGTGGAGGTGCCCTTCATGGAGGAATGTTAGCCTTGCTGTCTCAGAGGAGGCCCTGAGTGGGGTCAGCATCTGCTCCCTACACTGAAGGGAGAGAAAGGGACTGGGTGTAGCAATGCCTTCCAGCTGCTTGAGGAAACAAAAACTCAGTGGGCGCCAGATAGAGGACATTCAAAGCCCCTGCCTGCGCAGGCAGCCTGCCACAAAAGCCTGCCCCGTCAGTGACCCCATGCCTGGACCCCACCCCAAGACTTGTGTAGCTCATGTCCAACCTCCAGTCTCTCTGGCAACGTGTTGTTTATCTCCATGCATGGGCTCGAGGACTCAGGTAATGATTAAAGAGCCAGTGCTCTGGTGACATGAGTCGCTAATGAGGAGATCGGGGGTCACCCTCACATGGCAGTCAGCCAAGGGCTCGCCCAACTCCAATGTCCTTTGCACTTGTTCTAAGGGCAGTGAGGAGACAGATAGCAATCATATGTGTGTGTCCCCCCCTTCTTAATTGCTGCAATTAACCATTGTCAGAGGCAGGTGAGCACAGAGTGACATCCTGGCAAAGTGACACAAGCACACACACACACACACACACACACACACAAAACAATAATATAATTGGCATGTGTGGTGAGTCCTGATCTGATTTTAGAATGGCCCAGGAAAACGAACAAAGCCATCGCTGCTACCTGTAAGAAATGTCACCTCAATGACCAAGAGCTACTGTGACATAACAAGGCCCAGCTCACAGGACGCCATGGCAGAGGCAGGCAGTCCACTGAGAATAGCCAGTCCGGGCCTGAGGCCACCATAGTCTGTGCCCTGAGGCTGGAGGATGCCCATAGATGAGACTGCGAAATAACTGGCAAGGAAAGGTCTCTCAGGCTCCCAGCCCACATAGGTTAGAAGAAGCTAACAGCAGTACCCCCAGCCCATCTGGTTTCTCAGTCCAGCCTTGGGGCCAGAAAGTTCATCCTAACAGGGCCTCTTCCCTAGAAAGAAATGTAAATGGAGACTACTTTTTCGTTTCCCAGCTGTCCAGACTGAAATAATCACACAGAGACTATATTAATTACAAGACTGTTTGGCCAATAGCTCAAGCGTATTGCTAACTCATATATCTTAAATTAACCCACTGCTATCAATCTATATATACAAGGATGTGGCCT
>JAQHUG010000004.1:8780525-8816075 GCA_028555095.1 Dicrostonyx torquatus
GTCCTCACGTGGTTATTTCGGGTGCAAGCAACCAGTAGCTGAGTGGGCCAGCGGCTGGGGGCTTGAGAGCCTGGTGGCTGGGGAACACAACACGCACACCTCTCCCCTAATTAAAACATGACTGCACAGATTAGACTCATTGCACACTGGTAAATCCTTTGCAGAGAACCAGAGAATGTCCTGGGAGTGAGGGCTGAGTTAAAAACATGAATAAATGTAAATTTTATTGAGTATGTACTTCGCACTGTACTATGATTCACCACTTTGTATCCTTCTGTCTTCTAATAGCCCAAAGAGGTTGATTCTTTTAATTGTTGTGGGATTTTTGCACACTGTGTGAATGTGTGTTGCTGTGATTTGGTGTAATGAAAGGCTGAATGGCCGATAGCTAGGCAGGAGGTATATATAGGCGGGATTTCCAGGTAGAGAAAGGAAGAGGAGGAGACATCTAGACAGCACAGGAGAAGCCAGAAAACAGAGAGGAAACAGGAGGCACAAGATAAAAGAGGTAATGCCACACGACAGAACATAGATTGATATGGATGGGTTAACTTTAGTTAGGCTAGTCAAGACAAGCCTAAACTAAAGACCAAGCTTTCATAATTAAGAAGTCTCCATGTCGCTATTTTGGGACTGGTGACAGAAAATGACTGTCTACATTTAATAGTCTCAATTTTCAGAGAACACTAACCCAAGAGAAACTTTCTTTCCTAAGATGCACACACATACATGGAATACTTTCCTTTCTAAATGATTAAGACGCCAAACTGAGCTTGCAAGTACTCGTGCGGCCAGAACTTCACCGAGCTGCCCTGTGCTACGAGGACAGTGTCACAGCTGTGTCACCATACTTACCAGTGACTGCCCATATGCATGTTCCCTGGATCTCTCCAGCTATAAAGCAAGGGTAGTGAGAGTCTCTGTTATGTCTGTACGAGCAATGAGATAGATGGCAGGCTGTCTAGTAAGGAGATGTCCATAGCATCCTTGAGGACCAGCTAGAGAGCGGGTGTCTCCTCTGAAATAGTCCCTGTAAGGGAGGGACAGAGTATAAAGAACTGAAACACCAGCTGACCATATAAATTTAACCTTTTTAACAGGACTCATTCCAGATTAACATGTTGCATAACAATCAATTACTAGGACAATCGAGCCTTTGAAGATTTAAAGTCAAGGGGGAGACAGAAATAGACAGACTTGTGGGTACACCTTCTTACTTTCATTGCATTGTACAATTTGAGATTCAGCACCAGTACAATTTTTCTACATGAGAAACGTCAAAATGAACAATATGACATGCTCACATCTACAGAACCATATTCATATTTTTTCCTTTGAAGTTTTTTATCTTTTTGTTTTTGTTTGGTTGGTTGGCTTGGTTGTGAGGCTGTCTGTGTAAGTTTGTTGTTATTTTCACTTACACACAAGTTCCTGACGAGGCCAGAAGAGGGTGTCACATCCCTAAAGCTGGGGTTACAGGTGGGTGTGAGCTGGGGGATGGGAACCAAAGTTGGATTCTTTTTTAAGAGTTGTAAGCATTCTTAACCACTAAGTCAGTGGTTCTCCACCTTCTTAATACTGTATGATCTTTTAATACAGTTCCTCATGTTGTGGCGACCCCAACCATAAAATTATTTTATTGCTACTTCATCAATGTAATGTTGCTACTGTTGTAAATACCTATATCTAAATACCTGGTATGCAAAATAACTGATAATGTGCTCCCCAAAGGGGTCACAACCCACAGGTTAAGTGAGAAACCTTGGCCATCTCCCCTGACTCCCTCTTTAACCTTTTTACCTTTACCATTGACCTTCCTCTTGTTCAAATATGAGGCAATCGTGTCCAGGGCCACGTGTGAGGGATTGCCATAAAACTCATGCAGCAAGCATTGCATTAGACTGGAGCAAGAGGAGGCAGGAGAAGGAAAGAGAGAATCCTCTGGCACGCCAGAGGGAGAGTCCACCATGTTCCCAGATACAGAAATCTGACAAAAGCACTAACCAGAGTGAGTCAGAGTCCTGGCATGTCTACAGGAAGCCTTGTGAACCAGGGCTTTTAAACCGTTTACGATGTAATCACCCTGACCACAGAACAGTCTAGAAGGAAAAAAGGAAATAAAAGCACAAAGACCTGGGGAGAAAGCATTTCAGATGCAAGGAGTAAGAGATTTAATGACATTCTTTTTCATTAAATGAGCCAGATCACAGACTAAAAATCACTTAAATATGATTTTAAAATTAATTATGCTTCACCCCATAATTGTATTTAAATTGCATTGAAGTTGCATTGAACTTGTCAATTAGGAAATATGTTTTGCTTGTAGACACATCTAGTAGAGCCCACAAGTTCCACATGGCACTTGAAAACGGGGTTCCAGGGAACCTCGTATGTGTGCGACAGCCTTCATCAGAGAGTGTGGTGAGTTCTGGGGTTGGTGCCAGCTTGCCAAATTATGATGGCAAAGTTCATTTCAACATCATCGTGCCAAGTTTGAATCTTACTAAATTAAGAATAAAAAAAATACTATAAACTTTCAGATGGTGAGAAATGTTATTACAAAATGGGACTCCATCCTTAAGAATATACCATAGCTAGTGGTCAATAGCAAGCGATCCTTCAAAGTTTAAGTAGAGGCTTCAGCTTACTTTCTTGCATACTATACACATATACATGTGTGTGTGTATATGTGTGTGTGTGTGTGTGTGTAGGAGAAGAAATCCATCATAAAGGAAGCAGTGATTGACCTCCCAGGCTCTCAAAGGACCCTTCACCCCTCACCCCAGTGAGCTCTAAATGACCTTGTGAAGACCCCTGCCCTGAGGATAGACATCCGCATGGCTCCCAAAGGCAGAGCAAGGAGCCACTGCACAAGTGTAAAGATTGTAATGAAACCAAAGAAAACGTGTAAAAACAACCCTAATTAAGTCACTTCCTAGAAGGCCAGGCTTGACTCGGCAAACCTTCGCTAAGGAGAGCCATGAGAGCTGAGAGAAACCAGATGTGCAGTTTCCCGGACAGCAAGGAGATCGTGGCAAAGGGGGTTCTGTGTATCTTCCACCTGCCAATAGTGCTAGGAGCACTGAGAGCAATAATCAATAAGTCATATCACCCAGATCCATAGTGTGGCCAGTCTGCAGGAAAATCAATTGCCCTGTTATAAGTAAGCTGCTTGGGAAATTTTATTGAGCTTTCCCCCCCTCTAATGTTAAGCATGATGGTTCTATTTGGTGCTCTTTTAATTAAAAACAGACAGGCTCTGCCAGCCACGTCCCGGCTCTGCCTGCACCTGATTGCACAAGAAGATGCACAAATATTTGTGTTTGTTTTAGAATCATGCTAATTTATGTTTCATGTCATCCTGATTGCCTGACTCTGACTCGTTAAACAAAACATGCATTATATCCTAAAGGATATTGAATTATGAGGCTGGCTACCATTCTTCTCTGTGTCATAATTTAGATAATTCATTCCACATCTTTAAGCGACAGAGTACAATGTGTCCTGCTATGTGTTCAGATGTTACCTGGAGTCAATTATAAATGTGCGCTGGCCACCCCGAACACACGTCCCTCGTGGTCAGTCACATCTGTTTGCTGTGTGGCTGATGTTAGCTCATAGACAAAGCAAGAGTCCAACACTAAGATGGAATTCAGAACTTTGGTTGACACATGGGGAGGTGGCTGAGTGGATGCCACACATGAGGACTGAGTTCAGATCTCAGCATCTGTCAGAAAACACCAGGAATGGCAGCACATACCTGCAATCCCAACCCCCCGGGAAACAGAGAGAACAGCAGCCCTCGGACAAATGACCGACCAGACGTGTCAAATTCGCAAGCTCCAGGTCCAGTGAAAACCACTGTCTCAAAGACTTAGGAGAAAAGCTGGCAAGATTCCCAGCAAGTAACAGCACTGGCTACCAAGGCTGACTGTCTGAGTTTTACTCCCGGGACCCACAGTGGGAATAGAGAACCAAATTCCAGAAGCTATCCTCTGACGTCCATACAACACATGTGCCCACAGACACACACACACACACACACATACACACACACACACACACACACACACACAGGGAGGGGGAAGACGGAGAGAGAGAAAAAAATAAGTCATGTAATTTTTAAAAGTAAAGTGGAGGGGTGGAAGAAAACACCTGATGCTGATCTGGTCTATACAGACACACAGACACACACACACACAAAACATACACATACACACAAATAAACACAGTCATACACCATCTATACACATACACACAAAGCATAGGTAGGCAAATATTCATCACCATATATATACATAGTATAAATATTCATATAAATATTCATCACCGCATACACAGTATAAATATAAGAAAGCTGAGTCTGAATACAAACATCAGGACATACTGTTTTCGAGGTCTTTGTGTCTTTTTGAATTCACATTTATTACACAGAGTCTACTGCTTCTTGATAGAACAGAGCATCTGTCAGTGTCCTTCGGTAGTTTTCATGATTTGGCACATACATGTCCTTGCATGTTTGCTCGTGTCCTCTGCATGGGGTCTGCAGAGCACACCATGGCCCCAAGTCTTGCTTTTCCTGAGATGTCTTTCTTATGGTGCTTGGCTCACGTCTGCTGACAGCTCAAGGTGTTTCATTCCTCATTGATTCCTCTTTGTTCTGCTTACAAATCGGCTGTTTGGAAGCTGACACCAGGCATTGTAGCCACCAGCGTTTTTGGCAGACCCTGTAACTTTTGGTCGCATCTCCAACGTGGCCTTTCTAAGGATTCTCCTCTCAGCCCACAGCTATCTAGGTTCTTTGAGCGTGTTTCAGCTCTGTCTCACAGGCATACAATCAAACCAGTTTAGCCACGATAAAAATGTTATGACTTCCCATGGAAGGCTTCCAAGGCACATGATGCTTGTTCCCCATCAGTGAGTCCTTCGAGAATCAGGAAGTCTGCTAGAATGCATTTTCCCAGTTTTGTGAGCAGCAGGTCTCCCATGTCCCCAGCCTCAGTCCAGTGTGCAGATGCCAAACTTAGTCAACCCCATCACTTCTGCTGAACAACGCCAGGACATGGACTACAGCAGTTAAAAGAATATGTAATTGTGTGACGGTATTTTCCAAGACAAAAAGATATACAGAGGCGAGAGAATCCAGCTGAACTGAGTGCCAAATCTTAAACCTTTGCCACAAAAACTCTAGTATCTCACAAGAATCTGTTTGCTCATTCATGGAAATCCCACCCAATAAGTCGTGTTGCAACTACCTATTTTCCCCATACCCTTTGTTTGATATTAATATGCAGAACCTCTCCTGCACTAGGAGGAGACGAGGCTGTTAGGGCAGGAGAGTGGAACCAGCTGCCTCTCTCTGTGTCCTTGTCACCTGGCTCAATCAACCAAAAGGCAAGCACACATACATGCATGCCTCGTTCTCTCCCCAGTGTCCCCAGGTCACTTCTTTCATATGGCTTTCTGAAGACACGAATCAGGTGTGTGCTAAAGTACTGCACATGAACTGTCAATGTCATCTTTGAAAATGGCAGACAGCGTGTGCTCGTTAGGGTTTCCGTTGCCATGATGAAACACAACACCCAAAGGCGAGCTGGGGTAGAAAGGGTTTATTTGGCTTACATTTTCACCTGGTATCCCTCTTCACTGAAGGGAGTCAGCACAGGCACTCAAGCATGGCAGGAACCTATGGAGGCAGGAGCTGACGCAAGGGCCATGGAGGGATGCAGCTGGCTTAGCATAGCTTGCTCATCCTGCTTTCTTATAGAACCCAGGACAGCCCAGGGATGGGAGCATCAACAATGGGCTGGTCTCCTCCCTCGTCAATCACTAAGAAAATGCCTTCCAGCTGGATCTTAGGGAGGCATTTTCTCAATTGAAGTTCTCTCCTTTCAAATAACTCCAGTTTGTGTCAATCTGACATAAAAACTGGCCACCACAGAGAATCGAGACACTAGTGGGAACAGGTCATAGTGAACACATCCTCATGAGCCTGGCTGGAGAATGAAGCGCCTCCCTCATCTGAGAACTCTGCTCAGACGTGGAATAGGTTTGGAGCCTTACACTGGGAGCCTAGTGCATGCAATGCAAAAGGCACTTCCTGTTTGCAGTTTGTTTGTTTGATCACAAACCCTCACGTTATTACAGGCTTGGAACGATTTCCACTTTTTAATTAGAAATACATAAAAAGTCACAATCTTTTCAACAGTAAGAAAGCAAAGGGCAACTGTGGAATGACAAGACCCCACCCCACCCCACCCCTGCACTGTTTTGAGCTACAGTGACCTGGCGTGCAGGGGAGGCTCCCTGGGTTCTGCCTGGAGAGACTGTCTTCTTAAGACCACTCAGTATGCTGTTCACTCCATTAGAAAAGATTTGCAGGTGTTGAGCCTTCTGGGGGCAACGCCTGACCGGCTCAACACCAACAAGCTTCTTGTGGAAGATGCCACAGATGCTCTCACTGTCCCCTGGTCTAGTGTCCACTTAGTGGGTAAGGGAAAGCTCGCCCAGACCCACCCTCTAGAGCGGAACTAGCAGAGGACATCATCAGAAGCAGCCGCTCAGCACTGTTGATGGAGCAGCATCCTCAGAAGCCTGGGTTCCATCTGAGTCTCACCAAGTTCTGATGGGCTGGTCCCTGTCACTGTGGGGGGGCTCCCCAAAGAGTCCTCACTTTTGTGGGCTGTTTAAACACCACACCCACGCGTTGCAAGGAGGATTTACAGTCTCCAGAGCACTGTTCAGAGAGGCATGCTTGTGCAGTTTCTCCGTTTCATATTCTGCTCTTGTTCGAAGTCTCCTGTTAAGGTGGTGTGTGGAAAACACCATTGCTTAACATCTAAACCCACTGGCATGTGCTCGGACCTGCTCAGCTCTTACAGGAATTCCCTCCGGATTGGAGGTCATGCTGTGCATGTGGCCACGTGCAAACCCTCCCTCCATGAGAAGCTGTGCTTGATGTCCAAGTGGAACGCCTCCTCTGCACCGTGTGGTTAGATTTCAGGTCATTTAAACACAAAAAGAAAGTGCAACATATTAACTTACATTCGTATTTTTATCTTATGGAGGCCCTAAATTGACTCAGCAAAGAAGCTCCTAGAAAAAAAAAAAAACTTTCCTGTTAAAAATATATGTCTGTTCTATGCACTACGGAATTAGGAAAACATTTAAGAGTCCATTAATTTATTTTATGTTGATTCTTATGAACAAAACCGTGGATACTATTTATTTAGAAAGCACGGAGAACGAAACACAGGCTGAGCTTAAGATTTTATTTCTAACCCCTACAACAGCCCAGCAAGGTGTCTGCTGTGACCCCACCACGCAGATGAGGAAACCAAGAGTGCAGGGGAAGTAATGAGCAGCATAATGCAGCCAGCAGGGGGCAGATGTGGCCTGTGGACCCTGTCCTCCTCCACAGGGCATGCAGTTTTGAAGACTGACCTGACAGTTTTACACATACATATATGATTTGTGCTGCAGAAACGACTCACTAAAAATAATATAAATTTATATATACATGTATATATACAAATGTATGTTTACATACATAAATATATGCATATATAGAATGCATATGTGTGCATACATAACATGTATAAATATGTACATATAATTCATGTATATATGATGTGTGAGTGTATAAGTACATGTAAAATATGTGTGTCTGTAGCATGATATATGTATATTTAGATGTACATCTCACATTCAGATCCATGTACATACAAATTATATAAAACCTGAGTTCTTGGGAAAAGACAACTTTGTAGCTTTAGAAAAGAATTTAGGATTTCTTTTTCTGAAGTAGGGTAGAGACAGGGTCTCCCTATGTAGTCCTGGCTGTCCTGGAACTTTGTAGACCAGGCTGGCCTCAAACTCACAGAGATCTGCCTGCCTCTGCCTCCTGAGTGCTGGGGACTGAAGGTGTGCCACCCTTTAGCATTTCTTTATGGAGTCAAGCCCCGCTGAGTTCAGTCGGATATGGCTAAGACACCACAAATCACCAGGACTTTTTGTGAATTATGAGCTCACACCGCGAGGCTGTTGCCTTCTGGGAAGCACAGAGAGAAGCATGCAGAGTCACAACAACAAACCTGGAAACAACTTCCTGTAGGAAAAATTCCCAGCCATGGTGATTCATGTCTGTAACCCTAGCACTGGGGAAACAGAGGCAGAAGGATCAGGGGTTCAAGGCTATCTCCCAGTACATAATGAATTGGAGGCTAGCCTGGACTACATGAGACTATGACACAAAAGAAAAAAAGAGGGGGAGAAAAAAGTGTCATGTATCGTAAAGATACATAGGACGAGAAAAAAAGTCATAGGAATTTTAGATTGGCATTACTGGGTTGGAAGAATGTCTGTTATATTTCTGTTAGCCCATGCCTCCCTTGATCTCTATTCTTCTCCCTGCGTTAGGCTACCACACCCAGGGTGAGCATCCCCGCATGAGACCTTAACAGGAACCCTTTCCCACGTGTCTGATGTTTGTGCCACTCCACACGGCAGAGATGTGTTTCAAACATGATTGGAGTAATAAATATAAATATAATAAATAATAAATATAAATAATATATAATAAATGATATATGATATATTTATTATAATAAATAATAGATATAAATAATAAATATAATAAATATAAATAATAAATCTATCACAGCAACATATTTGGCACAGCAAACATGTTTTCCATAAAACCTGATGTCAGCCATGGTCAGGACTCTGTAAATGCATTGGGTGTGACAATGCCTGCCTGGGCTTCCCTACTTGCAAATGTCCTGGAGAAATCTTAGCAGATGACAAAAGTCTTTTCTACTCCAGAGCTCAACGCAGATGCCAAAGGATCTGCTCAAGACAGCACGGTGTGGTTTCCACGGGCAAGTGTGTCTACAGAGTAGCAACGCTCTGTTAGAACCCTGACCTCTCTGCCTTCACCCCAACTGCCTTGAGGAGGGGCCAAGAGAAAAATTCCATGTCTTTCTGTTGTGATCTCAAGGTGCTAGGTGCCAGATTTCTTCTGAAGCTCAGACCAAGCAAACAGGAAGGCCCTTGGAGCTGGCACCGCATAGCCTTGCTCCACTGCTAAGCATTGTCATCCCTGCCTTACCTGTGAGGAAACAGACACTCCAAACAACTGGATAACTTACTCAGAATTTTCTGACCACTACAGAGGTGGAACTGGATTAAACCCAACAATTCAAAGCTCAGGCCCAACAGCCCTATGGCTAAGCTATCTTCTACAGGACTGACAACTAACCCGCCTTAGACTGACTTTGGCTGTAAGGATGAGTAAGAGACACATGGGTAGGCAGTGCCTGGACAAACCACTCATCTATTTTCTTGGCTCCTAGTTTGTCCAAGGACAGATGGGGGCTAAAAGAACAGGGTAGATCGTCTTCTTGAAGCCATGGGACAGCAGCTGCTGCTCCTACCAAGTGTTCAACCCCATTTTATGGTCATCATCTCTGGTCTTGACTCCTATAGAATCCAAAGACCTCTTCTAAGTGTGTATAGCTAGTTGGCTTTGATGGGGCAGTCTTGGTAAAATGTGTTTCAATCACAAACCAACCAGTTGTATAAATGTCAAAGAGAATCACCTGTCTACTCTGGACAACGCGGGATGTCCCACTCATCAGGCACCTGAAGTCTCTCTCTTGAGAGAAAATGTCCAGTAACAGATTCATCCCTGTAACAGGAGGCTTCAGAGTCCTACAAAGAACTGGCTTCGTCTTCCCCTTGAACCCACCCAAGCTCATCCACTTTTCTAGATGTCTCAGCCAGGGCCTCAGCAACTCAGTAGACAGAGGACACCGCAGGACCATAAGGTGTTCTAGGACTTCTTAACCTCAGCTCACAAATCCAGAGCCACCTTCCCCAGCTTTCCAGACCATCATGCACAGGGAGAAAGACCAGGGGAAACAATGGCTGCCACATAATGAGGAATAATGATACGAAAAGGTACATCCCTGTCCACCCCTGCTCCTCTAACCATGCAGATACAGGGGACTAAGAGACACACTGCTTCTACAGACGTTTCCAGAAAGCCAGGGTTCTGCAGCTCTGCACAGCATCTCACACTTCCTGTTGGACGCTTTAAGCAGGTGAAAGGGCCCAACAGACACCTTTTTCTGGATTCATAAATAGGCTCCCACCTCATATTCCAGGCCTGAATTTAATTTGTTTAATATTCCCAACACTAATGATGCCGATTTAAGACATCCTGTTAAAAGTTTGTAACATTAATTTAATGGAAAAATGCCAATATCACTCTAAGAACTCTATTAGATTTTCTCCCTGTTAAATTAATGTTACTAACTTTTAATGGATGTTGTAATTAGATGTTATTATTAACAGGAATATTACCCAAATTAAAATCAGACCTGAGAGACACACTGTGCAGATTTACAAGTGTATAAAGCCTGGTGTGTGTCTGGCTGTCCCACACGCCTACAGCCAGATGGCCAGCCCTCCTGCCCCAGTGCCTGCCCTGTCCAGGCACCAGGTCTGATCACAAAACTGCAGGAATGGCACTGCCGTTACAGCTCCACTTAGGAGAGGAAGTGGCACCCCACACACATGGGAGGATGGAGAGACATCTCCCAATTTCACACTCAATTTAAAGGGTCAGTCTCCACCCGGCCTGATTGGGTTCGGCAGTTTGAGATTGATTGTTTTGGTTGTAAAGCTTGCCTGCTTTCCTAGCCAATTTAAGAAAGAGGCCACTAAGCTGCCAGCTTATTATGAGCTGGGGAGCAGATGCAGAAGGAATGTCATGAATGCAAAGTCATGGGGCTGACAGTGGCCGGGGATGGAAGGACAGAGTCTGTGACCCGACAGAGGCTCCTTAAGAGCCAATGCTGAGGTCTTGCTCACCTGTCCTACTTGGCCAAAGCATACCAAGATGACTCACTGAGATGCAGACCTCAAATACAGCTCCTGCCTTTGGCCCTGCAGAACCACCCTGTAAAACCAGCTTTACTTTACAAGACCCCTCCAGACCCCAAGGCTTTGCCTCTGACAGAGATAGACTCCAATGCCCATAGTTATGAGACCACATCTTTTCCCCAGACTATCTGAAAATCTTGAGAAAGCCTGCTTTCCCACAAGCCCTAGGTCAATAATGACCATAAGACCTGAAAGGAGAAATCCTAGACATAGGTGCTGCCATCTTAACTTGGCTTCAATAACATTTCCTTTGTATTTCCACTCTTGTATGGCTTCCTCTCTGGTACAGCACGTAATCATGGATGGGCAATTAGGCAATGCGGGGCAATTAAACCATCTTAGAACTCTGTAGGGCAGGTGAGAAACCCTGCTCACCGTGTAGCTGTCCATTTCTTTGAGAGTTCCTGCCACAGCACTATTTCCTTGCAGAGCCCTAAGAGGCCATCCTTTGAGACATTCCGTGCTTGAAGAGGTATTGTAGCCATATGAACATGATGACCTTCATCTGCAAAAAAAAAAAAAAAAAAAAAAAAAAAAAAAGAAAGAAAGAAAATCAAAAAGAATCTACTTGTTATCTGCTGTCCCCCAGTCCAGCATAACTCCTGGCTCAGTGTGGGCTCCTGGTGATTCGTAAAGAAAGACATTTATGAAAAATAAACCAGAGATATGTGTTTGCACAAACATGGTCAGGACAGCAAAGAAAAAGTCTCAAGTAGCATCAATTTGAGGAGCACTTTTACAAAGTAAAAATGAGGAGGAAGAGAAAGAAAGAAAAAGAAAGGAAGGAAGGAAGAAAGGAAGAAGGGGGGAGGAAAATGGCTGTGTGGTACTTAAAAGATAATGAATATTCAAAATTGGAATTTTGCCTGGCCACCCAAGAACTTGAACATGATGCCAAAGAAAACCACAGTTACCAAAGACACAGCTCCCACACCTGCTGGGCCAGATGCCTCCTCCCACACCTGCTGGGCCAGATGCCTCCTCCCACACCTGCTGGGCCAGATGCCTCCTCCCACACCTGCTGGGCCAGATGCCTCCTCCCACACCTGCTGGGCCAGATGCCTCCTCCCACACCTGCTGGGCCAGATGCCTCCTCCCACACCTGCTGGGCCAGATGCCTCCTCCCACCTGCTGCATCAGATCACTGCTACTGATGAGTAGAGAGGAGGTAGAAGTGATCAGAGACTTTCTGAATCGATCTGAGCATCTCGAGTTTGCTCTGAGCTCTAGTCTAGGCAGTGTCTGGTGTGGTCCTCTATGTACCATGTCCTGCTCACCCAACTCCACTGGTGTCTGGTGTGATGGACTCCATCCTGTTCCATCAGTCACATCGTTATTTTCTATATCCTGTGGCACTCCTATAGCTGAGTGTTGAGCCAGGAATGGACTGTGGCCAGCCAGGCAAAGAAGCAAGCACCGCTGAGAGGCGTGCCCTGGACAAGTACCAGTGCTCACTCCTCTCCTCAGAGAAGAGGACCCCTCTCCCGTTTAGTCCATCAAGAACATTCTAAGCCATGAGATGGTGCACAGTATATCATGGGTGAATCATGAACATCTAGACAGGTTCTTTAAGGGTGGAGGTCAAAATAGGATTCCAACCATCAACTAAATGGCTTATGACTTTTTTTTAAATTACCACAGATCTTTGTAAAATCACATTTTCATTTCTAATTCACTTGTGTACAACCAGGAGTGATTTTCTTCTAAATCATGAGGAAATCTTCCTGTCGACAAGGTCTTTTTTAATTAGCTATGGGCAGCTGAAATTCAGAACCCACGTTGTAAGTCATACCTCAGTCACTGTGCGGATGGCTTTTTCCAGGTTCCTGCTTCTGTGAAGAGACTCCATGCCCACAGCAACTCTTATAAAGGTAAACATTTAATTGGGGCTGGCTTATAGTTCAGGTAGTCCATGATCATCATGGCAGGTGGCAAGGCAGCATGCAGGCAGACATGGTGCTGGAGAAGGAGCTGAGAGTTCTGCCTCTTGAGCCTCAGGCAGCCGAAGCAGTCTGCATCACACTGAGAGTAACCCGCACCCCAGTCAAAGCCCACACCCCAGTTCCTCCAACAAAGTCACACCTACCCCAACAAAGCCACAGTTCCTAATAGTGCCACTCCATATAGGGGCTGTTTTCTTTCAAACCACCACAACAGATAACTACATTTGGTTTCAGTGGTCAGTTTGGAGCCCAGTAGCTCCTAGAGCTTAAGACCTCAACAGGATGCACCAACACCAGAGGGCTGCAGACATCACTTACTGGAAGAGCCACTGCTGCTTGTTGGCTCCTTGATCTGTAAAATGGGCTTGCTAACAATATAACCAACCAGCCCGCTGGAGCTCATGTGAACAGCAAGGCTAGCGGTTCTCCACAAACTGTCAGAATTACTGTCATCAGTGCATAACGGTTTACACATGCTACATTTGTTGATGAGGCCTTCGCTGTGGAGAGAAGAGTTCAACAAAACTCCTGTGTTTCTCAACATCTAAAAGCAATCCGCTTCCCAGTGGCACCAGTGTGGACCTGGACAGAGCTCCCTGTGGGCTCATCATGCCTGAGCAGTGTATTGAATCAGGCAGGAGAAGCAGCAGCTGTGAAATGGCCTATCGTCACAAAAGCATCAATCCTGAATGGCTCTAAGAATGCAAGGATGGCTCACAGTACGAGCATCGGCAACGTGGCAGTCCACACTAACAGAACAAGGGTCTAAATACACAGACACATCAACAGTGCCCTGGTCATCTCCTGCGGTAGCAAACAAAGCAGTCAGCAAACTGAAACCAGGAGGAAGGTTTTGCAGCTGGTGACAGTGTTCCCCCAGGATTGCAGTTGATGCTGTGTTCAGTCGTGAAACGGTGCTCGGTGGTGACAACCAAAATCCTCCCAACAGAAACAAGCAGGAAGAACGGTTCTCACCACTTCTATACAGTGCCATCTCGAACGCTGCGGCAGGGTGACCAGGCAGCAGACAGCAGATGAGCAGCCTGCAGAGCAAGACATAAGAACGTGCCTCTTTGAATATGAAAGTCTCAAGATAGATGGAGCCGGAGACAAGGAGCAAGGGAGACAGAGAAACAGAGAAAGGTAAAGGAGTAAGGCAGAGAAAAAAAAAAAAAGAGGAAAGACACAGGGAAATGAAGGTTCACGCTGGGCCCCAGATGATGAGCTTGGGGCTGAAGTGGATAATCTCACTACAGAGGACAGTGACAGCCCTCAGATGTGCACATTCCTTTGTCTCACTTAACTTTGCACCTCAAATATATGAATTTATCTTCATTACTTGTCCATTGGTGCAATAAGACACCATGACCAAGGCTTGAGTTTATTTGGGGCTTATAGCTTCAGAGGGTTAGAGGCTATGGCCATCATGGTTGGAAGCATGGCAGCAGGCAGGTGGGCATGGTGCTGGACCAATAGCTGACAACCATGAGGCTGAGGAAGAGGTACTGGGAGTGTTGTAAGACTTTTGAGGCTCAAAGGCCCCAGTAACACACCTCATCCAACAAGCCCACGCATCCTAATCCTCTCAAACATGTCTACCAACTGGGTATTAAGTGTCCAAACAGAGGCGCCTATGGGGACCATTCTCACTCAGATCGTCACATATTCCAGAGAATGTGAGTTACATTTCAACTGAATATACAAATAACAGTTTGAATTTTCCCATCTTCAGGTCCTGAACAACCAGGACAAAATGAAAGGATAAGAAAGAGGACGAGAGAAGATATGGGAGCCAGCACAGACATTCCCCCAAGCAAACTCTGACCCAGGATGGAGACTCACCCTAGACAAACATAACAATGATACCTTGGGCCACAACTATAGCCTCCAAATCTCTCTCAGAACTGTGCGTTTCACAGAGAAGCACATTCTTCCCTACTATCTATAACAGCTTTCCAGAAGACTTATAGAGATTTATCCCCACCAGGGAAAACTAGGTTTTCCTCATAACCACCCTGTCTAGTTATTCTTTTAGTCATGTCTCTTAAGGCCTGAAAAGATATGAAACCAACTCGTGAGCTCATGAGCCAGCCTGTGGCAGGAAACAGACTAGCAGGGAGACATGTTTTCATATCCTCTTTTAAGTGCCCAGCTCCCAACAAAGACTCCCATCTCCTTTTAAATGTTCCAGGTTGAATACTAGGTCTGAGTCAATCAGATCCAGGGGCCCTCCATGGATGCTGTCCTTATATTGCACGGTGACTCCCATAGTGTAGGAGGGTCCTTCTGTATTTCTGTTGCTCTCATTGGTTGAATAAAGAGACTGTCTTGGCCTTTGATAGGGCAGCCCTTAGGTGGGGGGCATAGACAGAACAGAATTCTGGGAGAGCGAAGAAGAGTCAGAGAGAGCCGCCTGCCATGAAACTGCCAGGTCTAACATGCTGAATCTTTCCCAGTAAGACATGACTCGTGGTGACACACAGATTATTAGAAATGGGTTAAACAGTCTTCTCCACTGGGATCAAGTAAAACAGACGGTGGAGGCAGAAGGTCCCTGTTTACTACACTGATTGCAGGTCTTCTGCCCTTGGCTGGCCTTGGATTTCCAACATGGCTTCTCAGGGGCTCCGTCTCTGGATACAGAATGAGCCCACCCCAGCAGCATGCAGGTGGCTGTACTTCTCTGGGGATGCTGAGTGGACACTTTAGCTTTGTTTCTTAATTGAGAGAGAAGGCAAGATCAGGAAACACAACTTTGGAGGTCTTCCTACACTGAGCTCACTCCCTCTTTCTTCCCTTCCTTCTCTCATTCATTCATTTAGATGTTACATTTTTGAAACAGAGTCTCACCTGATCTCACGCTGACCTCGAACCTGCAGCAATCCTCTGAACCTGCAGCAATCCTCTCGTCTCAGCCTTGCCAGTGCTGGCATTATAGTCATCCACCAACCTGAACAGCTGGGGCTCTGTCTTAAAGAACAAGTACCTGGAGCCTACAAGACAAACACACAGTGCCAGAGGCAAGCCCTTCACCCTGCAGAGGGACGGGGAGCACAAATGTGAGTGGGAAACAAAAGAGAAGGTGAGGCCTGTGATGGTTCTTCACAGCAGGAAAAACTGAAACTCTAGGTCAGGAGAATGGACACACCTTTCAAGATCAAGGACTCATTTAAATTCTTCCACAGACATTCTTTACCTGTAATTTCAAACTGCATTCACCACACAGATCAGGCCCAGAGCATTGTCAAGAGCCAAGCCTTGTGTAGCTCATGAAGGTATCTGGGACAAAACACAACTTGAAATTCCTTGTGGAATTTATCCTTTACTAATTATTTAAAAGCAAATATTTTATCTGACCCATCTCAGACTGCATCCTATTAACCTGCATCTATTTTTTGGCAGAAACAATAGTGGAGAGAAGAAGGGTGGGGTGGTTTTCCTACTTCTTCTGGATTAGGTTGCTCTGGTCTTCCTGTTGCGTAATCGCTGGATTCTGGTGTTAGCATGTTGCTTTTCAGGTTGTTGGAGGAATTCTTGGATTGCCACGTGCCCATCTCTTCCCCTCTAGATGGATCAACTGGAACTCAATAGGGTCCACTTGCCAAATGGATGGATCTGCCTGCACTGGATCAGGGGCACTCATGGTCCGGATGGATCTGCTGGCACTGGATCAGGGCTACACGGGTGTGGGGAGATATTTAGTGTGATGCTTCGTTTTAGAGTGCATCAAAGTTTATAATGATCAAATACTTTTCAAAAATAGACCCACAAGTCCACATGGAGTGTATCTGAAAAATTACACAGTCAAGCAGAAAGATGTATCTAGGTGTTTGGATTAGGTGTGAGATATGCTCCCAGATAGAGGTGGGATAAAAGTCAGGGGGAAACAGGCTCTAGCTTGCTTGCTGTTTCTGCAGTAAGTCTGTATATGATCCAATGTGGGGAGTTTGCTTGTTTCCTAACTCCGTTATACTGTTGGGATGTGACAAGAAATGGCATGCATGATCCTTGGTCCCTGCCATGCTTCCATGGTGGTATTACTGGGAAAAGGGGCAAACAGGTTCAAGAATTCTCCCAACTTCTGCTAAAAGCCACTCGACTGAAGCGAAGCCTATTCCTCAGCACCATCCTTGCCCAGTGGATGGCTGAGTTAGCAGTAGATGCACAGCTTGATGCTGGGTTGGAGTCGGGGGGGGGAGAGGGCAGCCATAGTGGACAGGGTCATGCTGGAGTGAGGCCACAATGGTCAATAAAAAGGACAGGAATGTGACACGCCGTGTCCGCCAGCGGAAGAGACGACCACAACAGGATTCTTCTCAGAACGCACTTTATTGGGACACACTGTCTTGAAGATAGGAAAGGCAGAAGGGCCCCGATCCCCGGCGCGGCTCACTTATAAGCAGTACCAAACAAAGCCCTGAGCTATCATCGCCTGATAGGCTCAGGCCAAATTGGCGCAATCGTGTGATGACCAGATTGGTCGATTCATATGATGCCCTATTCAAGTGCGCGCATAATGGCGCTTTGGCCCCGAGCCAGCGAGCTCACAGCACGGCGGCCTAGGCACCTTACACAGGAAGGCATGCAGTAGGGACGTGAGATAAAGACACTGTGAACTGGGGAGAGAGAGAGAAGAGAGGCATGCAGAATGCAGAGGCTGTCCGTGTGGGCCCTCGGAAGGCAACAGGGCAGAAGCCCGGTTAGGACAAAGCTGGTATGTCCATGCCTGTGAGTGGCTCCAGGGTGGAAGAGAGTCACCACACATTCACCCTGTGTGAGACACAACCCAAATGAGACAGGTAAGTCACTCTAGCCTGTGGTTTGGCTTCTAGGCATAAAATTTGACCTGGCTGATGGTGCACACCGTCAGAGCACATATTCCAAACCCAGACATTCTACCAGGAGCCTCATGACTCAGGCTTTGCTGTGAAAACTTCTTGGCTCTGCCTTGGGAGCTCAGTTCTCTTCACTGATTCTTCTCCTTTCGGCTCTCTTTCTCTGTATTTGTGACTGGTTTTTCCACTCCTGGTCTTGGTGTCCTTTCCCCAGGCTCTTCATCTACTCCCAATGTGAGCATCTCATCTCATCTGTGCTGAGTGTCCCCCGGTCTTGTGTGAGCTGGCATATATTCTGAGTCAAACAGAAAAGTCTGGAGGACAATGATCCCTAGGAATAGCTGCCATCTCCCTTGGCCCAGAATGGAAGAAGAGCAGTTGCTAAGGGGCACCTCTGTAACATGAGGGTCCTGTTTGTTGGGGTTTCTGTCCCGCCTGGTACCCCACAGCTGGCAAGCCCCAAAGAAAATCACACAGAGAGTCTACATTAGGTTATAAACTGATTGGCCCATTATCTCAGTCTTCTTACTAGCTCTTGTAACTTATATTAACCCATTGTCCCATCCATGCCAGCCACATGGCCCGTACCTTTTCTCAGCGTGGCAGCTTACATCCTGCTTCTTAGATGGACTGCGCAGGAACGCCAAGGGAGCTTCCTGCTTCCCAGAGTTCTCCTGTTCTCACTTCCACTTACTGTCTGGTTTTCCCACCTATACTCCCTGCCTGGCCAATCAGCATTTATTTAAAACATGATTGACAGAATACAGAATTGTCCCCCACCACACCTTTATGGGGTTTCTTAGAGTCTGTGAAAGAAACAAAGAGGCTACCTAAGATAGCTTGATGCCTAGTACAAGGCCCATCATTTACACTGGGGTGTTAAAGAATTTGTATCTTTTTCTGAGATGATAAGGGTGCATACCCCCGCCTCAGACACACACGCACCCTTGTGTCACAGTGAGGAACTCTACTTCACCCTGCCAATTGTGCACGGGCTGCGAGTGAGCTTCAGCAACCTTGTGTCTACTGTGAAACCTTTAGGTTGGGAACAACCAGTGAATAGCTGGGAAGGAAGCCTACTCTAAGGATGATTAAGATTTTCAAAGTTGTAAAAGCTGATAAGAAAATATAAGAATTCCAATCCATGTCACTTGTGTACCTGGGGATGATAAGGTCTAGCAGAGGACAGTCACCCTAAGCAGGAGGTGAGCATCCAGACACACCCTGTAACCAACCATGTCACTGTCCTCGTCTCAGCTTTTATTAAAACATGCTCCAAATAGCTCTCTTCCTATGTGAACAGTGGAGCACCACCATGAAGTAGGTGTGAGTCTTCTCAATTCATTGTATGACATCCGTTTCATCAATGTGATAAAATAAGCTAATTCTTTGAGAATTCCATACAGTGTGTTTTGACTGCATCCTCAGCCCTTCCCCTCTCCCTAACTGCTCCTGAGTCTATCTCGGTCCTTTGCCTCCTCCCAGCTTTGTGTCCCCTTTTTCTTTGCCTCAGATCCCAGTTTGTGTTGCCCTTATACTCCTGGATGTGGGGCCATCCACTGGAGCATGGCTGACCTACCAAGAGTCACTTCCTAAAAGAAACCCCCCCCTCTCTGCCCCCAGAAACCATTGGCTACTGATGCTAAACTTTATGTCTAGTTTCCCTTATCAAAGTGAATCAAGATGTCTGAAGAAAAAACAAAGATACCTCTTCCAAATCGAATCCTGACAGAGGTTCTTGGCAGACGCCTTGCCTTCGGGTGCCCAGGTACACACAGTAAATTCTCCATTTCACTTAACTTCTGCCATGAAGGTGACATATGAGTTTCCCACTTTTTAATAGGAATTGGTTTTAAATGAGGTGCTTTTTACATAATCCAGACATTTCAAACTTACAGAAACTGCTGTCTTCAATCTATCATTTTTTATAAAAATGTTATTGACAATAAATCGTTGAAATGAGTAGTGTAGCAGCCTCAAAAGGATGTTTTGAACTGTAAATACAGTGTTTAAACAGTTACTGTACCAGTAGACTTGTCAAGTTGGCAGAGTTGGGCATCATAAAACTGTTTCAAACTGTAAATGTAACTGTTAAAAAATTAACAGTTACATTGTTGGCTGCTAAGTGCTGCTGCAAATGAAGCCATAATAACCCAAATGCCAAGAGAAAGAAACTTGCGCTTTTAATGCTAAGGGGTTTTTTTTGCTAATTTTTTTACTTTTTAAAAATAAGTTTAGAGTAATATTTAGAACAAGAAGAGATTCTTCTGGGAAATTTGTTGCCATTCAAGTGATAGAAAAGCTGAGGGGAAGAAGGCTGGGTGGCGCAGACCTGTCAACTCAGCTACCAGCTCCCCGAGGAGCCGAGACAAGAGTACTGAAAGGTGAAGACCAACCTAGAGTCTTAGAGAGACCCTATCTCAAGAAGCCTGGGAATATGGAGCAGTGGGACCATTTGCCATGCATTCTGGGACTCTAGGTTTCATCCCCATCACTTTTTTTTTCATAAGTTCAGAGGAAATGAGAAGTAAAATGTCATGTAGAGGACTCCTATGGTCTGTCTCTGGCATGAGACCAGAAAATCCACGCACCCAAAGCCTTACTACAGAATTCTCCCCTGAGAACATTCTCTGTGTGAAGAAGACTGCCCAGAGATGGCCCATTCAGCTCTCTACCGCTCTTTGGATATAGAGTTTGCCAAAAGTAACCTGGCACTAACAATGACCGAACTGTCCACCCCTGAATCCCTGGACAGGAGCATCCCAAGAGTGCCACCAACCACCCTAAGTGCATGGGGATGGTGAATCAGGGTTGCTTTGTCTGTAGCATGCAGGCACCATTGGAGCCCAGGTGGCTGAGCATGCAAACACAGCTAAAGGGTTCTGTTTAGCAGGACTGAATTGGCAGCTACAGGAGACTTTCCACTTAATGCTAATGCATTAGATGACCCTTACGTGTTCTATGGAACATCAGCAAATGGGATCTTCACAGAATGAAAACAATTCTGCCCTAGCACTTGGACATGAAGAGAATAGGTTGTAATGGAGTGGTGTGGGATGTGGGGCATGATGCTCAGCTTCTTCAGTCTGTGGATCAGGTAACTGGGGTCCAGATCCCAGAGCAGACTATCACAGGCCATCCTAGTTAATCAAATATATTTGACAAATTACCTGGGTACAGAGAGGCTGTCTGTGCAAACATATGGACCTGAGTTTGACCCCCAGGGCCCATGTTAAGGTGTGGGTGTGGAAGGATAGAGGCAGGAGTCTAGCCAAATTGATAACCTCCAGATACCAATAGAGAGATCCTGCCTCAAAAACTACGGTGGAGAAAGACTGGGGATGACGCTTACTATGGACCTCTGTTCCACAAAGATATGTGCATACACAGTTTAGCTGTTCTGGAGAAACTAGCTGGGTGATAAAGTTCTCCTGCCCCTTGAACTGTACCTGCTCCTCTGATGCTCCCCAGGTCCCCAGGCTGAGGATTTTATGGCTACCCAAACAGATCCTCTATTCTTCCTTCACCTGGTAAACTCCTACTCACCCTTCAAGACCCAGTGGTTCTTGCCTTCTCTCAGGCGCTCTTTCTACTCCTGTCAAAGTCATGCAGCCGTCCTCTCTGGTCCCTGTCCTGGGCTGATGCTTCTACCATCTGTTCACAGAGCTGCTATCATCCTCCCCAGTGTAGCCACGTCAGGATACTCCACACACAGGCTGAGAGCTACCAGATGCTCAACCGTCACTTGCCGAATAGAAAAGTGAGGTGAATCTTCCTCTGGATTTGTGGATCTAGAACAAAGACCCTCAACAAACAAACCCAGCATCCTTCAGTTCCTAGCTGCACCCCCAAAGCGAGCCGGCTGTCACATGGGTTTGATGGAGTGACTCCTTTAGTTGCTGAGGACAAAGTAGAATCTAGTGGTCTGCCCAGGATTCCTTTAGCACTTTGTTGGTGATGCTTGGGTTCCTCCCTCCCTCCCTCCCTCCCTTCCTTTCTTCCTTCCTTTCTTTCTTTTTCAAATAACAGCATCCTGAGATATCCCATCAATTAACATGAAGCACAGAGAACAGCTGTATGTTGTGACTCAGAAGCATTTTGTGTCCTTTCTTGGTAGATTCTAGAAGGGTAGAGCCACAGGCACAGGGCAGGTGTACATCTTCACCCTGGCATGAGCCTGGGCATTCACCTCTGAAGGGCCACAATCGTCACAGGGAAAGCCCTTGCCATTGATGCCTGAAATCCACACAAAGCTGGCAGGAGACACCACAGCGCTGCCCTCTGCTCTCCATATGCATGCTGCGGCATTCACACTCATACCCCCTACACACAATGACACTAAATAAATACTTTCTCAATCTTCATTCTCTTTCAAAGCTAGAAATAGTGGCTACATCATCCCCCAAGTCCACCAGCCACTGTGGAAGGGTCTGCCGCTGTTCCAAGTGGCAGTGTGCCCAGCAATCTGCAGAGAGGCTAGCACTTCATCTGCTCGGCAGGCAACCAAGAACTCAGGCCAGGGACAAGTGGCACAGCCTCACGGGCCTACCATCTTCCCTCCTCAAGCCTCCATCATTCTCAAGACCCATAGAATTCCTGCATAAACTGACATGGGTCCCAAAGTCCCCAAGCAGAGGACAGGGTGGCCTGGACATGGAGTGATCTGACATTCTACCAGCAAGGATGGAACCTTATGGGGACCCAAGGCCAGGTTCAAGAGTTCCAGACCCCATTCAGGGATCTGTCTGGGAAGAAATGTCCCCATAGGCTCTGGGAACAGAGTGAGGTGGCTCCTGAGCCTGCAGTTTCTCTACATCTTCCATGATGTCAGGCTTGTCCCCCAAAGCCAGGAGCTGTGGCTGCAGCTAAGCTTGAACCCTACCAGTGGGAGTCATTACAGAAGATTCCCAGGGACTGTATTATCAGGAAAGGGTGACCATACCCCAGTAACCCACTCACAGCAACAAGACCCTGTGCCTTCCACTTCCATCAGAAAACATCCCTGAGCATCCTGAGATGCAGTAAGTCTTCCAAGCATGGTATAGTCTTGTGGGATGTCCTTCTGTATATGTGATGCTATGATTGGTTGATGAGTAAAGCTGTTTTGGCCATTGACTGAGCAGAATATAACCAAGTGGAAAATCTGAACAGAGCTATAGAGAGAGAGGGTAGGTGGAGTCAAAGAGACCATGTAGCTGCCAAAGGAGAAAGATGCCAGAACTTTACCAGTAAGCCACAGCCTCAAGGCGATACATAGATTAATAGAAATGGGTTAATTTAAGATGTTAGAGTTAGCTAAGAATATGTATGAGCCATTAATCAAAAAGTGCTGTAATTAATAAAGTTTCTGTGTGATTATTTAGGACTGGGTGACTATGTGGGATTCCCCTCTGTATGCTGTGAATACCATTGGTTAATAAAGAAACTGTCTTAGGCCTGCGTAGGACAGAAAAGTGATAGGCAGGGAAAACTAAACTGAATGCTGGGAGAAAGAAGGCAGAGTCAGGAAATGCCATGTAGCCCCACCTGGGACAGATGCTCAGGATGGAACTTTACCCGGTAAGCCACAGCCATGTGGCGATACACAGATTAATGGAGATGGGCTAGTTTAGGAGCCAGAAGTATGCTTAAGCCATTGGTCAAACAGTATTGCAAACAATATGGTTTCTGTGTGATTAGTTTGGGGCTGAGCAGTTGGAACATACAAGCAGCCTCATACAACAGTGGCCAGAAAATGAATGCACAGTCTCTGTCTACAAATGTAGTGATATTTCATTTGTATTTTAATAAATAAAGTTTGCCTAAAGTTCAGAGAGTAAAACAGCCCCACTGGTCAGCCTTACAGACCAGGCAGTGGTGACACACACCTTTAATCCCAGGAGCCCCCGTAGTTTGCCATAGAAACTGGGCAGGAGTGGTGCATGCCTTTAATCCCAGCCCTAGAGAGGAACATAAGATGGGAGGAGACAGGTTTCAGTCTCAGTCTCGTCCTGAGGATTCCTGGAGGCAGCATTGCCATTTCAGACTGAGGTCCAGGTAAGAGTCAGCGACTGGCTGTTTCGCTTTTCTGACCTTCAGGTTGAACCCTAATATCTGTCTCTGGGTTTTTATTAATCATGTTACAATTACCCACACAAAACCTGCCCAAGTCTGGGCCTGTCAACGCTGTGTCTCAGAGCATAGAGGGGCTGTTGAGATCCCCATGCCTCCCTGATGATCTCTAAGTTGTATACAGTTGGGAAGAAAGACATTTCTCCAGTGCTGCACCGACAGTAAGCAGGGCGCCTTTACACGGTGTGTTCATGTGTGTGCACCCCTACTACAGAAGAACATTGGCCCCTTCTGCTGTCTTGTGCAAGGTGTGGAACCTGTGTCCCTAACTGGGGATAAGTTATACGCAGGCCTTTAGACGTCCCTTCCATCTCTGGATCCGCACACGCTCCACCTCCCCTCTGGACCCCTGTTTGAGTTGTGGCGTTTTATCATCTCCTTTACAAGCCACAGCTCTGACTGCTGGCCAAACACAGGCCTGCAGGTGCTTCCTGCCTCCCTCTGAAGGCCGTCCTTCCCTCCTTCCCACCCAGGCCTGGGCCCTGCCACAGGTGATGCAGTAGCTACAGACCCTCAGAGAGGCCTGCTCTCTGGTCTGACACCGAAGACAGGTTTTAACAGGTTGCCACTGGCCCTCTCCAAAGGCGGGACTGCCCAGGCAGCCTCGCTGTGGCTGAACACAACCAAGCGAGAGAGAAAACAATTGGAGTTAGCTTCCCAAAAGCAGAGACCAGCAAGGGGAAGATGGATGGCGGTCTTCCCACCAATCACCAGGCCGCCCATCGAGGGGGCATTGATTGATGAAGTATTTATGTAGTCAATTCCACACTGGACCCCTTGTAGACAGCTGCAGGAGGGGGACCTGGCTCTGCCAGGGAACAGAAGCAAGGCCCCTGAGTGGTCAGCTTCCAGCGGAGGCTCCAGGACCACCCTGGATGCCTCACCTGGGGCACAACTGCTTCTTCCTCAGGCTTCGACACCCATCACAGGTCTCACAGATGCTTCTGTCTTTACATAGACAACATGAGTCCAGAAACCTGTTTGAAAACACCTTTGGGTTCTTGTCATTAAGTCTAAAGTATGTACAGCTGTAGACAATCATTCCTGTCTTAACGTTAGCCTCACTTACCAGGGCTATCTTGGGGGTACGGGCTGCTCTGGCCAAGCCCTGAAGCCATCCAAGGGCCACTCAGAAAGAAGAAGGAGCAATTCCCTTTGTGATGCAAAGGCAGTAGCGTGGCCTAAACATGGTTCATCACTGTAACCTGAAACCCTAGCTCACTTGGGGATCCTCAGAGTTGTGGCTCCAAGAAGCTACTGTGACAAGAGCTACTGCCAGGTCATAGGGGCAAGGCTAAGAGTATCCTTTAAAGAGGCTGGATGCAGAGGGAGGGGCCAGCTGGGGGCTTAGGGAATTCCCTGTCCTGAAAACCATTTGAGATTAAAGAGCTTGATTCCAGGCACCCTCATGTTGCTCATAAACCTTTGAAAGGAGCCTCAGAATTCAGTGCTTGCCACCAGCAGCCACTGCACTGATGAGCAAAACCATTGTCCTCAGCCATTCCCAGCCACACCCCAAGCTAGGACACACCATCCCCCACAGCGCACAGGTCCACACAGGCCTGAGCATGCAGGGATGTTTTGATTTTGGAATCCACTAGTAGTGAATGAGACCACACAGAGGGCTCTTGAGTTCTCTTCTTTTAGCCATGGAGTCAGCTGTAAGACTAGGGGGGCAGAGTGAGTTTTGTGACAGGGAAGGGACCCAAAGCTCATTTGGGGATGATGACAGGCATCCAAGGTGCTGGCTGGGGGGGGGGGTCATCACTCATCGGCCATCAGAAGGTTCACTGTCTTCGGACCTAAGCTGCATGAGTGTAACTTATCCCCAGTTAGGGACACAGGTTCCGGAAGCAGAGTGGCTTTGCACACCTTGCACAAGACAGCAGAAGGGGCCAATGTTCTTCTGTAGTAGGGGTGCACACCCATGAACACACCGTGAACTCTGTAAATGCACCCTGCTTCTCCTGGCCTTTCACATATACAGTGTGTCCTGGACATGAACACATGTGTGCCAGTGGGTCCTCCAGTTCTGCTACCATTACAATTCCCCAGGTCCTGACATTTCTCACCTGGGCATCCCCATACTGTGGCCTTGTGTATGTGGCTATCCTCAGTCTATCTCTGCCTGTGGGGGAACACCGGGAGCTTGCTAAAAAGACTCCTAGGCCATCTAGAAGTCAGAGTTCAAAGCATCTCCTGATCTGGAGACAATGGTTTCTGAATGCAAAGATGAATTCCCCAGTACAGACAGTGGGGATAGTAGTGAAACCTCCAGAGTCAACGGGCAAGTCGGGCAAGGGGGCTAGCTCACCAGTGGAGACAAGCTTCAGTAGACTCAGGTCCATACAGGTATTTTCTCGGTATCCACTCTATTACAACAAGGCGTGTTCATGAATAGAGAGTCAGTGTATATGCAGGACAACAGGACCAAAGGCGAACAGATCTTGGGATGCTGTAGATCTGCCACCTCAACCTTGGACTGGCAGGACGCTATTCCCAGACCTCTCGCCATGAGAAATTCCTGATTTCCTTAGACATGTGGTTATTCTGGGTCTCAGCTCTTCCGCTACAACTCCAAATAATGTCTGTGTGACGCATTATAGTTTTCAGTCTCGAGCAAACAATGGATGTAAACTTTTATAATCTCTCTTCATCATGGCAGTGCTGGAGCAAAGAGAAACTGAAGCACCCATCACGTCTGGACCATTTTGTGCTCATGCCATGGCAGACTCCAGTGCATCTCCTCATAGTTGTGCCCAAGTGGGGTCTTTTGCAGACACAGCCTCACCTCTAGGGGGACATCATAGTTCTGATGACCAGGAAGTACTCTAGCGTGTAACCATCCGATACCTGGCATCCGTGTGCAAAACAGAAACGTGTCAGCACTTCACACTTTATAAATTATGAGTGGAATGTCCTCAAAACATATCTGTTAACACATTCAAGGCCTGTGAGTCAGTGACAAGGATCCAGGAAGCTGTTTGTGGCTCTAGGACACCTTTTTAGGATAATGCTACTTTAGGAAGGCAGATTTTTTTTCCTGCTCTTCCCAGAACCAAGCATAGCTGCTGTTCTGTGAGTACTGTGTGCTTTGCAGTCTCGGAAATAATGATATTGCGATTTAGGATCCAGCCTTGAAGATGAGCAGAACCGGGAATGGCCTCCAGGGGACGCTGCCTCAAAGTGGCTTGGAGGTAAACCCAGACAGAGACTGAGCAGCAGGGAAGGTAGAGATGCTATCCTGGAGCCCCCACCTTCAGCCACACAATGGCAGGTGAATGTGCTACCTACTGAGTCCAGCTTCCCCTGATGTGGCAGCCTTTATCCTTCAAGGCTGCTTCAGTTACCCCAGAAACCACCAAGTCAGAGAACAGCTATCTTCAAAGGTGGGTTATCTGGGAGAAAAGTAAGGACTTTTTGGAGTGAGAGTTAGAAAAAAAAACAAACAAACAAAAAAAAAAAAAACGTGAGGGTAAAATACAGGAAGTTGACACGGTCATCCATACCAGCAATCAGTTGGAAGTTCCTGCCTCTTCCCCCTCCTCTTTAATTTTGTTGAACATTTAATAGAGGAATACACTGTATGTACATCATTCCCGTTCCCCTCAATTCTGGTGTCCCTTAACCACTCTCAAATTCATGGCTGCTCTATTCTGAGAGAGAAAGAGAGAGAACCTACTGGGTCCAACTAGCCTGGCCCTTATTTGCATGTGCTCAGTGCTGACCACTTAGAACTGTGGGTCTGGTCCTGAAAAAGAAAAAATAAACAGTAAGTGGTTATCCATCTCTCAGCTGCTCTCCGGTACCTGGAGGTCTTCATCGAGGGGCCGACCCTTGTGAAGGCCCTTCCTCCATCCATTCTGGTATATAGACTGTTGTGGTCTTTGCAGATCTTGTGCAGCCTGGGTGCAGTGTGCTTGCCCTCTCCAGAAGACAGTATTCTGCAGCAGTAATCTTGGTTCCCCGGGCTCTTAGACTCCCCCCATTTCCATGAGGTTCCCAGAGCACTACGTATGAGGATCATGTGATAGATGTCCTGCTCGGTGTAGGACACCCCACCATTACGTATTCTCCAGTTGTGGCTCTCTCTAATAAACTCTGCTGCCAACACGGAGATTCCTTGATGAGAGGTGAGAGTTAGGTCCCATAGGCTCCCTCTCTAGCCCAGGAGGACCTGGAACTCACTCATTCTGTAGCTTAAACCAGCCACAAACTCACAGCAATCCTCCTGCCTGAGCCTACCCGCTGCCAGGACCGCAGGCATTAGCCACCACACCAAGCTAGAGAGTTTCCACTTCTCTGTTTAAAGGGAGGAATGATAGACATCTGTGTGTACTTAGCCTTATAGGCCCAGCAACACAACTTGTCATGTGTGACAATAGCCATGATACTATACTTCCCTTCTGACCTGAGCTTTTAATAGCATCCTTGGGAAAGTGAGGACATGTGGGAAGTTGGTGTATATGCATGCACATGCTCATAAATGATGGAGCAAAAAAAATGTGCAAGCCTAATTGCATACAGCAATCTTCACACAGCTGGACATTTCTCAAATATTTTAAGGTGTTTTGATCATTTAAAAAGATTTAAAGCATTATTTTCCCAGAAAATCTGACAAAATGATTCTATCAAATTAACTAGTTCTTCCAAATTGCATATTATGCCATTAGTCCCCCAATATAGATGATATTTGAAAGGCAATCACCTTAGCAACACAGTCATGTAAAAATCTTTTGGCTCCATAATTCTTTGGCTATTTATTTTTCCAGAGAATCAATATTCTCTCTGCCTAAAAACTCTCTACTGGGATGTCAGTTCAAATATGTCAGTCCAAGTATGAATTATTTAGACCCATAATGGTTATTAATATTGCAATTAACATACAATTAATACCCCTCTTCATGTCACTCATCTGGTTGCAAATTTGTTGTTTATCAGCCAGGCAAGGAGAGGAGGCAACAGGCACACATTTCCACCGTGGGTGGGAGAGAGGCCAGGAAAACACCTGGATGTAGGAACTTGCCGCTGAGCAGCGGGTGAACATACGAGAGGTGGCCGAGGGGCAGGCAGCTTGCTAAAGGACAGTAGAGGAAGTGAACTCAGAAGCGAGAATCTGCCTGTATCCAGGGTGTTTTGTTTTAGGATCCAGGAATCCTCACCATGCCTTGGCAAGGCTGACACCACATGGTGTCACATGTCCATGCTAAAGTCATGCCAATCAGAACACCTGTGAGGACACCGGTTGTCATGACAACTGTGGGTTTGCATCAAACGTGGATTCCCAGCTATATATGGCCCTGTTGACAGGACCCTCTGTGACCTGCCGGCCAGGTTGATCCTATCAATACCTTCATGAAACAGCCTGGAGGAAGCAACCATCTCCAAGTCACTCCATGGAGATCTGCTGAGGTGCTGGTAGAGTCTGCCCTGGGTGACAGCTCATTGCTTGCCCACCCTCCTCCATGTGGACCAGCTACCCATGGCAGGAAAGGCAACACTGCCCAGAGGACTGTGCCAGCTGCCTTCCTGGCAATGCCTGGGGCCAGACCTGTGCAACAGCTTCAGGAAGAACAGTTTGGGTAGAGAAACAGCCACAGTGAGCATAGGATATCCCCAAGCCCTCTACCCTTTGCCGGCACGGTGGGCTGGTCGTGTAGAACCAAATGTCAATGCGCCACCAGGCAGCAGGCCAAGGGCGTGTGGCCTCTGAAGACTCATCACTAGGGAGCAACTATCAGAAGCATCTAAGATGAAGGATGAGAACATGGGCCAGGATCCCTAGGAGCCTGCCATCTCCTTACCTTGCTACCATGTCTCTGGACCACGGAACATTGCCATCTTCCTTTATTTATACATTTGGATCATAACCTAGGATGAACTGAGCCAAGGGCAGCAGAAATTTTGAAGTGTCAGTGTTAGTTTGATCCTCAACCTTTCCTAATCATGTTGCCCGAGGCAACCGGCAGACTCTGGTCTCTGTCCTCTGAGAGCTGCACATTGCTTCTCTGCAGCTCCATACAGACACACCAGGCGGTGCCCACAGCATTGAGTGCCGTTTGTCTTCAGATGCGTTGACAGCAGCAGTGGAGCACAGAACTTAACTGCAGGCATTCAGCGTACTGTTGCTGGATTAAAGCACACATGCAGAATAGCAAAGTGGAGGCGTTTAATATCTCTTGACAAGAGCAACGACCTAGAAGGGAGTGTTGAAAACTGAGAATACAGTCGATGAGGAATGAACGGAACAGAGCAGGGTGTCAGGACAGGAGCACAGGCCAGGATCTCCACAAGGCCACCAATCAGCAAGCAGAAAATGCCAGTCCGTACGTTTATATTTTCGTAAGATTACTTTTCAAGTTTTTTGTTTAATGTGGTGTGCTTTTATATACACATTTGAATGGGTACCTATGCCTGATGCAGACAGGTTGTTCAATGATGCTACAGCAATAAATGAATAAATGATTTAAAAAATGCCCATTCTCTCTTATTAGCATTTCTCAACTGGAAAAGTTTAAGTTCATTTCTGGACATTTATAAAGTAACATTTAAAAAGGAACTCCTGGTTCATTCGTATGCATGCTTTGACTCCTATCAGTGTCGGGAAGATGGTATCAACCTCCTTTCAAATGATTCTTGGATTTGCTTCCCAGCTGCAGTGCCTGGGACTCAGAAGGCTGGGTCTTCTTCCAGCGTCTTCCCTAGGGACACAAGCATCACAACCAGAAGGACAAGATGCTGAATCAATGGGAATGTATACAAGGAGAGGATGTGGCCTGAAGGCCAAGGGCAAGATCCAGCCAGCAGGTGCTCCACAGATGGTGTCCTGCTCAGAGGGGCACATGCATGCAAGCAGACCACCTTATCTTGAACATGGTGCCTGTTCACACAGTGGGGTATCAACATGAAGCCAGATGACCCCTCTCGCAGAAAACCCAGAGAGCAGCTCTCCCGTGCACCCAGTGGCTGGGACTCCACCACCTCAGGGAAACAAGTTTGATGGGCACACAAGTTCTGTGCAGAAAATCCCAGTATTCGCTTCCACTCAAAGGTGCACACTCACCCCGGCACATATGCTGTACACAGTGCCATGCAGTACAATGCTTGCTCTTCATTGTCAACAACAGGATTTAAAATCACCTAGGAGACACAGCTTGGTTGTAGGTTCTAGGACATTTCATGAGGATAATGTGACTGGAGGGGAGAGGGGGCAGGTTTCATCCTCAGTATATATGGACTTTCTCACAGGCAGCCCAGACATCGTTCTGGTGGGAAAGTGGCACGCACCTGTATCCTGAGAGCATGTGTTTATCACTGCTGCTGGTATCAGATTCCAATGCAGTAAACACTAGAGACTCTGCAAGGAGTTCCTCGCTAGGTTGGAATCTCTGAGACATCTTAGACTGAGTAGCTTCCAGGGTCTCAACCTCTCCAGAAAGCAGGTAGTCAATGCAAGAGATAATCCAAAAAAATACCAATACCGTGTGTACGTGTGTGTGTGTGTGTGTTTCTATTAGCCCTGTTTCCCTAAAGATGCCTGCCTCCTACATACATTCACACTTGTGCAAAGTGCCCCAAGTTAACAGCCCCAGGACATCAAACAGCCCCCAGGACCCTGAGTCTACAGTAGGCTTGTGGCACAGCTCTGTGGTAGCAACTGTGATTTGCTAAGTCATGTTTGAGTTGGCAACTGAGGGGCCCGAGAAGAATCTGACCATCCACCCCACTCAATGCCCTGCACTGTGCATTGCAAAGATCCATCCAAGCCATATGTGTCTATAACACAGTGAGAGAGTCAAGCCCCTGCTGGTCCATCTTTGCATCCACTGTCTGGACAGCACTATGTTCCAAGTGTCCGATTACAAGCCCGGACCCCTTAGACCCAGGGATCCAACATGATACCTTCCCAAGGGACCCCTTCCCCTGCAGGCACTGTAGGTTGCCTCAGCACAGGACAGGGAAAGAGACTGTGGGAACTGATTTCATCCAGTAAGGCGGTTTTGTAACATGAGGGTCCGCTTGTTGGGGTTTCTGTCCTGCCCAGTACCCCACAGCCAGCAAGCCCCAAAGAAAATCACATAGAGAGTCTATATTAGGTTATCAACTGATTGGCCCATTTTCTCAGGCTTCTTACTAGCTCCCATAAGTTATATTAACCCATTGTTCCCATCCGTGCCAGGCACATGGCTGGTACCTTTTCTCAGCTGGGACAGGGACACATGCTGCTTCCTTGGAGATCTGTGCAGGAATGCTAGGGAAGCTTCCTGCTTCCCAGACTTTCTCCTCGCCCTGCCTCTACTTCCTGTCTGGTTGACCCGCCCACACTTCCTACCTGGCCAATCAGCATTTATTTAAAACATGATTGAACAGACAAGTCTCCTGCACCACGGTTTAAACTGGCCTTTCACTGGAGGTTCAGAGAAAGGTTAGGGGTTCCAGATCAGAGTTACTCAGGGCTCCCAGCGTTGGAGGATGCAGTGCATCAGGGCATGCTCGGGATATGCCCGGGAGACACTTGAAGAGCTTAGCCTTGCAGCAAGGCTGTAGGCGGTGGATATTGTGAACGCCGTTTCCTGGCGAGAAGGCTATGCCGGCCAGCAAAGGCAGGGAAGGCAGCAGGAGGAGAAGCCATGGGATAGGAAGTCTGGAAGGCTTCTGTGGACTCATCTCTGAGCCAAGGAAAGAAATACTCCCCCTCCACCATACCTTCATGTGTGTCCTAATGCATGCCAGGGCCCTGTCCTAAGCTGGCACTGCTCTGGGAACCAGCCAGTTTTCAGGACTCATTAGTACCCGAAGTGAGAGCAGCTGCCCTAAAGCAGGGTTATTTAATAGAACTCTCCAGGGACTTCTGTGGGGCGTGCCCCAGGCTTGGCCTGCAGCTCAGCACTCTGAAATGTGGGCTTCCCCAGACCCCTCAGACGATGGCTCAGAGCCACTTCAGTGATCACCGTCACTGGTATAATCTGGCAGAGACTTTATGTGAGGTGAAAATGTGAGTCTCCTGTCATTTGAACATTTTCTAGTAGTTCATGAAAAACCTGGAACGTGTTGTTAACAGTATATCTCATTTAACCCACTACATCCAACGCAGCATTTCAGCCTCTTGGCTGCTACTACAGGGCTATTTTACATGATTTTTACAGCAGGTCTGAGACATCCGGGGCCACTTGTACTTTCAGCACATCTCATTTGGATCTGCCTGGGCCAATGGCTCCAAAACCCTGGACACTGTCCCCGTGAACAGTGCAGACCTGTCTCTGACCTGCTTTGATCCTCCGTGTAATTCCTTCCCCACTGAACTCTTGCACCCTGATGTTGGTTCTAAGGGACTGGTCTTTTAGTATTTTTCAGTGAAGTTGCCACAGAGCCAAAAGCAGCTTGGAACAGGTGCTTTTTGAGGCTTTGAGGAGGAACCGCCACCGCAGTTTGGAAGACACATGAGCGCAGATGAAGTTTCCCACATCATAGCTTCCTTGTTTTCTGCACAGCATCCATCCAGGATTCACCAAAGTGTACTCTGCTGCCTGGTCGCTGCATTTGCTGTCTGTTCCATGGCTCCACCCCCTGTCCCAGAAGCTCTACCTCAAGCCACTCAGAGACATCCAGCAGAATCACAGATGCCACCAGACCCTCAGCAACACTACCGCTGCTTAGGGAATGTTCAGATTCCCAGCCTGACCGTAGATAATCACAAAGTCTTGGTTGGCCAGGCATCAGGAGCCACACTCCCAAGTTTTACTCGGTGCCATTGGAGGGCAGCGGTTTCTGGAGTTAACAAGGTAAGTCTGCTGTCTCTGGGGGCCACCACGTCTGCCTCCTACCCTGGGTGCCTCTGCCTGGGGCTCCTTCCATGGGACCACAGCTGCAGGGTGCTTCTTCACTGATCTCAGAGACTTCCCCTGAGAAACTGGAAGTTAAGGGTAAGATCCTTGAGGACCACTGTCCTGAAGACCATAGTCCAGGGTGCCCCCATTCCTGAAAGCAATAGCCATTAAGAGCCTAACTCTAAGAGCATGGCCACAAAGATACTACAGATACAAGGTATCTGATACAAGGTATCAGATACAGACCCAGATACTACAGATACAAGGTATCTGATACAAGGTATCAGATACAGACCCAGATACTACAGATGCAAGGTATCTGATACAAGGTATCAGATACAGACCCAGATACTACAGATACAAGGTATCTGATACAAGGTATCAGATACAGACCCAGATACTACAGATACAAGGTATCTGATACAAGGTATCAGATACAGACCCAGATACTACAGATACAAGGTATCTGATACAAGGTATCAGATACAGACCCAGATACTACAGATGCAAGGTATCTGATACAAGGTATCAGATACAGACCCAGATACTACAGATACAAGGTATCTGATACAAGGTATCAGATACAGACCCAGATACTACAGATGCAAGGGTCCCGAAGACAACTCCATGAAGACCACACCCATGAAAATCATAGCCCCAAAGACCACAGAAACCTCTGATGGAGGTCCTGGAAGTTACTGGGGGGAAGCCCTTGGGGCATGGGAACAAGTCCCGAGGTCCACAGACAAGTTTCAATGTCCCACTCTGTCCTCTCCATGTGATTTGTACCTTTTCTCATGGATGAATAAGAGACTTCCCACATCGCCTGGACAGTAACAGATCTTGCAGGAGATTAAAACCACATTGGCAAAGGATTCCCCCTGGGGATTCTCTCAGTGTATCAAGTTTGTCAACACAGGTCCCCTAACAGACTCAAGCAGGAAGCAGCCTCATTGCCAGTGGCACAGAATAGAATGCCCAGCTCCATCAGGGGCTCCTCCTCCCCACTCTCTGCCTTTGTTTTCTTCCGCATGTTCCCAAGTTTGGGCTGAAATTACAGAAGGGCATGCTGATTGGTTAAAAAAGCGAAATGTGGGAAACCCACACTAGTTTGTTCCGGAAACATGCTCTTGGCACAAAAGAAACCCTCTAGGGCTCTGCAGAGTCTCAAAGCCGCATTTAGCAAGAAACACTGCAGGTTGAAAGACCTATGAGATTCAGATTGTCCTGGCTAGCTGTCTGAAGCCCAGGGAACAAGGTCAGCAGAAATTCAGCCACTGGGACAAAAGGTAGATTCTGACACCCTTCCACTGGCTACCTGCCCACAGGGAGAAAAGGCCAGCCCTAAATCAGCTCATTCAGACCTGGAGCTGTGGAGGGCCTCCATGTTCAATGCGTGAAACTACCACAGTGGCACATGGTAGGGGGGTGCGACACTACGTTTGCACATGCATGCAGCAACCTCCTGATTATAAACCCCATCTTCTGCTTGTTTTGCTGTCATTAGTCGGTTTCATGTGTCACATGAAATCTCTTGTGTCGCTCGCCAGCAGCTGCTGCTCTCACGGTGTCTCACCTGCAGCTGGGAGGGACACACAGTGGGTGTCCCTCAACCCTTGCCAAGGCATATCCCCTTGGGAGACCGTCACTTTCCACAAAGGAGAGCCACAGGGCCTGGCACCAACATGACACCCACACTCTGTGCACGTGATAAGACAGCCTTGTGCAAGCACTCCTGGGGCCTCCATCCCATGCAGCTTCAGTACAGAGGCAAACCACATGGCTTTCAAACCCTTTGTCTCATGGGAAATTATTGCAACACATAATCAAGCTATGAGAATGGCAGTTAATCATAACAGTGACAATAACTGCTAATATTATTTTCAC
>JAQHUG010000004.1:8819009-8834121 GCA_028555095.1 Dicrostonyx torquatus
CTCCTCCAGAATGTACATCTGCTTTCATGAAGCCCTTTCACCAGAAGCCAATTGCACTAGAACCAAGTCCCCATGGTCTGCAAGCCCCGAAGACGTGAACTGATAAGTCTTCCCTCGTTCAAGCTGATCTGGCTGGGTGTTTTTCCACAACCAATGGAGTGCTGTGCCATCCCTTCAGAGCATCTGAAGCTGGACGGGTATGGAGAGGAAATATTATTTTTAATTTTTTTCCTATGTGGCCCAAGCTGACCTTGCATTTTCCTTCACCCTGGGACTGCAGGCATGCACCAATGAGCCTAAACTGTGTTTCCATTCTTCCCAAAGACATAAAGACAAGAGGGAAGCACATGAGGGCCCTAGTTAGCTGGCCTTGGGTCAAGTACAGACATACTGGGACAATTGGCTAAGATCTGGAGGTTCAGCCATATAACCACCCTTTCTGTCATAGGTGAGGGCCACAGGGAGAACTTGGACAACAACTGTGACAGAAAGGGGCTCCTGGGAGGAGCAAAGTGGAGCATGGGTCCACGTTTACCATACACCCAAGGCTCATGGTTGAACCTGCTGTTAAATCCCAGTGATTGTACATTATCTGGCTCATGTACTCCCTGGATAGGTTTTTCTTCCCTCAGTGTTCTGTGCCTCGCACATCTCTGCTTGATCAAAATCACCTTTTCTGCGCAGACCTCAATGCTGTCAATGAGACAGTTTGAGTCCCATGAGCCAAGGCATGCTGTATTGCATTTCTTATTACAGCGATAGAATACCCGGCTTACACATCTTAAAGGCGGAAGAATTTATCTGGGACCACGGTTTTCAGGAATACAATCCGTCCTGTCAGATGTACAGCTTCCCAGGGGAAGTGTGGCACCCCCCCCACACACACATACACACACACTGCTCTAAATTTTGGTGGGACAGAAAGCAGGAGTGAACCCAGAAAGAGAACAGTCAGTAATCTCAAAACCCAACCCAACCTCCCAAAATAGCACCCAAAGACCCGAGTTTAAGCTAATGAGCTTGTGGGAGACTTTAGCATGTACAGGCCCACAGGGTCAATTTGACAGACCTGAAACCACTAGAAACCCATATATGCTGGCCTCCTCCTCATGCCCTCGCTGAGGCTGAGGCTGTGGGCAGGACAGAAGGGCACATAAACAACAGGTGTTTAATGAACATGGTAGAAGGTAAAACCACAGACACATACTATTTAAATAAAGACAGCTCATCAATCAGGGTACAATAGTCTACTCCAGGTTTAGTCTTTCCTCATGTTGAGTCCGTAGCCCCATGATGCTGTTCTCTGACCAGATACTGTCTATGCCTTCCCAGTCAACAACACAACTGTCCAGGGAAGAACTTGACAGAAAAGCAGATGTGTTCATGGCACCAGGAACATATTAGGGAGACCACTACAAACCTAGTTGATGATGCAGATCACAATAAATAGAAATGCTAATAAGCACTGGACTATCAAAGCTGCACCCTAAATTAAGGCGAGGAAACCCCACAGAAGAAAAGTTCTCCTAGACTGTGATGCGCAGGTTACATCTTAAGGGTTACTGAACAAGGCATTAGTTGGCGTTGCTTAGCTCTTTTTTCAAGTTCTATTGTTTTATCCTTTTAATATCAAACATAGGGGTTAATGTTACATCTTTTCTAATTATTTTGAGCTTGTGTTTTATATGCTAGAAAACTAAACTTCAGATTTCTGTGTAACTTTAGAATATTCTTTGGCAGTGGATTTTTTTTTTTAAATGTAGGTAAGGTAAGCAGCCAAGAGAATGCCCCAGGTTTGAGAGCCTGCCGAGTTGTAATGTCAACTGTTAGCATCTGGATCCCTTCCCATTCCACAGCTTTTGCCCCACTGAGCCCAGGTGTCTCTCCCTGCTTCTCTGAAGGGCAGGGACTAAGCAGGGTAGTGACCATAAACCTGAGCTGGGGTGTCAGAACCAGGAGATGCCATGCATGGAGCCTGAGTGGGCCATCAGTCCCAGTGCAGGGACAGTCTGTTGACAGTCAAGAAGAGCCTGGTCTGTGTTTGTACCCTGACTCTGAGCAGACACCTTTGCAGAGAATGTCCCAACTTGTCACTTCAGTAGCCCGGCCTCAGCTGAAACTCAAGCTTCTTCAGCACTTGACACTTTCAGTTCAGCTTCTGCTGTGGAATAGCCTTAGGTGTGTGCTGCCTCCTCCAGAGAGTCCCCACAGGAAGCCTCCTGAGGCCGTCATCCCAACACTCTGGCCCATTGTCCATTACTGCAAGACAATGGTCTTATACAGTGTAAAGATTTGCCAGTTGTCTTGGTTTAACAAAATGCTGATTGCCCAGTATCCAGGCAGGAAGTATAGGTGGGGTGACCACAAAAGGAGAATTCTGGGAAGAGGAAAGGCTGATTCTGCAATTGTAACCCAGACACAGAGGAAGTGAGATGAGAATGCCTTGCTGATAAAAGGTACCAAACCACGCAGCTGACACAGATAAGAATTATGGGTTAATGTAGGATGTAAAAGTTAATAAGAAGCCTGAGCTAATAGACCAACCTGTTTATGGTTAATGTAGACCTCTGTGTGTTTCTTTGGGACTGAACAGCTGAGGGACTGGGCAGTACAGAAACAATCCATAGCTTTGGGGACAGTGAGGACAGGTAATGCCTCTGTCTGGAAACATCTGTCACACTGGCAGCGGCTGAGGTGTGGCAGATACAGCTGTGGTCACTCAGCTCACTGTGGCCTGGACAGCCCTTGACCTATTTAGACAATGAGAACAAGCTTCAGTTTATGTGGTGTCCCCACAAAGTCACTGAGTGACCCAGCAGTGAGGTCTTCCAGCCCCAGGTTACATGTGCTTTCTCCTCAAGAGAAATACATCAGTCCACACAAAGGTTTGTGCACAAATGCTTATCTCTGCTTGTTTGGTTCCAGTCCAGAATATTCCCAATTATCCATAGGTGATCTGCAGACTGACTTTTCATACTAGAGAATGTTCAGTAGCAAAGAAGGTTAGGGGTACACACTATTACACAAAAGGATCCAAGAACAACACTGAAGCTATTCCCATAGGACAGCACACACAACCAGGTTCTATGCATTTAATGCTATGGGAATTCAAATAGATGCATAGTTGGATTAGCAGTGTTCTACAGACAGAAGGGAAGGAAGAAATTATAAAGAACATTTTAGAGGAAATGACCAGACCCACTTATTTTATTATGGCATTGGCTTCTCAGGCATGTGCATAACTAACTTACCAAATTCTATCTTTAGATATGTATAGCTTATTAGTGTCCTTATACTTCAATGATGCTGTCTTTTTAAAAGTTACCTCTATGTTGGGAAGAGGTCAACACAGAGACGAGCAACAGGAGACGATAGACTGGTAATAGATTCAAAGGCCAGCATAGAAATGCAGACTGATAGATGGGTCCTCAGCCATGAGCCAGGTCCTCATTCTCTGATGTCAGATAAGGACAGATAAGGGTAGTTCATTGCCTTATGGAACAATGTTCTGGGAGATTCTTACTTCTGATGGGCTAGTTAACACCAACTGGTTTATCATTTTTCCCCACGAATGCTCAACTTGCATCTTGTGTGTCAATGACACTTACTCAGCCCTTCTATAATTTATAGGAGAAGCCGTGTTGTTTTATCCAGTTTCCTTCCACCGTGAAGGAGAACATAGTTCCAATGACTAATCTGCATGCAGCACAAAATACTGATAACAATCCTAGTTAACAATTTATACACATGGAACCATCTTCCCAAGGAGCTGAATGCATGCAAAAATACCAGCTTCTTGCCAAAGGTGGAGTGGATGAGGACGTGGAAGAGGGGCTGAGGGCCCACCTACACCAGGTGAGTGGGCATTCTCATGGATGATATCGTGAAGCAACTGTCATGATGATGTCATGGCTGCCACACATGAGCAAAGGATAAAGGGCATGCCCACTGTGGGCAGAGAAGGCAGCAGGATGTGGGAAAGGTAGCTTTCTCCCATAGATGGTGCTCTGATATAGCATAGCTGAATCCCATAGGTCACCTCCGGGATACCTTCAGACCCACCCAGGCCATGCACTGCCCATGCAGAAGTGGCCCTGTAGCATCAGAGACTCTCTGCTGTCAGAGTTGGAGCACAGCCTGTATTGGTGCCTTGTTTCTTTTCTAGTCTACCATGTCACTTGTCACCCATGTTCAGAATGACAGGCTACAAGACTTGACACTGTAGCTGCCCATCTAGGGTACGTACTGAGAGCATTGAAAAATCTATGGTTACTACTCAGAGTTAGCTCTACCTCCAATTTGTCTATGGACATGAGCATGATCAGGGTGTCTCAGATGGGCAGCAGCCATTGGGAATGACTCCTTAAGACCAAGTCCCCTGAATGATCTCAGGGGTGTCTCCTTCCTTCGGTTCTGTACCACCAACAGATCATCAAACTGCCTTTGGAACCAGGCCTGACCATTAACTGTTCATCAGTTCTGCAGGGGGAGTTTTGACTGCTCTTTGTGGCCACCTTCCATGCCTTTAAGAGCAGACTGGACAGCTACCGACCCATTAACATTAGGACAACAGTATTTCAGGGGTGGGCATGTGTGCTGAACTGTAGCTGGCCAGGGGGTGGAGCTGCTGCCCTGAGGCACCTACAGTGGTCCTTCTCCTCCCAGCCTCACAGTGTATGGCAGGACAATGTTGAAATTATCACAGCTTCAGCAATGAGTCTCTAGTCCCCCCAGATTCTCCCTGACTTCTTTTATCACAAGTCCTTGCCTTTATCTTCCTCCTGCCCTCAGGGGTGGTTCCTGCTGCCCAGGTCAAGCCCTGCACGCTGCCAAATCTACCATCTATTCTGACATGCCCAGAGTATCCTAAACACCCTCCTTCCCCACCACAATGGCAAGTCTATCCCTTGGTAGCCAACTGTGTGCCTTGGGAAGGTCTGTTATCTTTCAAGCCACACCTATTTGGGTCCTTTCCTCTGTTTCCCAGTATTTCATATTAGTAACAGATCTTTTCCATCCTATCCTCAGTCAAGACATATAGGGAGAGCCTAGGAGACAGGCTGGACTCTCCTTTCAATGGTCTGTCTTTGTTGTTTTATGTTTGTCAGATTGCCTTTTATGCTTAATGACAGGCATTTCTTCTAAATGAAAAAGGAAAGTCATCTTTGTGTGTGAGCATTATTGGAGCACACTCACACTAACCTAGGTTGCATAGGTAATTGTCAATGTGGTCCCTTGAAGCAATAAAATTAAGCACTAAACAGTGCTGAGGGTATAGCTTAGTGAATACTTGCCTAGTTTGTTCAAGAGTTTGGAATTAACCTCCAGCACTACACACACACACACACACACACACACACACACACACATCACATCACACAAACATACTCGCACACATCACACATCACACACATACATATACCCATCACACACCACATACCACACACACAAACACACACCATACATACCACACACACATACACACCATACATCACTCACAGATACATCACACAAACACACACACACACATCACACACACACATCACACCTTCATTAAAGCCTCCCTGTGGAGGGAAAGGAAGTAAAAACCATTATGTCACTCCTAGCTCTGTTGGTTCCTGTTTCTCCTTCCTGTTCTATAAGTTTTCCACAAACTAGGTTGTTATAGGACAATGCCTCTGGACACTGTAAAGATTTGTCACTCATATTGGTTTAATAAAGCACGGATTGGCCAGTGACCAGGCAGAAAGCATAGATTGGGTGACTGGACTAGGAGATTTCTGTGAAGAGGAAAGGCAGAAATGCAGTCACCAGACAGATGCAGAGAAAACAAGATGAGAATGCCTTACTGAGAAAAGGACCAATGTGGTCCTTATCTATGTCCTAAGCATAGATAAGAATTAAGGGTTAGTTTAAGTTGCAAGAGCTAGTTAATAATAAGCCTGAGCTAATAGGCCAAACAGTTTATAATTAATGTAAGCTTCTGTGTGTTTCTTTGGGATGGAATGGCTGTGGGACTAAACAGGACAGAAACTTCCATCTACACTAGGTCTTTGCCAAAGCCTCTCTTAAACTGGTCTGTTTCTAGAGATGTTTGTGGGAGGGGAAAAATAAGCAGATGTGCTCAGCAGAGTAGATGGATTTCACTTCTAAAGTCCCAAGTCACAAATGAACTTTTTCATTTGGATACCCCTTTTTAGTGAGTCTTTAGCAAATGAACGTTTAAGATAGCTGCCAGCTAACTCTGCAAAATTTGTACATACTCTATAGTATGTACAAATGGCTAAAAATGAATGTATTGTGTGTAGGCAAACCAAGCAAAAATGTTTCAGGTAGTTCTGACATGAACCCTTCATGCTCAAGAAATAAGTCATTTTTATTATTTTTAATGGGCATAGGTGCTTTGCTTACATGCAAGTCTAGGTGTCATGTGTATACCTGGTACCCATGGAGATCCGAAGAGGGTGCCAAATCTCCTAAAATTGAGTTGCTGATGACTATGAACTTCTTTGTGGGTGCTGGAAATTGAGATTGGGTCTGGAAGAGCAGGTAGGACTCTTAACTGATGAGCCATCTTTTCAGTCCCCTGAGCAGTTTTTCTGTGACATATAGGTATTTACACATCAGTACAACTATTGTCTATGTTACATTTCACACAGATAGATACAGAAGAATACTTTTGAATGCCGAGAAATGTTAAAATAGAAAGAGGTGGCCTGAAATAGAGAGTGTGTTTGTGACTAAATACCTTTGCCGATAGAGAAGGATCAGATAAAAGAAGTCTTCAACTTTCCCACCTGCATTGTTCAGTTCCTCTTCTTTATAATGATCAAATAAGACAATTTGCAAATGTACTTTGAATGTGTGTGTGTGTGTGTGTGTGTGTGTTCTGTCAACCACTTTTTTGTGAAATCTAGTTGTAAAATTTTGGAGGGTAAATGTCTACGTTTATCCGAATTAAATTCAGGAGAATTAGCCTCCTCCAGATTACTCTTTCTTTGGTTAAAACTTAACATCCTAGAATTAACTAACATTTTAGAAGGATTTTAAGATTTACTTTTTTAAAAAATCTGTGTTTTAGGACAGATTTAGGAGAGCCTGAGAGAGGATGTGAGATTACAAAGCAAACGGCATCAAGGAAACAGCTACAGAAGTAAAGCAAACAGCGAGAGAGAAGGACAGGGCTGTGGAAGATGGGGCCTTCTCAGGGGACCTTTGCAGGGGACCTTTGCAGGGCCTGGGTTCCAATGTTTCCTTGGTAGCCATGTGCTGGGGCTGCACAGCTTTCTAAGAGATCCTCATTGAATCAGCCATGTTTTCTCACTCACTGTCTGAGAGCAGACACCCGCGATCACCTGAAGAGTCCCTGTCTACCCTCCCTGCTGACCCTGGGAGTGAGGGAAGCATGAGGAGGCAGCTTATTCATGGAGGACTCCATAGCTGCTGAACTAAAGGAGATTTGAGAATAAGGTCATAGATAAGAGAGGGCGTTGAGCAGTAGCAGGTGACACAGTCTAACAGGTATCACGAAAGTCAAGGATCATAAAGCAGGAGCAGTGGACATGGGGTGAGCATGGCTTGCCCTGCATGGGTCACGGCTGTAAGTGTGCATGTGCACATGGAGGCCAAAGTGTCTTTCTCAGCTATTTTCCACCTTAGTTTCAGGGACAGTCTCTCAGTGAACCTGGAGCATGTCAATTCAACCAGCCAGGGCCCTCTAGGGATCTGCCTAGCTCTTCTCAATTCTCTGATCTTATTTAATAAATTTTTCAAAATTTAGGGCTGGTTCTGTGGGTGAAGTGACTGCCTCGCTAGTATGGAGACCTGAGTTTGACTCCCCAGAACCCATGGTTTTTGGTGGGAAGGTCCACAGATTGTAATGCAAACTTGTAATCTTTTTTTAAATTGATATTTATTGAGCTCTACATTTTTCTCTGCTCCCCTCCCTGCCTCTCCCCTCCCCACTTCAATCCTCCCCCAGGGTCCCATGCTCCCAATTTACTCAGGAGATCTTGTCTTTTTAATACTTTCTACTTCCCATGTAGATTATATCTATGTAAGTCTCTCTTACTGTCTGCATTGTTGTCTAAGTTCTCTGGGATTGTGGATTGTAGGCTGGCTTTCTTTGCTTTGTGTTTAAAAACCACCTATGAGTGAGTACATGTGATTATTGTCTTTCGGTGTCTGAGTTACCTCACTCAAAATACTGTTTTCTAATTCCATCTATTTTCCTGTGAAATTCAAGCTGTTGTTATTTTTTTTCTGCTCTGTAGTACTCGATTGGTAAACTTTCAATCTTGAGGACACAGACCTATCACCGGGGTTCAGGGACCAGCCGGCTTACCCTACTTGGCTAGTTACAAGCCAGTGGGAGATCAGCTCTCCACGATGGGTGGGCAGCACCAAAGGAATGACACATGAAGTTTACTCTTGTCCTTCATATGCACCCACATGAATACACACATAAAAATTCAGTTTGGATCTGTACTGTAAATAATAGGCAATCGGGCCATGCAAAGTAGAAGTCAGTCTTTTTCCTGGAGACCCTGGGGTTACTCTGTAGAGCTCTAGTCAATCCCCAAGGCAGAGAAGGTCACAGAATAAGAATTGGACTCCAGTCTTCATACAGGTTGGTAACCAGAAGCCAGACCTTCAGTGCAGCCCAGGGCATGCTAGGTTCACGGGATACCTTCACTATGGTATTCAGGGAAGACACTGGAAGCCATATGATGCCCTATTTGGAAGCAAAAAGAAAGAAAGATGGGGTCTTGGCTAGCTGGCCCATAGCACAGGTAGGGACAAAGACAGTACCTCCTGTTTGTATAACCCAAACACCGTCATCCCAAATATATTCTACTAAGTGGGCCCTTCTGGCCCAAAAACTAACACCTGGGCTCTAGAGAGAGTGTAGAGGTGGCACTACCTGATTCTGGCTACCCAGCTGGCAGTGGGAATGGGCAAAGGAAGAAAAAGATGACACCATCAACCAGGGAGAAACCATTGAACATGCAAAAGTGCAAGAGTGGAGAGGGGCTGGTGGCCCTGAGGGGCTCTATAAAGCCAGTGGGTTTGTTTCTGATGGCTCGGGAATTCCATGATGGCTGTCCTCACTGCTGTCTCTTGGTGCCTCCTCTAGTGACTTTCAGAGAGGAGAGCTTAGTCTAGAGCAACTGCCAATGCTAATCCTCTGGCGGACAAGCCTTCACCTCTGAACAAAGAGGAGGCTCACACACCTAAGGATGTCTCCAAGCCATGAGGACCTGGAGTATGTGTATGTCCCTGTTCCTGATGCTGAAGAGCCCCTAAGACCCCATGCAGACAACGGCTGGGAACACTCTGAGGACAAACTGAAAAGGGAATGACCAAGTGTGGTGGTCTGAATGAAAATGGCCCTCATATACTCATAGGGAATGGCATTATTGGAGGTGTGGCCTTGTCAGAGGAAGTGCATTACTGAGAGGGGTGGGCTTTGAAGTTTCAGAGTGGCTCACTCTCTCTTCCTGCTGCCTGCAGATCCGGATGCAGAACTCTCAGCTCCTCTCCAGCACCGTGTCTGCCTGCATGCTGCCATGCTTCCTGCCATGGTGATAATGGACTAAACCTCTCAACTGTAAGCCAACCCCAGTGAAATGTTTTCCTTTACAAGAGTTGCCATGGTCATGGTGTCTCTTCATAGCAATAGAAACTAGGACACCTGGGAAATAAAGAATAATGGCCAATAGGCTCCTTCTTATCAGTACGGCCTCCCTTTGAAGACTGTGGAATTCCAGAGGCCAAGATGCCGGCAAATGGCAGCTCATGATCAATGGGTCTCCTCACATGCTTATTCTGGGATGGTAATCTCCGGGCCACCTTTGGCTTATAGCTTCACTTCAGTTCTGACTCTTCATGCAGCCCCCTCCTTCATCATCTGGGTTCTACTCTGTGTCTCTCTATTACTTTCTGGTGGTGGTGGTGGTGAGCAGGGCTTCTGGTGGTCCAGGGTGGCCTTGAACTCATTATGGAGCCAAAGCTATCCTTGATCCAGATCCTCTTTCATCTACCTCTCTACCAAATGCTGGGAGTACAGGTATGTATTTCTGGTTTTTGTTGTGTGTTGCTGCTTTTAATTTTTGAGGCCATCCCTTGGAACACAGTCTTGTCTTGAACTTGCTTCATATCCAAGGATGATCCTAAACTCCTAAAGGAGCCTATTTGGCCATTATTCTTTATTTCCCAGGTGTCTTAGTTAGGGTTTCTATTGCTATGAAGAGACACCATGACCATGGCAACTCTTGTAAAGAAAAACATTTCATTGGGGTTGGCTTACAGTTCAGAGATTTAATCCATTATCACCATGACAGGAAGCTGGCATCATCAGATTAGGTGTCCCTCGGGGACTGCAGGGTGGTCTTGTCTCCAGAAGTGTAAATGCATTCGCAGGTTCTAGGTGGCTTTGTGAGGCCTCCATTTGCCCACAGCAGCTAAAACACTTGCTTTGAGCATGGGGGTAGATGGCAGTGTAGCTCACCCAAAGGCAGTGCTTGGCAGCAGCAGATAGGGTGAAGGAATGACAGGTGGTAGAGACCAGGGGAGCCTTGGGGTAGAGCCATGTTCTGTCTAAGTACAGAGGTAGAGCGTGTGGGCACGATTCTGAGGAAAGGTTGACGGCAAGACGTAGGTGTACTTATGTGGAGACAGCCCTGAGGGGAAGGGGTTGACAGGAGGTCTGGAAGTTGATGGGAACACAGCAGAGAGGCACAGGTCATCAACCCCACCACTGAACTCTTTAAGAGTGAAGGAACCAGAAACATCCATCCAGAAAAAAACAAAGTCCTCTGTTATGATTGAAACAGAAAAAAAAAAAGTATTCACATCAAAGAACAATTAGAACAAGCAATTCTCAACTGTTCCTGAGAACCAAAGCAAGGCAAGCACTGGCCTTGGATCGATAAAGCACTGGCCATGGATCGATAAAGCACTGGCCATGGATCGATAAAGCACTGGCCGTGGATCGATAAAGCACTGGCCTTGGATCGATAAAGCACTGGCCTTGGATAAAGCCTCTGAACTAAACGCAGAGGGAAGCAAAGATGTTCACGTCGGAAGGTGCAGGAGAAGAGATCCGTGGGTGGACCAAGCTGGCTTACTGACTTCCTGGGTTGAGGTCTGTCCTCACTGTTACATGTTATCTCGTCAGCTTTCCTCTTTTGCTTCAGGGCCACATGAGGCCACCAGATACAAGGAGAACAGCAGGAGGTGGACATGGCCCACAGGTAAGCTTCATGTGAAAAAAACAAAGACTGGAAAATCAAAATGCAAATTCAAAGTTCAAGTGGAGAAGCGTAGAAGTCAGAAGTGGCTCAGTCTTCACCCCCACCAGCTAAACTCCTGGGAGCTGCTACCCTCCCACCCCCACCCCCCACCCCTGTGGAATTCTCAGACTATTTACTCTTGCAGCCTCTGATTCAAGACTTCTCTCTTCAATTATTCCATTACGCCCTCTGTAATACTCAGATCATGAAAGGGAAAAAAAAACTACATAAAAATGCTTTCCCAAGGCATGAATTTCTATCAAGAGTATCTGTAGCCCATTAAACCACTCTTGCCATCCCAGAGTCTCGATCCAACATAATAAAGGCGTTTTTGTTAAAGTTCTCAAGACTCACTTTGAATGTCTTGCCTTTTGTTGATTGAAGCCATATTTCTAGTGTCATTTTAATAGTTTTTGTGTGAGTTTTCATTATCTGTTAAACTTGTAGTTTGATTATAGGTATAAATGAATAATTTTTCTGTCATTTACATTCGAAAAGGAATGCATTCATGAAGGAGCATACAATCTGAATTCGCCATAAATTCTCCTCTTAGACATTCATCTGGTCAGATCACAAAGGCTTGATGTCAGATTATTACTTCTGGCATTCAGTCATCAGCGCCTCCCAAAAAGTCTACCTTAAGACGTGATTCTCAGATGCTCACACCAGAAATAATTACCGTGACATTCCCTGGCTAATGGAGGCTTTCCTTTGTTCCTTGGCAACACATTTAAGTCAGACGTGGTACCAATTGCAAGATCACAGAAGCGGGGCTTTCTCTGAGCTGGGGGCATAGTCTCAATCAACAGCATGAGGAGTCAACAGTAAAACGATGAAACCGGCAGCAGACTGTCCACTTCAAATGGCCACTTCTCCAAGTGCCCCAACCTGACAGGATGTCACGAGGTCCTCCGTGGCCTGGTCTGCAGCTGGATTCACGAGTCTCACGACACAAACTGTCAGATGCACGTTCTCACAGGGTTATAGGCATGCTCCCACAGTGAACAGCAAATCTGAGATCAGAGGAGAAATCTACCCTCTTCACATCTTGCATCTCATCCACCTGCTGCTGCAATTTGAACGCATTGACTCGTGGTCATTGGATCTCGGAAATGCAGAATGTGTTATATAAAAGCAAAGGATTAAACTCTACCTTCGTCCCTTGGCCTAAGTCTACCTCAGCCACACTGCAGCAACACCGTGTAAAATAATAAGAACAGATAACGGCATCACTGCTTGTATTTTTATCTTTAAATGGACACTGGAGGATGGAGACATGGCTCAGGGGACCCAAAGTGTGTTCCCAGAACTCATGTTAGACATCTCACAGATCTCAGAACTTCCTCTAAGTTCAGCTTAGGAGATTTAACATCCTCTTCTGGGTCTGTGAGCACCTGTATGCATGTAAAACAGAAGACACACTCATGCACATATACACACATGCATGCATACACACACACTCATACACATGCACATGCATGTGCACACACACTTGTGAACATACACACACATGCACACATATACACACATAACATGCACACATGTGCACACACATACTCTTGCACAAATAATCTTTTGTTGGTTTTTTTCTTTCTTTTTTTTTTGAGACAGAGTTTTTCTGTGTAGCCCTGGCTGTCCTGAAACTCATTCTGCTGACCTTGAACTCAGAGATCCACCTGCCTCTGCCTCCTGAGTGCTGGGATTAGAGGTGTGCACCACCACCATCCAGATTAAACTTTTTTAACAAAATAAGAAAATAATGTAACTGTTTCTTGCCCTTTACGTAAAAGTCCAAGAACCATTGAGAGTTTATAATCAAGGATCCTTCTCCTCGAGAAAGCTGCCCTGGTACATGCATAACCCCCATGCGGAACTATGAAGACCCATAGCAGAGTATTTCCATCTGGAAGCCCGGGGAACTGAGCGGTGCTCTGGAAGGGCCCTCGGGTGGGTGAAAGGCTGCCCTTGAGCCAAGAGCAGGCTGAGGAGCCCCCAAAAGAGAAACAAACCTGAGATACAGGATCCCTGGATGCCTCCGCTGGCCAGATCTATGGATCTGAAAATCAGGGGCTATCCTGCCTGGCCCTGGTGCACCAAGTCCCTCGGCCACAGGAAGGGGTTTGCCTGCACACTGATGTGGTCCCTGCATCAGAGCTGGGACGGGGACATTAATTAGCACTTCATTTTCTGGTGCTCTCCTTTTCTGCAGATATTAGCTCCGGGGCCATGACAGCCATTTCCTGCCCTTTCATCTCTCCTCCACAAGTAATTGAACCTTTAGCCCATACCTGCAGACCCTGAATGGGGCTGCTGGTGAGGGGGGGGGGACCTTAAAGGGACACTGCTCCCTGACAACTACAGAACAAAGTCGGTAACTTCATGCCTGAAGCTTATATGGAGCAGCAGACTCAACTCTGCATCCTGTGTGTGTTTCCCAGCGAGGGAGACTTGGGGGTCTCCGAGTGAAATCTGGTAGACGACCGTAGTTGTGAGGAAGCCATAACAGTAACCCAAAGTAACAGATACTGTGAGCAAGAATTTGTAGGGTTCCAGGCACCACTCTGGATAGCTACACAAGGCTCAGTGTAGCCAGGAGGGAGGCACAGTCACTTCACAATGACACTGAAGAGCTGGGGGAGGAGTGTGGCCATATGACTCTCCTGGCTGCTGCAAGGCAGCATACACCTCTAAGAAGAGACTTACAGAGTGTGACGCATCACTGTGAATCCCCAAATCCACAGAGCTACCTCATGACACAGCTTTCCCATGGCTGCTCCACACAGGCAAATGACTTCAGCCGGGCCACAGAGCCTTCAAGTGCCAGGGCATACTCTAGAAAAGTAAGCACGCTGATTCGCTTTGGGAGCACGTGCTCCAGCCACGATGTTTGCACGCTGTGTCCCAGAGGGCTCGCACAGGTGGGGGCCTGGATCCACACATGCAGCCCCGCAGACGGTCTCCGCGGGCCAATCAATGCATTAAACCAACTATGAAATAGGGAAGGCTACTGCCCCTCCCAGCTCTGGAAAGATTCCGTCCAGATGTAAGGCGAGCAATGGAAAGAGAGCAGAAATGGAAATCCCGGTTTTTTTTATTCTCATTCGTTCCCACGCTAACGCAAAAACCTGGAGGGATTTCAAGTGGATGATTGTCAGTAATCATTGTGTTTAAATGCGTGAGGTTGCAGGGACTGAGGCTTACGGTGAAAGAGCATCCTCTCACTCAAGTCTATTAGCAATTACTATTTCCGTACAAAACCCGCCGCAGTTAAGATGCACTTTACCCCGCATCTCCTCATTGCCTCTAAAGTGGTAAGAATACCTGGCAAAGCTGTTTCTACCTCTGACCTTAGGAAGTGAGCCTTGAGTAAAGCCATTCTGGTTTGTGGCTTCATGGGTTTCCTCCACTAATGCAAGCCTGTCTGGGAAAGCTACAAATTTCTATATTAAACAAGAAATGGTAAACACCTTAAATACCAAAAGGTGTTTAGAACTGCATTTCTTTCTCTGTGTTCCAATGTTCAGTAGCAACTCCAGCATTTACTTGATGGGAGCGTGGTTTTTTATGCTCAAAGAAAGGCAGGGAGATGTCTAGACTGCGTCCATTTGACTGAGAATGCTGGGGTTCTAGACTGCGTCCATTGGAGTGAGAATGCTGGGGCTCTAGGCTGCATCCATTTGACCGAGAATGCTGGGGTTCTAGACTGCATCTATTTGAGTGAGAATGCTGGGGTTCTAGACTGGATTCATTTGACTGAGAATGCTGGGATTCTAGACTGCATCCATTTGCGTGAGAATGCTGGGGTTCTAGACTGCATC
>JAQHUG010000004.1:8834380-8853321 GCA_028555095.1 Dicrostonyx torquatus
AATGCTGGGGGTTCTGGGGTTCCCTGTCAAAATCTCACAAGGATTCAAGAAGAGCTCAGAAGCCCAGTCTGTGGGTCATGGTGGCTTTCCTTGTAGGTCTCACCCTCTTTTTGTCCATCTGGGACAAAACTGGGAGGTGAGGGGCTTAAAATAATAGTCTATATAATGGCTCCAAGGGCCAGAAGTCCAAATGTTAGGTGTCCACAGTATCAAACATCCCCTGGGGACCCAAATGGGATCTTCCAGCCTCCTTCAGGTCCTGCCATACAAGGTCTTTCCTGGCATGCAGCTGCCTCACCCAGACCTCTGCCTTCATCTTCATGCGGGTTCTCTGTCTGACTACAGCCTCTCCTTTTCTTACAGAACACTGTCACTAAACCCAGAGGTGACCCTAAGTTTGGGATAGTCACCAAGAGCTCTTTTCCTAACAAACCTGCAAAAACAGAAACCTTTCCCAAGTAACTCATGTTCTGAAGATCAAGGTGCAGGTGGATTGATGAGTGCCAATCACTCAGCTCAAGGGCTCCAGGGTGTGTCTTAGACATGGCTTCCTCTCCCTCCCAAACCCTCCCAGTAGGAAGAAAGGAGACTATGGTTTCTGAGTCTCCATTCAATATCAGCACCCGAACCTGAATCCGGTATCTCCCTGAGTCCTCAGTATAGGCCCCAGCTGACACCTGGTCACACCGATTCTTAGAACAGGACACCAAACCTACCCTAGCAAACTCAAGAAGCCACATTGCTGCTGAACCACAGGATGAGATTCTGCCAGTCCAGTCCCCGCCTGCTATGTGGAGAGCCACCATAAGCACCAGAGCCACCATAAGCACAGGTGACAGACGCCACCTGGGAAGTCAGTCCCAAGAGCCAAGGATACGCCATCACTAACCACGGGAAGTGGGGCAGCTTCCAGGTCCTCCAGAGATGTCTGTCCCCAGTTTGGAGTGTGCCAGGCCCTCACAACAGCCCAGGAGGACACATGGTGTCTCAGCCTGAGAAACGGGACTTCCTGGTGGCATCTGAAACTTTGTGGCCTGATATGGCTAATGAATCTCCCACCCCAGGCTGAAGAGAGCTGGCTGCAGCAGATGTTTTCACTCTGGGAACTCCCAGACCTTTCTGGCCACTCATTTATCCGTCAAGGGGATCAAACTCTACCCTTCTATTATGCGTTGTCACCGGACCATCGCACAACTTTATCAGACTTTTTATTCTGGAAACTGAATTAATTTTCTGCAAGGGTTTTTTTTGTGTGGCTCTTTAATCACATTTACGGGGGAACATGTGTACTGCAGGCTGGAGAGCCGATTACAGCTGCCAGGAAGGCCACTTTCAAAGGCAATCGCCCTCTCTCCCGAGGCTGCCTCTGAAGGTCCCGGGTTTTGTGGAGAGGAAAAAATTAATTACTATTTTAATAACGAAGCCAATCCTGCTGAAAATCCTCTTAGAGACGGAGCTGGGTGATGTAATGGCTGGCAGGGGGGATATTGAAAACACTGACCGCACAGCCCGGCCCTCGCCTTTCCATTCAGCTTCTGTAAGATGATACGGGCCGCTGGGTCACACATTAGGGAATTAAAAATATAATAATAACACCAGTTTTTCCTGGGAAGGGGAAAAAGCTGTGGTCCTGAGAGCAGTTGGTAGGTTCCTGTCTGTCTCTGCCAATGCCTCTACAGAGGGGACAGGGAGTGGGCACTGTGACCCTCCGGTCACTCTGGGTCTCAACTTCTCCAGCTGAGGACTGAGCATCCCAGAACATCAAAGTGTGGAGTCTTGCACTGAAGCTTCTATAGTGCCAGGCTCGTAGGGCACAGCCATTTGCACAAAGAACTGGAAAGCTGGGACAGTCCCTGACTCTCGAGATTCTAACACATCAAGATGAGTTGTGTGGTGAATTTGCACGTTTGTGCTCTCTCTCCTGGAGAATAAGTTAGAGAAGTGAGTGACCTATGTCTGGATTTGATTCTAGCTAAGACCCCATTGTCTCCCCTTCTACCGTGGCCCGACAGGCCAAACTCCATCCCATGGCCTGAGACAGCCTAGCCGATGCCAGAGAGCAGCCACTTTCTTGTGATCCACCCCCTGCTCTGCTGCCTTTCCGCTGTTCTCCATTCCCACCTCTCCTCTCCTTTGTCTGCCCCATTGGATGAGCAAAGCAGGTCTCTTTGTTGCAGCTGGAAGAACAGTCACCTGCCTGAGGACAGTGTGAGAGGTACCTGTGAGCCTGGCCTTCCCAGAGGGAAGCCCTCACATCACCTTGACCCAGCCCTGACTGGAGCCCCAGGCAGAGCCTCACCAAGGTCAGAGAATCCACTGGAATACAGTTATTTTGTTGAGAATGAGGGACCCAGAGACAAATGACTGAGAAGAGATGTGGTAGAAGAGGAGGGTAGGGGGCTGCTGGGGAGGGTGATAGGAGAAAGCAGAGGACCATTTTGGGCATGTGGAGAAGCAGCTTCCACTCCCCGTGAGGTGGCTGAGGTGGGATTGGCAGCTCAGTGACCAATGGAAGAACACTGAGGGGAGAACGGGCAGTGTTATCCGGAATCTTCTTGGAACAGGTTCCAAGTATGGGATGTCACACTCAGAGGCCACAGTCCCTCTACACTCTCAGGGTGTCAAAGACCAGCCTTGCCCTCTGTGGGCACAGGTCCACCATCAGCATTTGAACGACAATGAATCTTCTGGCTATCCCACCAGAGAAGTCAACTGAACCTCATAGTAAGGTGAATAGCTCCCCCTGAACATACTTCATTGCTGCTGATATGGTCCGGGCTGTCTTTTCCTCATCTTTCATTGTTTCCAGTTCCTGGGATGAACCCAGACCTATGTGAAGCCCATTGTCTTCTCCCAAAACAGAGATTGTTAAGCAATCCCCTGACCGCTGAGGGACTTGTTCGATTATTAGAGTTCTAGAGGTAGTGCCCAGGTCTGTGAGGAGCGTCCCCTGCAGGAATCTCATGGAACCTTGGGGATCTCCAGGGAGAAGACCCCACAAGTTTCCTTCCATATGAGAAATTTCCAGCCTTGTCCCTCTGCAAGGTTCTGAGTGTGTCTGGGGTTAGGGGAGGGTAGACCCAGATTTTACAGGCCAGTGGTTCCCATGTTTGTGATGTCAGACCATGCAGATGTCGGACCATCTCCTAAGCAGTCCCCTCACTGAGTGATACCATCTCACGGCCATGATTTGCCCAAGGATGCTCTAAGAGTATGTTCACAAGCCTGCCCTCTCCGGCTGTCCTGGGAGGAGGGCCTGCTCTGTCTTGAAGAGAGATGTGGTGTACCCAAAGCCAGCCAGCTCTAGAGAGTTGGACCCTGACTCAATTCACATGAGGACAGCAAGCTTGGCAAGATTGGAACTGTCCTATATTGTCACGTGGTACCGAGTGGACAGAGGGTTGGGACACTGAGACCGGAAAGCCGAGAGGAAAGAAGTAGACACCTCCCTTTAACTTAGACCCCTCAGGAATCCCAGTGGCAGCCTCCGTGATGTCCAATCAGCTTACAGTGGGATGTGAGGACAATGAGTAAGTACGTACACTTGCTCGGTCCCATCTGGATAACATTCCTTCCCCGGCCCCATGGCATCCCCTGTGGTGGGTGGTGGGAGGTGATTATCAGGCAGACTGCCTCAAAGATCATGGGATTAAACAAACACAAGTTTTCACTGTGGGAGAATGAGAGACACAGGTAGAGCTCTAGGGTTCCAGTGCAGACAGCCAGGAATTCATCCTGCTCCCACCTCCTGTGAGACTGCCCATGGACCAAGATGCTGTCACAGAGATGGAAAGGACAGAGAACAGTATCTCATGATGCGTGAATGGTATGGGAGAATTGTCTGTATTCTGTCAATCATGTTCTAAATAAATGCTGATTGGCCAGGCAGGGAGTATAGGCAGGAAAACCAGACAGGAAGTAGAGGTGAGAACAGGAGAATTTGGGAAGCAGGAAGCTTCCCTGGTATTCCTGCACAGACCACCAAGGAAGCAGGATGTAAGCTGCCTCACTGAGAAAAGGTACTGGCCATGTGGCTACCATAGATTAAGTTATAAGAGCTAGTAAGAAGACTGAGATAATGGGCTAATCAGTTTATAACCTAATGTAGACTCTCTGTGTGATTTTCTTTGGGGCTTGCTGGCTGTGGGGTACCGGGTGGGACAGAAACCCCAACAAGCAGGCCCTCATGTTACACGTGAACCTATAGCAGGTTCAGTTCCTCCAACCGAGCTTTGCTGATGCATTCATTACTGCCCTCATGTCTGTGATGCAAAGCCTAACATGAAATCATTTACAAGACAAAGGTTTCCTTGGACTCTCAGCTCAAGAGAAGAGTCCATCATGGAGGGGGAAGGTAGGGCAGCAGGCAGATGGAGGGGAAGGTACGGAGGCAGGCAGGGGCAGGAGCAAGAGGTGACCACATTGTGTACCCTATCAGGAAGCAGAAAACCAACATGGAGTAGGTCGGGCTATCAAGTCTCAGTCTCATCCCCAGTAATTTACTTTCTCCAGGTAGATTCCACTTTTCAAGGGTTCCACAGTCCCCAAAACAGCACCATCCATGAAAAAGCACATGGGTGCATGGGAGAAATTTCATTCAGGCCACACCAGGTGGGTTGTGGCTACCATGGCTTTCATACCTCCAGGGGTTGGGTACACAGGGGACACCTGACCAACGAAGCCCAAACTCTCACAGCTGGCTTTGTACAGACCAGAGTTGCTAATTCACTCACCCATATGCTTCAAATATATGAATATCTCAATTAGAATTCTTGTACATTTTATAAGCTTTATCCTCAAATCTATACTAAAACCCTCCAAATGATGTGAAGCTGGCTGAGTTCAGCCAGACAGAAAGCTGAGCAGTCACCCCCCCCACCCCAGGTGGACGGGCACACTGCTCCTCCACACACCACACAACAGCTATCTCTTCAATGCCATTGAAAACTCTACTCCACCGAATGGGAAGAAAATGTATCAGACTCTCAAATGGGGAAGTTTTATTAGCTGTTTATAACCTGTATTTTTTTTTCTAAATTGCCAGAGTTAGCATAAAAGAGACGTGTCATATTGATGTGAAAGCTCCCAGTTAGGATTATGAATTCCGTGACAGCACGATTGCCTTGATATCAATATGTTTTTTCATGAATTGCAAAGAAAAGCAGGTGTATAAAAATAAAACTCACATAAAATATAAATTATCATTGTGCAAGTTAATTCCGTACCCTCAGGATACGATAGCTTAGGCACTTTCTATTTGCAACAACAACAAAAATGTTTGCGAGTTACTTTTTGAGGTTTGTTTATTTATTTCTATTTATTTATCATTTCTTTGCCTGACTGAGAGGTCTCTAAGATAGAATATCTTTCCCATAGCTGTCCCTGGGTACAAGAAATGTCCCTGTGCTAACTTCAGTGCCCCAAATAACACCACCCAGAACACACGCATGGTGTTTCAAGAGTCCTGCTCAGAGGGGGTTTGAAGAAAATTTCATTTCTAAGTCAACATTTGTCTTAGCTGAGTGGGTGCCTTAGTGAGGAGATAGTGGGAAGGCAAGGTGAAGACGGCCCTGAGGATTGCTAACACTGGAGAGGTAGGTGTTGTAGGAGGGTTTTTCTGTATTTCTGTACTTTCATTGGTTAAATAAAGAGAGACTGCCTGGCCTGTAGGATAGGACACAGCCCTTAGGTGGGTGGAGTAGACAGAACGGAAGGCTGGGAAGAAGGAAAGACACGAGACGCCATGCTGCTCCGGCCCGAGATGGACACTGATTAGAGTCACGCTGGTAAGCCACAACACGTGGTGATACACAGACTATTAGAAAGGGTTAGTTTAAGATGTGAGAGTTAGCCAAGAAGAGGCTAGTGATGATGGGCCAGGCAGTATTTAAATGAATACAATTTTCATGTGGTTATTTCAAATGTAAGCCAGCTGTGCAGTCGTGTGGCCAGGAACCGGGCGGGACACAATCTGCACCTCATACAACAGGTAGGGCAGCCCCCCAGCCCCATCGAATGAGGAAGGGCAACCCTCCAGCTACGGGCACTATCTGTATCATTTAATGAGAAATGCTTTAGATTTTGTTCATATATATCTCTTTCAACTTTGAGTGCTTTTCTATTTTGTTTCCATGGAAGGAGGAATGTATCCATGCGGGTGGGACTGTCTTATCCCATAGGACTCACCTATAGGACACGTCCTATAGAACTGTCCACCAGCCTCCGTCCACACAAGCACTGGCTTGAAGATTTGCACCTCCCAATCGCCTGTTTAGCTTTGTTAAGATGCTGCCCCAAGTTAGGGGTCCCGTGGGCCCACAGGTACCCCTGGAGCCAGCCCTCTAGTGACAGGAAGGTGCAACTAAGGGATCTAGGACAGAAGCTTCTAGTGTCCCCAGAAGGGGAATCACAGTTTTCAATTCACCGCTTGGACCCAGTACTACAAGCTGCAACGCAGACCGATCTATTTTGCCTTGTTCTTCCAACTGCTCGGCTGAAATGCCACATTCTGAGCTTCCTCAGCATTCACAGAGAAGGGAGAGAGCTAAGCTTCTGTGTTGCCCTCACCAGAGCGAAAGGCAGCCCTGCAAGACATGCAACCCGCAAGAAAGAAGCATGACTTGGTGTTTTCTTTCCACCCCAGAGAGCTCCTCGACCAGAGCTGAGCGGGGCGGGGAAAGGGCAGAACTGTTCCAGAGGACACCCACAGCTCCCAGCGCTCTCTCGCTGAAGATCCCTAGAGTACCGTATCTGCCTTTGGTAGGCTGTTCATCCATGACTGGATGGCTTTCAAACACAAGCCATATCAGGGGCAATCCATTCACCTCTTTGGGATCCCTTTGACAAGAGGTGGAACCAGGAGATGGTTCTTACTTGTGAATGGAGACAGAGGTCATCCTTGGTACATCTGTGTGCTGTCCCTGCTTCCCACAGTCCTCTGCTCTTTGGTTGCTTAGTAAAAGGGATGCATAGGACTCCAAAGAGGCCCCCTGGTAGAGATAGCACTGCCATAATCAAATGAACCAGGAACCCTTGATCAACGTACGTCACCAAACAACTCATCCAGTTATTGAGAAAGACATCAGCCCAGCATTCGAGAAACACTGATGCAGGGGGTGTTCCAGGTAGCAGCTCTCACGGACTGTCCTAAATCATAGAAGATGAACAGTGGAAACCACACTCCCTGTCATCACAAATCATCTTTGGGAGTCTTAAAGAATAACAACAACAATTTCCCCCTTCTATTTCTATTTTCAAAATAAGAAAGATTCTTCGCCACCTCCTCTATAGGTCAGTGGTGCAGTTTACTCTAAAGGAAAACCAAGAACCGGTAAGAACTTGAATTGCAAGAACTTACAACATACTCTTCTGAGACAGGGTCTCATGTACCCCTGCCTAAAGCGCGTTGACCTTGACTTGCTGATCCTCCTGGCCCCCCTCCTCAGTACTGCCATTTCAGGCATGTTATCCACATACCCAGTTTTCTTGTGTGCTGGGGATGGAGCCTACACTCTAGGCAAACACTCCGCCAACTGAGTTACATCCCTAACCCAACAACTGTTACTATAGTCCACCGAGCTTCCCCTGAACCTTACTTCCCAAGCACTTGGTGCAGGGAGAAAACAACGCAAGGGAAGCCTTGATCAATCCTCACAGCACGTCCTTCCTGCCCCCTTCAGGATCACTGACCATACCTGCCTTGCATTGCATCAAGACTGTGGTGTGGTCTCAGGGCTCCCTGAGCTGCAGAAGTATGGCATACATACCCGTCGCATCTTCCCCCCACCCCGTGCCTTAGCGCTTGCTAAATATTTAATTGGCTCATGCAATATCAACTGGGCTAGGATACGCTGTTCATTAGTCTTTTTAGTGGAGGTCATTTCTTAATTATATCGATCACTCATATCATATGAACCATAATTGGTGCCTTTCTCCCGGCCATGTATTTTTAATGAAGTGCTTGGGCCCTCTTTGTAGTGGCAAGGTATGTTGGCAGGTGACGTGTGTCACTCAACCTAGAATCCTGGGTGCCTTCTTCCTTTGAAAACTGCAGATAAAATAGATAAAATATTTGGATTTTTTTCAGGCTGTTTTTGTTTTAATTTTTTTAATTTTTATTTTCTTCTTCTTTTTTTTTTTTTTTTTTTGAGGCAAGGTCCCACAATGTAGCCCAGTCAGACATCCAACTTGTGATCCCCCTGCCTTCAACTGGAACACACAAGGATCACAAGGATGCGCCAGACAGCACATTCTTCTCGGGTTATTTGTTTTATCTCATGGAATCTGTCTCGGCATCAGAGTACTGTGTTTAGTGTTTACAACTGTCAGGACCATACAATTGCCTGTGAAGCCCCACTGGCAGGGCCATACTTGAAACTCCATCCCAGGCAGGAGGAAGCAACAAGGAGGCAGCTTCAGTCCCCGCCTCTCAAAGACGGGCTTTACCTTCTTGTCATACCCACCCTCATCAAGAAGAACAGTGACTAGTAGGTGCCTTCCATCTCTTCTTGGACCCTCTGTGAGGGTGCCCACCGAAGAGACTGGCATGGCCTCTCCTGGCTAATCTTACCATCTCGCAAGGGCACTTTCTACCCCTCCTGTCAAGTTCAAGCGTACGTCCTGGACCAGGTTGTCCAGCCAAGACTGACTGTCCACCCGAATGGATGTTCCCAGTTCTATGGAATCCCTAGAGATCTGGCACAACTGGCCCCCCTGGTAACCCATCCCAGGCCCACGATAAAGTCATTGGCTCTGCATGCACCATCCTCCTCTGAAGAACATCCCACCAGGGTAGATTTCTATCATAATTTTGTTTCTATTGCTGACATAAAACACTGACCAAAACCAACTTGGGGAGGAAAGGGTTTTTGTTTTGTTTTTTTTTTTCACCTTGTGGAACACAACCCATCATGGAACAAAATCAGGGCAGAAACTCGAGGCAGGAACCTGGAAGCAGGAACTGAAACAGAGGCCATGGAGGAAGCCATTTACTGGACTGCTCCCCATTACTTACTCGGCTTGCTTTCTTATACCATCTAGGACCAAATGCCCAAAGACGGCCTTACCTACAGTGATCTGGGCCCTTTCACAATAATCATTAATCACAAAATGTGTCCACAGACAATAGGCACTCTTACGGAGGCATTTCTCAATGGAGGGTCCTCCCGGCAGATAGCTCTAGATTGTGTCAAGACTCAGATGAGGCCAAGGGCGCCTAGACAGAAAGTGGCAGGAGCGCTAGTCACTGCCCCAGGAAGACCAGCAGGGAAAGTAATGCTTCCCACACAGGCTGCCCCAGCCCCCACTTGGGAACACACTCCCAGGGCTATGGGGCAAGGCAAGGAACTGGGGATGCTGCATCAGAAAGCACCACAAACAAGCACCCCTATTCCCTGGATAACTGCAAACTTTTGCCGCTGAGGGGCGCTGCACACAGTTAGCTGTAGGGATGGGGTGAGGTGAACTTTCAGATCAGGACCTCTCCCACAGCCCTGGATCTTGTGTCTGACTAACCCGAGTACCCTGCTCCTCTTCCTCCTCAGTAAAAAGCAGAAAGGATAAAGCAGGAGAGAAACGGTAGCTGTAAATGTCTCCCCAGCGACAAGCCTCCCCAGGAAGACGTGCATCACCTCAATTCTCTATCCTGTGTCGTAATCAACGCTTCTGGGGCCGGAAGAACATGGAGCATACTAAAGCAGAAACAATGCACACATTTTCTGGAACAATTAAACATTAGGAGAGGCAGAAGCAGATTTTTATTTTTAACGTAATTATATTAGCTTCTCTTCACTGCATGTAAGAGTGTGTATCGTAAGGACATTTTCATCCAAGGGCACTGTGTACTTTGGCCACATGCACCCCCAGCCCTCCTTCTCCCCCACTTCAGTGTGCTCAGGCATGACTCTATCTTCATATCTCATACACGCATCCAATTTATGTGTTTAAATAAAATCCAGAATGCACAACTGATAGAAAACATGTGACATTTATGTAACTTTCTTTGATAATATAAAAATTTTATTCCTGAAGATAAGTATAGCGGACACTTGGAAGGGAAACAGTTCTGTTAATTGATTGAACTCTTTTAGAATAAGAGGGCTTAGCCATAAGATTTTTTTAAATTATTTGATCAAAACACATCAACAGGTCCATCTTGCTCACTTGTCACATATCACAGTCCTGCGGGTATTTTTATTTATTTTTTTGTATCCACGCACACCCTCACCTATAAAGGCTTTTGGGAACTTCATTCTCTGTTTGGTGTATCCACAAGCCCTTCAAACTATCTTGGACCGCTTAAATGCTAGGTCACAAGACTAGGAAGGTAGCTCAGCAGCTAGGAGTACTCGCTCTCCCAGAGGACCTGGATTTCATTCTCAGGACCCAGGTGGCATTTCATAACCATCTCCTGGTCCAGAGAACCCAATGGCTTCTTCTGACTTCCACAAGCACCAAACATATGTATGGGGAACCATATATACATGCAGGCAAAATACTCACACATGAAATAAAATTAGTATTTCTTGACATTCAGAAATCAATAAAAAGCAAATGATAACTCACTTCCAGATTTCAAAAGAAACAGGAGTCAAATGTACAGATTCCAGACCCTATGGACTGGCTCCTCCTTCTCAGGGCAAGCTGAAGGGAGAGGGTCTTGCTGAATTTACAGGCGTCCCAGGGGTACCCTGCAAGCACAAGGCTTCTTTCTCCTTAGGTTTCTATGGTTTTACATAACTTGGCAGGGCTTCTTCCCATTCTCACCTTGCCTCTGTCTTTAGTATTATCCAAGAGATTATGTCCTGGCAACCGTAACAACCTTGTCCTTTTGGCCGAGCTGTGGATTGTCCCTTGTGAAGGCACCTAAATAATAAAGGGTTTGGTCCCATGGTGTGGCACTAGGGAGCTCTTACCAGGTCCCTGGAGAGAGGCATCCATTCCTTGACTAATCTTTATTTTGCAAACATTGCTTCTCTTGTGGGTGTGGCTATAAGAAGCATCTCCGAAGGCATGGCGCTGAGTGCATGGGTGTGCATGACTTTTCGGTAAGTCTTCCAAGAGTCTCCCAACAGGCTGAGGCAATTTATACTCCGTTCTAACATCCGGCCCCCACGTCAGTGTGTCAGCAAGCCTCCGCGTCTCTTCTGTCTTAGCAGTAAGGATAATAGCTAACTAAAGCTCTTTCATCAAAAATGAAGCCGAACCCCTAGCTGGCGTGAGCGTGGTGGCACACACGTGTAATTTCGGCACTTAGGAGATGAGAGTCTGGAGAATTAGGAGTTCAAAGTCAAACTTTATAGCACAGTGAGTTCAAGCTCACCTAGGCTATGTGAGCCTGTCTCCATTAAAACAAAAATAAATGAAGTGACTAATTATTTAAAAAAAGAATAATGTTGGATATCATTTGTTTATCTGTCTCCTGCATTTCTGTGACACATTTATATTTTGTTCCTATTAATTCATTGTGTAGTTCCCCTCTGAGTCAGAGATGTGTAGGAGTTCTTTACATATTAAAGGAATTAACCTTTCGGCTATGACATGAATCATAAATAATTTTGTTGAGTCAGTATATAAATTTTTATCAAATTATGGCAAAATTTATTATTTAATTTTCAGAAATTTATGTCACATTTTAGGAACTTTCCAACAAAAAATATATTTAACTATTTCTTAAAACATTCTCTTAGCTTCTTCTAGTAATTCCATAATTCCATCTTATACTTAAATGCTTATCTATCTGGAATTTGTTTTCATTTAAGATGTAAATTATGAATGTATATTGTTTTTGAATACTATAAGTAATTTTCTTTAAAATAGGTATAATCCATCCCAGTCTTTTGTGAATTACGTTTACTCTCTGTGACCAAGAGGCAATGATACTGTCATTGGTTCCCACATAGAGAGCTGTGGCTAAGAGGAGTGAGAACCTTAAAGCCAGGGAGCTGCAGTGTGAACCACATCTGTAGGCTGATGGTTAGTTACCTCCTTCCTGCACCATTGGCTTCCCATGTAGACTAGGTGTGTGCATGCCTGAAGCACCAAACACATAGAACGAGATTGGCCAACCCAGAGAGTAAACGTAGATGGCAGGGAGGGAGGAAGGGGAAAAGGGGGAAAGGGGTAGATTGGATACATAGGTGATTTTATATGTGTGTGTGTGTGATAAGTTAATAACATGTGATAAATGTGTATGTGTAGTTAACATCTGATAAATGGATGGAAATATATAATGGATTGATGATAGGCAGATGATAGATAGATAGCCCACCGAAAGAGGCGATACCGAGTGCTGAGGGTCTTATTTAACTAATTAAACTATTAATTAATAATTAATAGATAGCAGATAAAATTGGTAGATAATAACTAGAGAGATAATAAAAATAATAGATAGATAAAGATAAATAGTAAATAAATTAATATATCATAATGCATGATGGGGAAAAGCACATAAATTTATAAATGCATAGATTATTGATACATGGATGATAGATTGTAGACAGATGGCTCAATAGAAGAACAAGGAGAGATGATAGAGAGATTAGATAGATACTACCACCATTAAAATACTATTGCAAAATTATGCAGTAATTTCTGTGTAGGGTAAGCATATTAAATTATTCTGGCTGGGGAAGTCAGATTCTGAAGAAATATCATGTTGGATTCCAAGCACTGACTCAGATGCCAACTGAACAGTTAACAAACCTGCAGGTGATTTTTTTTTTGTCTAAATGCTAACATTTTGATGTATGTCTCTATTTTCTTGAGGGAACATTGAATGCAAGCCTCAGTTTCCTAGAAAGTCCTTGCAGCTTGCAATACTCTACAGGAGCTCAGACCCTGGAGGAGTCTCTGCAGGTGTGGGGTAAGCTTGGTGCCCACTGGAGCATCGGCTGGGAAGCCTGACAAGAGTTCCCAGTTTGTCCCCCTGTGGTTCATGATAGAGACCCCCTCTGTTGTCTCCCCAGCGACTGTGGACACCCAGCAATACCATCCCAAGGCCTCCTACCACGGTTTTTCTAAAATCCCAGCTACTGGGACTAAACAGTAAAGAACAGCAAATGGTTGTAATCAGGCACTGGAGGGGGATTTGCAATGGAAGCATCAATCTTTAGTGTAGTTCAGTCCTATTTAAAAAAAAAAAAAAAAACATGGCTTTTATTCGGTTTGGAATCCGTTGAATACTCTTCCGGAGGGTCCGTGAGCTGTTGAGTTCTCTATCCTGCTACTCCGTAAGTCAGCAGGTGACCATTCCTTCCTTTCTTTGGCCTTCTTTCCTTAAATTTGTGTCAAATGTCGCCTTAGTTAAATAAGGCCCTCGGCGCTCGGTGTCGCCTCTTTCGGCGGGCTTCCACACGATATATTTACACGCACAGCGGTGAGCTGGAAGGCAGTGTTGGCCAACACCTCATGAGATTTTTGTTTTTGACGAAAATTAGATTTTTGTGTTGTTGCCCCTTTTGCTTCTGTCCCCAGGGTGCTGATTTTAATTAGGGAACGTTCATTTTGGGGGAACAAGCCTTCCAAACTCAGAGGAGTCGGAATGGAGGAGATGGAAACACAGGGACAGGTTCCACAAGCAAAACAGAAAACTGTTAAAGGGGAGAGGGAAAGTAGGGACAATCAGGAAAGGGCACAGGGTACGGAGCGTGTGAAGACATGCCCAGAAAGAGAAGCAGACATTTTTCCTGTGACCACGACTGTAAAATGGGGAAGCATTTGGAAATGAGGTTCCATTCCTCCCAGCTTCATTCGTCAGGCGTCTGAGACCTGTAGGTCCACAGAGCTCACGTTTTCATCTACAGGTGGCCATTGGCCACCCTCTCGGGACTGTATTCTGAGTCACTCGCTCACTGGTGCAGGTATCTGAGTTATCAACCCGTGTTAAACATCCCAGAGCTGTCACTGCCTCAAAGGCAAAGCAATCCCCTCGCAGCATCTCTGCCTCCTTAGCCTCCAGGATGCTGAGACACACAGCAACACTGGCTGGAGTGTTTCCACCAGCGAGGCAGAAGCAGATAGCAGGCTGTCCTCAGCACAGGAAGGAACCATGGTAGTTCCCAACTGCAAAGAAGTCTCCCCAAGGGCAGGCCCCTCCAGAAGTCAGGAATCCCAGCAGATTGCTGGGAATGAGACCTACCTTGATGCTCACTGGCACCCAGTCACCATACCTCCTGACTCTTTATTTAGAGAGAATCCATGACACTATATTTAATGGGCTCAGCTATTGATTGCTGGGCAGCAGGCTCAGAAGATGAGCTCAAGGACCATCCTGAGCCTCCATTCACGTCCCCTCCAGAACAAATATGGTGCCTGTGATGTCTGATACCTGATATGTGCACTTTGGAAGATGGAACAGAGCTTGTGCATGCACACACACACACACACACACACACACAGGGGAGATGGTTAAAAGGTAAGTCAGCGATAACTGTCATGAGGGCCGTAAGGATGAACTTGGAGAGGATCCTACTCCTGGTGTTATGTTGGATCCATTCTAGAACTATTTCAACTCTTTGTTTACAAGCAAAGGAGAAAACACTCAATTGTCGAAAAATCTTACCAACAATTTGCCAAAGTCACTAAAAAGTTAAGGTCTTATCACACTCACACACCCACACAGAGGCGTGCTGAAGGGACTGTGTGTACCGAGCTCTGAAAGTCACATGGGCTTTTGTTGTATTTTTTTTTTTCCAAGTCAGGCTTACCCGTGAGGCTGGTTAGATAGCTACACAGACTGGGGTCTTAGGAGCTGGTATAAGGCTTTCTTTCAACTCCTGTTGAGAAAATCCGTGCTCCATCAATAGCATCTGATGTGGACGGATGAGAACGAGAGACTGAGGTCACGACCAAACGCTCTGGTGTTATGAAGCCATGACAGGGACACACTAAAAGTCTCAGGGAGACAGAGTGGCCCATGGGCACTGCGGACGCGCTCCAGCGCAGAGCCGCCGCCACCTGAGAGGAAGGCTGCAGTGGATTAAAGCGGCCTGAGCAACTTCAGGCAAGTTCTGGCGGCTGCTTGGGAAGTTTCTTCCTGCAGGGCTGGTAAACAGCACACTGTCTCTTTAACTGATTTTTATGTTATTTCTTTTCTTTTCTTCTTCTTCTTCCTTTTTTTTTTTGGTTTAAAGATTACATTTAATATCTATTTCCCAGCAGTGTACAAACTGACATCATCTACTCATAAAAGCGGAATGCTTTGGTTTTTTTAAGCTTCAAGCTGAATAACAAATTGCCACAGATGACAGCATAAAAGAATAACAGAATGGAATCAAAAGGAGATGCATTGTCAACAGAAGCCCCCTGCTGAGGAATTTCAATTTCATATATCTAATTATCCCTGTCAGTCGGAAGAACTGACAAAAAGCATTCTTTGTTCTCTCGTCCTGCCTCCCGCTTCTCACTCTCAATTAATTCCGGCATACAAATATGACTAATTGTCTTTTCAGTGTTCGAGAGCTCTGTATATAAATGTTCACGGACTGAAAATGATTTGGAGTGTATTCAGGCACCGATTTATGATATCTGAGCACAATAGCCATGCATAATTCAGGTGACCATGTTAGCACCCTCACATGCCCGCATTACAGGGATTAGGCAGGGCCCCTCTTTTCACGTCTTTTTTCATATCTGCTTGGTGACAATAACTCACTTTGCACCTATTAAAACAGGAAGCGTTATACGTCTGCTGTGGCGCATTGAAATTGCCACCCGAAGATCACCAGCATTTAAATAACACATGGGCAGCGAAGGGACAGAGGGGTGCAGAGAGACAGTGGGGACTTGGCCACCGAGCTCCCAGGGAGGTTACAGTTACAGCTTTTGATTTCTGTTTGTTAGTGCTGTTGACTGTTGGGAGGACTCGCGTTGGTCTTTCGGCCCGTTTGCGTGTTTGTTTGGCATTTTGCTTTTTCTTTTCCGTTTTTGTTATCCCTGCTGCTGTTTGGGGGGGGGTGGCTGTTTACCCCTTGGGCTTAATCAATGCCGTCCAAATGCATTTCGATTAATGCAGCTAATGATTTCATTGTCTTCTTTTAATAAAAAAAATAAGTAAAGCTTTGTCTCAATTATTTCAACTTTAGCAACTTATCCTTATACTATTTGCGGCAATAACGAAATCTAAATGGGACTCAACACAGCATAAAGAGGAAATAACATTTAAGAGGACAAACATTTGCTCTATATTTTAACGAAATCATGTCTGTAATTATAATTCAAAGTCAACTCTAATTCGGAAAATGGAAGTTAGAGTTCTGCCCAAATTATGGCATTAAATTGTCAGTTAAAATAAATCTATAACACTGGCACATGTATTTAACTGTTAGCAGATATGTTTAATTGATTGCTTGATCTAAACATATATTTTATTACCATCTGTGCTTTTGTGTTGCAAAAAGTCTTAAAAATAAAGCCCGCTTTGGTCATAGCTCAGTAGCCTCTTTAAAGTTAAGAGAATGAAAGCTATTCACTAACAAGTACATTTTTTGGAGTCTAATCATATTGTCAAGGTTACTAATAAAAGACCAATATGACATTCTAAGGGGCTTAGTATAAATTACCAAAAAAAAAAAAAAAGTGCTTTGGAGCAGTGAAAGAGTTTTTTTTTTTTTTTTTTTTTTTTTGTAAATTGCTTCTCCTAAATCTTTTTAGTGTGGGAACTTTGGAAACCCTCTTTCTGAATTTTTTTGTTAATAGAAAAATCAGCATTTCAACATCCATGGTTTGAAAACAAACTTTGCCCACTGCATCTCATCTGTTGGAAAGAACTGGTGCTTACGGCCAGGAACACACACTTCTGTGTGCCCCACACCCCATACAGCCAGACCAGGATAGTGAGTCCCTCTGCATCCCATACCCCAACACTTCTTAGCACTCCTGGGCCTCAAAAGTCATCCTTGGATCCTGGTCCCTCCAACTTCCTCGCTGCGTGTTTCTATTGCCTTATTCACAGAGGATGGCAGAGTTCCATGCTCAGGAAATGAGGCTTCAACTATAAACAGATGTTTGATAGATAGACAGACAGACAGACAGACAGATTGGTAGATAAGCTGAAACAGGAGAATCACCATTTTGAAATTAGTCTGGTTTACATAGAAATACTCTGTCAACCAATAAAACAACAAATAAACTCTCGCTCTCTCCCTCTCCTTCTGTACTCCCTCTTTCTCTATTGCTCTCTCCCTGCATGTGTGTGTGTGTGTGTGTGCGCACACTTGCATGCGGGCATGCACGTACCTGTCTGTGTGTCTGTGTTGCTTTTTTTTAAGAAAGGCTTTGAGTGAGAACTCTATGTACATATGAGGCACCATACAGTTTGGTTTCGAGCTGTTTGCTTTTTAGGCCCTAAAGTTTTATTAGCCAGCTTGTGCTAGAACCATGTGGTGAGGGCAGAGTATATCCAACAACAATCTATCCCTTCGCTTCTGAGTTTCACCAAGAAAATACATGTGTGCAAGTGTATCTATGCCTAAGTATGTGTGTAATTGCTTATGTAACTATAAAAGAAAATGTGGGCTACACTCCTGACTTCACTCCTAAATCTAAAGACAATCTGTACAAAGAACCTGGGAACCCCAGTAGATCTTAAAGACAATGAATCCCAGGAATGGGAAAGTAACAGATGTGGGCAGCAGCCTGGCCATCTGTCAATGCTCATGAGTTTGGGGTGACATTTGACAAGATGCTCACCAAGAGGATGTCAAGGGAAAACGGAGTGTTCTCTAACCCTTGCAAAATGACAAATATCTTCATGAACCCACCATCAAACCAAGACCTTTCCTGTGACTGCAGATGTCTCTCAACTGCCGGAAAACATGGAGAATTCCCATTATAAACTACAAAGCAACAAAACGGTAGAGCAAATTAAAGCCCTATCAGGACAGACTAAACTTGTTTGTTCTTTGGGACATTGAAAGTTGCAGACAGGGTAACAAGGATGAGAGAGAGAGAGAGAGAGAGAGAGAGAGAGAGAGAGAGAGAGAGAGAGAGAGGACTAGTTTCCCAAGGGTGCATCAAGAATCAGGAACATTGACACAGAGCCCACACTGTGGAAAAGTCCTTCCAATGGCTGAGCTAGGTTCTTAATCTTGCCCAAAAACGCGTTGCCATCATCAGCCTTCCTCATGACTGGACCATGCCCGCCAGGAAGCCTTCATGCACTTTCATGACAAGCCAGTCTCCTGAACTAAAGCCTACAGGGAATGGGTTCAGGGCCTTAGATGACCCAGTGAGACAAGAACTGAAGTTCTAGCAACAACCCCCCCCCAAAAAAAATGAGAGAAAAACAGACCAGGAGTAGCCCTGAGCAGAGGGATAGGATGGGGTTTCAGACGCTAAGTATTCCAGGCAGAGTAGTACAGGAAGCTGCGAGCCAGTCACCCTTGAGGGAGTTGGCACCTCGAGAAGTGAAATGAAGGTTTAGCCCAAGGGATCAGTACAGAAGGGGGTAAGATGTTCTGTGGACAGAATACCCCAGAGGTGCCCTTGATACAGCTCCTGGTTGGCTCCACCATGTGAGTAACTCAGTTGTAGAGACCACCGGAGCTCCTGGGAGCAGACTGCAGCCCTTCAGAAATTCCCAGTCTCATACAATTTTATAATCTGTTATTCACATTTTCCTTAACAGTGAAACTTTTTCATGTGAGCATATGATTAGTGTGCCTGATTGCACATTTTGCCCAGTCCCAGCACATTAAATCAGACATATGCTCGGCATTTCCTTGCTGGAGAATAGTTCACGAAGCAGTCTTGATGGGTGTGTTTTCTGAGTGAGCTCTGTAACATGAGGGGCCTGCTCGTTGGGCTTTCTGTCTTGCCCTGTACCCCACAGCTGGCAAGCCCCAAAGAAAATCACACTGAGGTCTCCATAAGATTATAAACTGATTGGCCCATTAGCTCAGGCTTCTTACTAGCTCTTATAACTTATATTAACCCATTGTTCT
>JAQHUG010000004.1:8854610-8871151 GCA_028555095.1 Dicrostonyx torquatus
GTGGGTCTTTAATTTGCTAAGGAATATGGAGAAGATTAAAGCTGTGGCTCTGACGGCTAGATCCAGCCCACTCCTTAGATTTTTTGCAAGTCCAGCCTCATGACAGAGGTACCGGCTGTCGCCATGTTAATTGCCACAACTCTATAGCGTTTCAATGTCCCTGCCAGCAAGCAAGCTGCAGCATTCTGCTCACAGACCACATTCAAAGTTCCCTGGCCAGACCACCTACCTGAAAGAATCAGAGTTTGCCCTGGCAGGACGGCCCAGAAAGCCAGCATTTTAAGCATGCAGTCAGCTTTTACCAACACCATTTAAATGTTTCTTGGCAGGGCCTCTTAAACAGCTGCAGTGTTTTGCAGCTAAAACTGAGTCAGGAAGCCTCTCTTGGATGAGAGTGTCTTAGATGAGAGTGCTTGCTTGCCTTTAGCAATCAGAGCAGACCTGAGAAATTGCTGCTACCAAGAAAACATGCTTTACTCTATTCTTTCCCAAGGTTTCTCAGGCTTTCTGTGGATGCGGTTATCCACGTTGGACGCCATTCTGTAACATGAGGGGCCTGTTCATTGGGGTTTATGTCCCACCCAGTACCCCACAGCCGGCAAGCCCCAAAGAAAATCACACAGAGGTCTCCATAAGATTATACACTGATTGGCCCATTGGCTCAGTCTTCCTACCAGCTCCCATAACTTTTTGTTGTTTGTTTTTCAAGACAGGGTTTCTCTGTGGCTTTGGAGCCTGCACTGGAACTGGCTCTTGTAGACCAGGCTGGTTTCGAACTCACAAAGATCCACCTGCCTCTGCCTCCTGAGTGCTGGAATTAAAGGCGTGTGCCACCACCGCCCAGCCAGCTCCCATAACTTATATTAACCCATTGTTCCCATCCATGCCAGCTAATGGCCAGTACCTTTTCTCAGTGAGGCAGCTTACATCCTGCTTCTCAGATGGTCTGCACAGGAATGCCAAGGGAGCTTCCTGCTTGCCAAATTCTCCTGTTCTCCCCTCTACTTCCTGTCTGGTTTTCCCACCTATACTCCCTGCCTGGCCAATCAGCATTTATTTATAACATGATTGACAGAATACAGACAATTCTCCCGTACCAGAGCTCAGCTTTGGGGCAAGCACTACAGAACCTACAGATGCCCGGGCTGTTTGGTAAATTTCTATCCTAAAACTGTTTTTCATCATATTGAAAATGTGATGAAAAAAAAAAAAAAGAAAATGTGATGAAACTGGTCATGGGATTTTATCTCGAATGATTGTACCACGCTCTAGACCACAATTACCAGAAGTTCCATTTTCTCCTTAGGTCAAGGTTAGGGCTTGACAAAAATGAGAACTTCTGAGCAATGAGGAGTTTTGAGGAAAACCTCGATGGTGAACAGAATCATGGAGAGTTCTTGCTAGAAGAAAAGGGAGAGCAAGCTCCTTGGTTTCCTCCACTGATTTCACATCCTGCAAAAGATCCACCATGGGCTTCTGATCAGTGGCCAAACTCAATTCCAGAGTCCTCACATTTGTATAGTGAAAGTCCCACAGTGACCTTCCGTCTGTGAAGCAGATGTGACTTTAGCTCAAACTACATTGTTTTTAAAGACGGCGACTCTCACCATAGGTTTACATTGCAAAGCTGTTTCATCACTTTCTCTGCCAAGATTTTAAAAATTTAACATTGTAATAGAACAATTGATTGCTACACTACTTGTCCTAGGATCACTGACAGTAGCCGGCCAAATGCCCAAATCCTGGCAGGCACACACCTAGGCAGCAGGCAGAATACAGGCAGGGGCAGGAAACATGAAGGAGCTGGCTTCACTGCGAGGCTGATATTGTCAGTTGGAGCAAGTGTAGAATTCAGACATGGCTTCCTGTATAACAACTCTGAAGGCTCCTAAATGTCCCACTAAGAACATCCCTCCCCTGGAAGAAGGCAGCCTGTGCTACGGGAATATAGTGACCAGCTTGAAGGGTGAGAATCACAAGACCTCACAATAGGGGGGCAGGAATTTACTACAGGGAAGACTTCCTAACCAGGATTGGAAGAAATGAAAAGGCAACTAAAGAACAACTTTCAGAAGCTTCCAAATATTTTAAATAATAATAATTAATAATAATAACAATATTTGCTTTTTTGCTACTGCTTAAAGAACTTTTCCTGTTGTTTTGTTTTCAGTGTCTGTGTGTGTGTGTGTGTGTATGCTCATTTGTGTGCCTGTGCATGTGTGTTATCTGTGACCATGGAGGGCAGAGGTCTTAAATGACTTCTTTAATCACTGTCTACCTTATTTTTTTTTCAGACAAGGTCTTTCACTGAATGTGAGGCTCACTGATTTGGGATAGCTGGGTAACTGGAAAGCCAGAGGAATCTGCCTGCCTCTGCCTCCCAAGCAGTGGAGTACCTAGCATATATTACCAAGCCTGACATTTCCTTTCTCCCTCCATCCCTCCCTCCCTCCCTCCCTTCCTTTCTCTCTTGTGGGTTCCAGGAATCAAATTCAGATCTTTGTGCAAGTATTTTACTGGCTAAGCCATCTTCCAAGCCCAGATTTAAAGATTTTAAAGCAAACTAACCTCGGTGTCACAGGCAGTTGCTAAAAAGAGCACAGAGTGATTTCAAATGCCCTTCCACAGCTTCTCCCAGCTACACCTCACACAGCTGCCAACTACTCATCCCAAGGGAGGTGACAATGGACACGGCCACTGACCTTAGGGTATTGTCATCTTTAATTTACGTCTCATGTCTGTGTACAGCTGTGTCACTGGTGTGCACTCATGTGACCACAGGTAAAGGATCTCTGAACTCTCTCCACCTATGGACTCAGCTGTATCATCCCCCAGACTGTGGACATCTCTTTTTTTGCCTTCCATCTCCATAGTCAGAAGGGAGGCTGAAAAGCAGAAACCCTACTGTGATCTTCTGGGCCCCGTAGAGGCACTCTACAGAACCCACACCTATGGTGATCTGTTGTCAAGACTCCACAGTCATGGTGACCTGCCACAGGATCCTACTCCCTGGACTTTGTGCCAGTGCTTGCTCCATAAGAATCCAGGCTCTTGATAAATAGAGTGATTTTGCATGGTTGTTAGTAAGACAAAAAAAAAAACCCAAAAACAAAAAACCTACATGCTGAGCTGCCTTGTGCATTCTTTGAAACAAGCCAGAACTGGGATATACAGACAAAGTGACAGCCATCAGTCACTCAAAGTGCCGGCAGAGCTGGGACTTATGGATATCCACTAACACATGTCTATATATTGTAAGGCTTTCTCTTTTTTTAACCAAAGAATCCCTACCACTAATCAGTAGAATCCAAAGGGATTGAAAGCAGATGGTGACAGATGGGACCCAGTGTCCCACACCTAGAAGGGAGCATGCTGCTGTCCGTGGTCCTGCCCTTCTGTCCGTCTTAACTCCTATACACTCCTTTGCTTCTGGGCTGCTTGGAACCCTGATGACTCTCCTTACCCACTGATCCTGATGACCACGAGGCTTTTCAGGAGGGAAGAACCAAAAGAATATTCTATAATTTAAATTTACTAGTCCCTGCAGGTTCACAGTAGAAAAAGTGGGTTTCAAACAACCACACTGTGTTTTCTCCTTGGGCTAAGAAGAATGTGTATTTGCTTTTCAATATTTTTCCTAGAATCAAAATAGTGACTCATGAACACTTTTGGCCAGGGCTTGTGTAGGTTTTTTCAGATCTTCCCTTTGGGCCCAAAGTTCCCAAGTCCTGGTCTCCTGTGTTGCCTTATATCATGCCCTGATCTCTTAAATTGCCCTGTATTGTATTGAGTCCCGGGTCTCGCATTGCCTTTGACACTGTTGTCATCGTGGTAAACTCAAAACAAATGCATGTGCATTGGACTTGTGCAAATGGATAATGGCAGTTACTTTGCCTGCAATACTGTTTCCCATCCATCTTCAGTCCCTTCAAAGGTGAGCTTACCATGTGTATGTCCATGCCTGTGTCCGTGTCTGTGTCCATGTCCTCTGTGTGCATGTGTGTGTGTGCTCTGGACCTCACATCACCTTCTAGGCAGCTTGTAGAACAAAGTGAGAAAAGTGGGGGCAGCCCAAAGCACAAGGTGGTACCCTGATGGCCCACTGCCCACACTGGACACAGGGCAGACAGGAGGATAAAACTGTCAGGAGGGAAAACACACAGAGAAATACTGCCACTTCCTATTATCTGTGTCCTTTTAGCAAGCTGTTTGCCCAGTTGCCATGGCATGGGCACTGAGATTCCATAATTTTCCCCTGCCTGCCATCCACTCATGCGACAATTGAATTTAATCAGCCCAGACGGTTGGTTGGGTTTTGTCTGTGTGGGTGGAGCAAAAACTTTTCTCACCAGCTAAACCCACAAAGTATGGAAAAGTCATAAATAACCAGCAGCTTCTAAGCCTCGCACCTGCCTGCCTTATTTAATCTGGGCTGCAAGGACACAGAACAGAAAGCCTAGAGTTCTCAAGCATGGGCCACCGTGGGTAGGCGGGGCTGGCTAGACACGTCTGTGGAAGAAGGCACCCATTTTGATGGGGAGATATTAATCCTGGACAACAGAAGTACTTCTTGTCTAAGCAGGGATGTCAAACAGAACACCCCTACAGACTGTCCTTCCACCAGCTAAAGAAAGCGTGGATGACGGGGAGAAAAACCCAGAGATTATCTGAACAGCAAGAGAACACAAAGGTTCAACAACAAGATCGTTCAGAGTGAAAACTGAGCTCTGACCCCCAGTCTTACTTAGTCCAGAAGAAAGATACAAAGGTGCAGTACCGGTCATCTGTGTAGATACAGACACCCAAACTGGACTGCTCTGTCATACCTGCACAGGACATGTAACCTAGCTAACAAAATATGCGTAGCCCTTCATAGAACATGGCCCCTTGCTTTGAGATAACATGATCAAGGGGAGAGCCCTCTCAGGGATATTTATCCACTTGCAATATGTCATAAAAAATATGTTAGGTTTCAATTTACAGTAGTAGAGGTCAAATGTGGGATTTTTTTTTCTCTATACCCTGATGCAAGACTGTTGGATTTCCAAGAGCTGTCAAAAATTCACACACTGTATGGTTAAGTAACCATGAAATTCTTACTGCGTACTTAGTGTAGTGAAGGGCCTGTTAAATGGTTCTTCACTGTAAAGCTAGGAGCTGAGATCATAACAAATGTATTTGCTGGTTCCATTTTTCAAATTGACAAACTTGTTTCCTATCATATGTAGCCAAGTTATTTTTCTTCTTGGTGGCTAGCGGAAAGGAACGGGTGGCTAAGCTGTTTTCAGTTCGGCTGGAATTGAGGGATTACAGCCAAACCATGGCGCAGCCAAACCACGGCGCAACTGCAAACTCTTCTCTGAAAGTGGCACACGGTACCTACCTCAGAGAGCCTCACTTTGGCAAAGGGAGGCAGAAGCCACAGAGGAGCTCGCAGTGAGCCCAAAGATGAGAGATAGGATATCAGGAGATGGTGATGGAGCCATCAGTTGAGCTGGCTTGTCCTAGGTGGTGCTGTAATGGGCTTGGTGTCCAGGGTGGTAGTGATGGAAGCCATGGGGCTTTCAGAAGGTGGGGTCTTGAAAAAAAGTGGAGCATTTAAAAGGTGGGGCCTTAAGAAGGTGGGACCCCTGAATGGTGGGGCACAGAATATGGGAGGAGGTTCACTACCCTTGGGAGGGTTTAGGTAGCGCTCCTGGAACCCCACCAGTTCTCACGTGGGAGTTGTTACCAATGAACAGAGCTGGCTCCTCCTTCATTCCTGGCTTCCTGTCTCACCATGTGATCTCTCTCCAGCTGTGTTTCTGCTGTGCCCCACCCACCACAATATGATGTGGTCACAGGCTCTCACCAGACGCACGTCATCTTCTGCGGATTTTCAACCTCCCAGAATGTGAACCCCAGGTGTTTGCTATGTTAATGCAAAATAGACAAATAAAGTAATTTATGAATTGTTACTTAGTATTTTAATCATGACTCAGTTTCTCTATCTTGCCAAAGTTTATACCTGTCCCTTCCTTCTTTTTCAGATGTCACCCCCAGTTCACCATATATGATATTAACCATTTCTGAATCCCAGATTTTTTTTATTGAAATGCTGTTTTGTGAATGATTCCATAAAGAAGCAATCCACAAACTTCTATACTTGAACCTCCCAGGCAGGGGGGTGACTTGGGATAACAGAGAGATGTGCCTCCCCCAGACTAGAATTTAAATTCAGCTGAAAGATAAACAAAGATCTTCCCCGGAGACATGGTGATAACTGCAGCCTCCCCATAATGCCATCAAGATTAAACTAAATTTACCTGCTAATTAGAGCAAAGCAAAGTCCTGGCCGATACCTCAGAAACAGCCCCCCACCCTGTTCTAAAGGGGGCTGGAAAATACCTAGCTTCCCAGAGGCAAGAACCCAGGGGGAAGTGTAAGAGGAAGACTCGGTAGTTAGAATGTAGTGGGGCTTGCACAAGACCTGCTTTCTCTTGGACATGGATGGAAGAAATAACTTCACCAGCAAGCGAACGCTAGTGCCTCATACTAATGTGTCCAGTGCACAATGACTGCTGGAGAGATGCGCTGTGAGGTCACAACAAACAGCAGCCTGTATTCATAGCGTTTTCCCACTGAGTGGATACGCTTGATTTGTGGATTTTCAAGCAACACGATTCTTTTTTATATATGTAGGTAATCTTTATCTTTTGAGTCCATTGATCACAAAAGTAGAAGGGGAATAAGAAGGAGGTAGAGGTGTGAGGAATAACAGGAAGGAAGGAAGGAAGGAAGGAAGGAAGGAAGGAAGGAAGGAAGGGAGGGAGATAGAGAATGAAAAAGAGGAATAGGACTGGCCCAGCACCACCAGAGATGTGCTATGGGCTTCTCTCAGGCATCCTTGACCTTGAGGAGGTATTAGGAATCCAGTCTTCTAATGAAGAATACCCAAAACTCCTTGTGGTCCAACAGTTCTGGTAACAAGTGAAGACCCAGAGACAGGCCACAATGGTTGCAATGGTTCAGGCACCCTGAATACTAACTTCATCACACAAAGGAATATGAGCCCTTTATTTTGATTGACTAAGTTATACTGCCACATATTTTCAAACCGAACTTATCCGTAGAAAATACAACTATTTCAAATGGTGGTATGTGAGAATTTGTGTGTTAGGATTTGCGTGTGTGCGTGCGTGTGTGCGTGTGTGTGTGTGTGTGTGTGTGTGTGTGTGTGTGTGTTTGGATCAACCAACAGAGTGGAGAGTATCTGCCAGAGATAGCAAGTCAAGCCATACTATTTTCATCTGTACAGGAAAGAAATTCACGAAAAAACTGTGACCATGTAGTTTAAGAGTATGATCATTGAGCTGGGTGGTGGTGGTACATGCCTTTAATCCCAGCACTCAGGAAGCAGTGACAGGCAGATCTCTGAGTTAGAGGCTAGCCTGGTCTACAAGAGCTAGTTTCAGGACAGGATCCAAAACTGCAGGGAAACCCTGTTTTAAAACAAAACAAAAAAGTATGATCATTAAAGCAAAATTATGCCAATATAAATGGTGCCACCATTTATTGCAAGTGTGTGTTCATGCAGAATAAGGGTGTAACCATGAACAATGAGGGTATGGACATGGGGAATAAGAGTGTTTCTTGGTAGAACAAGAGTATCTCCCCTGTGACTCAAATGTGTGGCCATGTAGAGCAACAGTGTGTCCTTGTAGAGCAAGAGTGTGATCATATAAACCAAGGGCGCTTCCTTGAAGAGGAAGAGTGTGGTTGTGTACAATGAGGGTATGACCACATTCAACGAGAGTGTGTTCATGGACATCGACAGTATGACCATATAGACCAAGGATGTTTCCTTGAAGAGCAAGGCTGTGACCGTACAGAATAAGGGTGTATTCGTGCCGGGGTAGATGCACTCACACGGGGCCAGCACACCAGTAGAGATCCAGCAATGTACACCCTTTCTGTGTGTATCTTGCTATGGTTACTTACATGAGTCTCTTTACCTAGACCGACTATAAAGATGTGCCTGCCCTGGGGTGCTGATGCTTCAGAATATCCCAAAATAGTAGAGGAAGAGGATACCTGCCCCACTGGCTCTTTTGAGTCAATCATGGAGAAACTGTTTCATATTTAGGAGTTCGGGGGACAATACCTCTTAGTAAGGCCTCAATATTAGAGAAAATGGCAAAAGACTTTTTGGTCTTTTTTGACCCTCTTCCTTGAGCTGGCTACTAGCCGTGGGCTGGACTTCCTGACAATCTGCCCAATCAGGTCATACAGCCCTCCTGTGAGCCCCATGTCCTATACTGACAAAGGGTGACCTCTCTTAAGGTGTGGAGTTAGAGAAGTGGGAATACTTTCAGAGACCACTCAAGAGCGCTGCCACCAGATTCGACTTTTGCTCACTTTGACCCCCCCCCCGCAGATGTGCCCACATCTTCTTAAAATCTAGCATAAAAACTATTTCTTCAAAAAAAAAAAAAGAAAGAAAGAAAGAAAGAAAGAGGCCAGGCAGTGGTGAAACACACCTTTAATCCCAATTGTTTTCAGCTTCAGAGAAGCAGAAGCAAATGAATCTCTGTGAGTTCGAAGCCAGCCTGGTCTATAAGAGCTAGTGTTCCAGGACAGGCTCCACAGCTACACAGAGAAACCCTGACTCAAAAAAGAAAGAAAGAAAGAAAGAAAGAAAGAAAGAAAGAAAGAAAGAAAGAAAGAAAGAAAGAAAGAAAAAGAAAAGAAAAAACAAACTATTTCTTCTGAGTTTTGTTTGCTCTCGCACACTCCAATCGCTATATAAATTTTCAGAATTTTTTTTCTGAATCTGTCTTTATTAGTTTAATTTAAAAATCTAGACAGGGATCTCCTCCAAAGAAACTGTTCATTTCCCATATTTTCTGGCACTCAAGGAAGACTTGAGCTATCTCACTTGGTCCCAAGGCTGCAGTTTAGAGTTAGGAGCCTGCGATCGTCATCTCCCCCCGGTCCGTCTGGTAGGGTAGTTCAAGCAAAGGTCATAGCAGACTGGATCCACAGACCCGACCAGGAACCTGCACACCACGGCAGATGACTCCTGCTAAACCCAGGAGGCCACTGGACGCCTCTGGGTTGCTAGGATGCATGAAAGTGTCGGTGCATCTCTGCTTTCCTCTTCACAGAACACACTCCCTAGGGACCTGTCTGTATCCATGGTCTCCTTGTCCCTAGAGCACAATCATGCAGAACTGGGGCCCTCATCTTAGGTTCGGTCATTTGTGAAAACTGCTTCACGCAGCCCTGGTCCAGTGCAGGCTAGAACAGCTGCACCTGCGCAGGGAGAAGCTGAAAGTCCTGACGACTTTCCAGGTACACACTACCGGAAGGATGTCAGAAAAGCAGAGCAAGGAAGAGTAGACAGGAAGATGAGAAGATGGAGAAAGGGGAGGAGAGGGAGAGAAGGTAGCCTGGGCCCGGTTCACATGTCTCCTTCAGTGTGGCTTCAGGTCCATGAAGACCTTTCTGTTTCCCTCGGCATCCATCCACAACTCTGGTACATTCTCCCAACCAAGTATCGCCGGTAGCCCCAGTTAGGCTATGAACCCAGAGGGAACAGCCCAGACTCAAGCTGAACTCCAGGCCCAGTTAGGCTGTGAACCCAGAGGGAACAGCCCAGTGCCAAGCTGAACTCCAGGCCCAGTTAGGCTGTGAACCCAGAGGGAACAGCTCAGTGCCAAGTTGAACTCCAGACCCAGTTAGGCTGTGAACACCTCTGCCCCCATCCCAAGCTGAACTCAGTGTGAAGGGAGCCACAACACCAACCCAGATGGGTAACAGCTTCACACCTCTGCGCTGTGGGTCACATCTGCCTGTGAAAAGTGAGAGAGCCTCGAGAAAGAGAAGAGAGAGTCCTTGAAGAAAGGCTTCTCCCTTCATTTCCCGTCAGGTCTCTTCTGTCCTGGCTTCCTCTCTCGCTAGGGCTGCTCTTGAGGGAGCTCTGAGATTCTGCGGGTATAGCAGAAGGCAGACAACACCCTGACCCACTGGCCAAGTCTCCTTGGGAGACCGTAAGAATCTGTGGAGGAATTGCCCAGCCACGGGAGACCAAGGCCAATGTCGGCCCCGTGAGACTGAATGGGGGAGTCAGACAGCTGCACCTGCCCAGGGATAAAGCTGAAAGTTCTGATGACCGAGAAAGGTAGCCAAGCCCTCCCTGGAGGGGGGGGGGTGATGCATGAATCCCTTGTGAGACTCACTCACTGGAAGTGCACACCCACTTGTAGGCAGCCCAGGCTAGCCAAGAAGACATTGGCGTCCCTCAGCCAGAGACTATTCATGTATCAGCAATGCACTGTCAAAGTTAAAGAGTTTGCCAAAGAATAATAGATGCTTTATGCATAACTAGTTCTAAACCCGGGCTATAAAAGTTTTCTATTAACATGTAAGCACTAAGACAACTATTTTTTTTAACTTGATAAATATACATAACTCCTTTACAATGGAGCTCTTGTGTTGCTGATGAGGACCCGTAATGGAGAGTTATATTTCCAGGATTATATCTTTATTCAGTTGCAAATGATGGGGGGGAGTTTAATACTCTGCTTGGTCTATGAATAATAGTATCATTTGAATGCGGGACACCTGGTGCAGGGGGCGGACAGTGGGGGCTCTGGGCTGACCTGGCAGTCCTGCCAGCTCCACATTTTCCCAGCCTTCCTATCCGCTCCATTCAGCATCTAATTTCATTCTCTCTCAGCAAAACGCTAGACACTTGTAACTTTATTCTCCCTCTGCAAAAACTTGCTCTCTTCTAAGGAAAAAAATCCCGGGAAAAAAAAAATTCCCTTATCAGCCTCTTCTTATGTGGAGTCTAGTAATTTGAAGGCTGGCTAAAGTTTCAGGAAAGACCTTCCAATTAAATACTGTAAAAAGATAAAATAACAGTGGCCTTCCCGCTGCCCAATAGCTTTATTGAAGCGCTCTTTTGTTGATTTATTGTACATTAGCCATTGAGCCGTGCAAAGAACATTACGTTTCAGAAAGAGCCATTCGTATGCGGCCGGCATCCACTCCAAAAACAATCAGGCCTGTATTGCGTTTTGCAAATTTATACCAGGATGTTGGTTTAGAGTGTTTCCCTGGAAAGGTTTGCAAGGAAGGGTCTGCTTTCAGGGGCAGAGTGATTGAGGCACACAAACAAACCTTTGTTTCAAAACTCACAGATGTATGGCCCGGCTCGAGCTTTGTTTTCTCCTTTAAGAAGTAGTCTCAGATTTTTGTTTTGAGCACAACACAGGATTGTACCAAAAAAAAAAAAAAAAAAAAGACAGGAAAAAAAAAAAGTCAGCAAGAGCAGAGGATAAATGTCTCCTGTAATCTTAGGCCCTTCCAGACTTTTCCCAGGGTTGATGTTGCTACCCTAAACTTTGTGTGCCAGAGAAGTTTGATTTTTTTCTTCTCCATTATCATTTGTTTGTTTGTTTTGCTTTTTGGAAATTCGGGCACACGACAAAAGGGCATTCTGTGTACTTCAGCTTTGAATGGCATCAGGAAACCATCTCAAAGCTATTTGGGGTTTGCAAGCCCCATAAATATACTTTTGTCACCCCGGAGATCTGTCTCTTTCTTTCGCTGAGCACCCAGAATCCTTCACCGACACGGTGAGTATGTACCAGGTCGTGTTAGTCACTGAGCACAGAGGACCTGACTCACCCTAAAAGTGACTCCCAAGTGACAAAATATTTATACTCTAAGCCAGGCCTCTCTAGAGGCACAAATGGTGGCTTCCCTCCCAAACAGCAGCTGGAGAACTCGTACAGAACAGGAGTCAGAGGCGCAGCGGAGAGAGCATTTGACGGTAAGTGGAGCGGTGAGAGGCACACAGAGACAAGAAGCCACCAAGCCACAAGCAGAAAAGCTGCCCTGCCACCCGGCCACCTCGGCAACCCCTCACCAGCACAAAAGCCAAGCTGTTTGTCTGAGAAGCCAGGAGTTGGCAAAGGAAGTAACAGATTGGCAGGGCTAAGTGTGGATATGCCCACACCACGGCTCCCAGTGACTCACACCGCTGGGAGACGACTTTTTCACACAGTAAGTGCAACGGTGTGTGCAGTCCCTGGCGCATCTTCTCTGGGGTGTATCCTCCCTTAGGAACAGGATGTGGCATCTATTTCAAAGACAGTGTGTCATCCCCCAGAGTGTGTGCAGTATCTGGAGAGGCTGCTGACAAGCTTGAGGGAGACAAAATATCAGTGACAATCTGGTTTGACTGGTTGAGGCCATCAATGGTGTTAGACTATCGATGGTGACATGGTTTGGCTGGACTACGGTTAGTGAGCACATATGTTCTTTCTATACCCTTTCATTTATTTCTATTTTGCATAACCATGGCACTTAGTTCTCACGGCAGCCTTGCTTCTGGAATTATGGAAGATCCCATTTTTAGAGATGTCAAGTACTAACAGTTATGGCAATTGAAATAATTGGCCCTCTGTCACCCTTTGGAATAGCCAGCTCCCAGTTCGAGTCTGAGCACAAGTTCTACTTCTGTCCTCACCTCCCACCAGTCCCAGGCTGGGTGTCCCAAGGATGTGGTGAGGAGGGAAGGGGAATTGTCTCCTGCAGATGTCCTGAGGCCACTGGCTGTCACTTGAGCACTCCCTGCCCTGCTTCCTTCCCCCCTTGGAGAAAATGATTTAATCAGCTCCTCGCTCTCCTTGGGACTGACTAATTTTGGCATCAGTCAGTCTGTGGTCCGCTTTCATTGTTTAAAGACCATGACTAAACTGGCTTGAGCCAAATTATACTACAGTGTGAAAATTCACTGTTTCTCTTTGGTCTCTAAACATCATCTCCATCAGCCGGCATGAACCCCCTGTTCTCTTGGGACGTCTCAAAGACAGTGGTAATTGTCCCGGGGGTGTTAACTGGAGCACAGTTTTGTGTCTCCACACCCAGAAAGTGCTTCATTCTCTCAGGAGAAGTGTTCTGTGAGCTGACAGGGACAGAACAGGCTCCTGGGGTCACACACTCCTCTGCCCTCAACCAAGTAGGCAGAGGTGATAAGTTGACCTGGGAGGAACCATTTCAAAATGTCCCAGGATGCCTCGTTCTCTTCTTCTCCCTAGTGCACAGTAACAGTCTTTGTCCATTCTGGTGGCGTCTGAACAGATCCAACAGGTCCAGACAAGCATGCCTCCATCTTAAATAAGCAAGTGCCCGCGGGCTCTGGGCAGCTTTTACAAAGTCACAGGGGGTTCTCCAAATGTACAGCTTGTGGGCCTGACCTCAGTGGTGCCCCCTGAAACTATCAAAGCCTGTGGGGACCATACACGCTCCCTATCAGGGCAGGAGAGGCCACCATCCCACCATCACCTCCCTACTGCCTTGCTGCCGAGACTGAGCCCCCACCGCTCTAGTCCCAGGACCCGAGTTAGGGAGGCTGCACTAGAAGTACTTTGGAATCTAAGTACAACACTTGCTTTTTGTTCTGGAAGGAGCTAGGACTGTGTGGAAGGGGAGAAACAGTCCTCTTGGGCTTTTACTGTCTGCTCTTTTCAGAACTGCGGCTCTCCCCACTCTGGTTCACAGTTCAGAACCAGTGTACATTCTATCATGGGTAAGGGGCACAAGCACACACACACAAAATGAAGACGGTGAAAACTTCCCAGAATGCCACTGTTTCATACTCACAGGAAGACCTCAAGGCTTGGAAAATCCTTCTTTGGACATAGTATCTGAGTTAATTTACCTCAATCATAGCACGATTAATAAAAACCCAGAGACAGAAATTAGGGTTCAATCTGAAAGTCAGGAAAGCAAAACAGCCAGCCACTGGCTCTGACCTCTGCCTCAGTTCGAAATGGTGATCCTGCCTCCAGGAATGAGACGGTGTCTGAGAGCTGTCTCCTCCAATCTTATTATATTCCTCTCTAGGGCTGGGATTAAAGGTGTGTGTCACCACTGCCTGATCTGCAAGGCGGACTAGTGCGCCTGTTTTACCCTCTAAACGTCAGGCAAGCTTTATTTATTAAAATACAAATGAAATATCGCTACACTCATCTCCCATATGAAAGCTGGGAGTTTCTTATCAGATGAATGTCCATTTTCTAACCACGAAAAATCCCTTTGAGTGACACCCAGGACCCAGGATGTGGGGAGGCAGGCGAGAGGGTTCAGAAGGGTGGGATGCAGACTGCTCTTCCACATGATCCGAGCTCGGTACCGAGCATCCACGTGAAGCAGCTAGGAATCCAGGACCCTCTCGCAGACACCACCGTGGTGGTCCAGACATTCCACAGCCTTCCTTTCATCTTCTGGAATCCAGTTCTGCTTCCCTCACACCCTGTCCACTTGCATGGACTTCCTCCACCCATATCTCCAAGCCTCTGACTCCCATAAAACTTTCTAGCCTGTCTGAAGTCCTTGTCTGGGTTTTTCTGGGGTGGAATGAGTCCCAACAGTGAACTGTTGAGGAACAAAAGCAGCTGGGAAGGACGGTCTCAAGTAATTCACTGTTTTCTTATCCTTGCTCCGGATAGTCACACAGTCTAATGGACCCCTTAGACCTGTCTTCCCCTTCACCACAAGTGATTTCCATGGCCTCCCTTGGGCTAATTTACCCAGTAGGTTCTTTGATGATACTATGTGTTAAGAATATTTTCCTAATGCGAGCTCTCGGCCAATGCAAAATCCCAATCAAGCCAAATCAAAACAAGTCAACTTAAGAAATATCCAGGTTTAATGGGAGATCTGTGCTCTCAGGTGGCCCCAAGGGGGAACGAGGAGACCACGAACGGACCACCAGGAGGAAGGAAATGGGACCATGTGTTCCTCTTTTGGGAGTTAATTTAAATAATGTGTGAGAGTGGTCCTGGACCGGGGGCTGGGATAGATACGAGGGGCTGGGGTCTACGCTCCCAACTTAACACTATGGTGCTAGGCAGGCTCTTCCACAGGGAGAATGCAGCACAGTGGCCTCCCTCAGCTATGACAAGAAGCCTCATTGTGGCCAAGTTCTGCTTAGATGTTCTGCTTAGGTGGGTTCAAAAAAACATGAACACTGTCCTTCTAAGCCTGCATGTGACTGAGTGACCAGTCCGTGTTCTCAGACCGAGGGGCCGGCAGGGCACCCACAAGGACCCACAGCTGTTTCCTTGGCCTGCTGCTCCACACTGACCGTGTTCTATTCCACCACTCCACCCCAAGAACACAAGATTTCAGTGTCGCTATTGAGCCTGCTGGCTTCAGCTCTGCCAAACATGGAGAACACACACAGCAATGAAGTCGGAGGACAGCAAAGGAGGGAGGTCCAAGGCCTCTCGCAGCTGTCCAGAGATCTGGAACCCAAGGCCCAGGGCAACTTCTTCCAAATCTTACCTATGGTAACTTGGAGAAAACACTGTTTCTTCACGTGGAAATGGCCATTGCTCCCGCCCAACCTACACATTCCATTGAGATTTGAAGCCAGTTCACAATGGACAGACAGTTCCAGACACACATGGGTGGACAGTGACCTAAGAAAATTCAGCCTCAGCCACAGAGACAGAAATACCCCTGAAGAATGGACCTGGCACTGCCCCATGACACCAGTAGCCTTGCTACTCCTTCTCAGGCCAGTGGGAACCTCTGCCACCTAGGCCTGGCAACACTATGGCCATTACTGTGGATGTCCGTAAAGGGGATACATGCAGGGTTGCTCTCAGAAAGTGGTCCTGTGACATCCCAGGCCCCACAGAAAGCCCCCAGGGGATAATAGACAGCTGGTAACCTCACAGAGCAGTCTTCTCAGAATGAAGGTAGCATGTAAGGCTATCAACAACCCCAGCTGAGTCATTGGCTTCTGTCCTTGCTGCCTGCATTGTAGTTATTTCGAACACTTAGAGGTGATCTTTATTCCATTGACACCTGTGATTAAGAGCCCATCAATAAATATTTTCCTCCTGAGAAATGTGCTCCCTGGATCCATACAATGGGAAACCACACAGTCACAGGCAAGAGAACCTCATGGGCCACAGAGGTCGGAATGGTAACCTAGTCGTCACTGGGATAGGTCAACCACATATAACTGGTCAAAGGGCAGATCCTGGCTGGCTCACTGAGAATATAGTGGGGGTGGGGGGATGCATGTGGATGCATTTGAATAGCACCCTGTCCTAAAACCTGGGCTCCATGTCTATCCTGGGCACCCAGGGAAATATGCCAGTGTGTACTACTTTAGTGAGGTTCTCACCATGATGTAGGGCCCCCTCTCTGGGACAGGCAATATGGCCTCAAGGATCCATTCCAAACTCATAGATCAGGTTCTGAGAAAGAAACACGGCCCATTCTCTCCACTGCCCAGAGGCCTCCCAACCTCGGCCTTGCGAAGAGCTTGCTCCAGCATCCATCTAGTCAAAGCCTGGGGTGTGACAGAACATCGCTGTGCCGTGAGAGCAATTGCAACCAACCCCTTTGGAGGCTTTGAGGTGACAACAGTGACCTTGCTAGGTTTGCCAGACTTAAAATTTATCAATCTCTTTGCGGAAGTGAACAAGTCCCATCTCCCAGGCAGGTCCTTCTCTTTTCCCTGCTCTGAT
>JAQHUG010000004.1:8880980-8891055 GCA_028555095.1 Dicrostonyx torquatus
CAGCCCAGAGATGGCCCCACCCACCCTAGGCTGGGCCCTCCCCCATTGATGACTAAATGAGCAAATGACTTACAGCTGGATCTCACTGAGGCATCTCCTCAACTGAGGCTCCTTTCTCTGATGACTCTAGCTTGTGTCTGGTTACCTCACTCAACAAAACCAGCCAGTACATAGTCCTTGTAGGATTCCTCAGCTTCTAAACTTGTGTGAGAGTCCCCAGCAAGTTTTTCGCAGCCCTGAACGTCTTTAGCTCTTTCTCAGCACATGGATTTTGCACACACAGAGTGTGAGCCATGAGCTATGTATTTAATTTTCCTCTGCATTTTATTTTAATCTCTTTCCACTAAACAATGTCTGGATGAACAGACACGCATATCATCTCACATATGTAGATATATACATATGATAATTTAATATAGGTGATCTGAATAAGACAAAGCATATGAAGGTTTATAGGTTTTTAATTGTTTTCATTGAGCTATCAATTTTTGTTCACTTCCCTCCCTTCCTCTCTTCCTCCCTTCTAACCTCTCCTGTGACCAGCATGCTCCCAATTTACTCAAGAAGTCTTATCTCTTGTATGTCTCTCTTAGTGTCCTCTTTCTTGTCTAGGTTCTCTGGGGTTGTGAGTTGTAGGTTGGTTTTCTTTGCTTTATGTCTAAAAGCCACTTATGTGAGTACATATTCCATTTGTCTTTCTGGGTCTAGGTTACCTCACTCAATATGGGTTTTTTTCTATATTCATCCATTTGCCTGCAAATTTCAAGATGTCATTTTTTTTACCGCTGGGTAGTACTCCATTGTGTAAATGTACCACATTTTCTTTATCCATTCTTCAGTTTAGGAGCATCTAGGTTGTTTCTAGGTTCTGGATATAATAAATAATGTTGCCATAGACATAGCTGAGCACATGTCCTTATGGTATGATTGAGCATCTTATAAGTATACTCAAAAGTGGTATTGCTGGGTCTTGAGGTAGATTGTTTCCTCATTTTCTGAGAAATTTCCACCATACTGATTTCCAAAGCAACTGAACAAGTTTGCACTCCCACCAGCAATGGAGAAGTGTTCCCTTTACCACACATCCTCTCCAGCATAAACTGTCATTAGTGTTTTTGAATCTCAGAGTTGTTTTGATTTGCATTTCTCTGAAGGCTAAGGATGTTGAGCATTTCCTTAAGTGTCTTTCAGCCATTTTAGATTCCTCTGTTGAGAGTTCTCTGTACCTCATTTTTTATTGGATTATTTGTTCTTTTGATGTCATGTTTCTTGAGTCCTTTGTTTATTTTGGAGATCAGTTCTCTGTCCAATGTGGGGTTGGTAAAGATCTCTTTCTTTTCTGTGGGCTGCTGTTTTGTCTTGTTGAATGTGTCCTTTGCTTTACAGAAGCTTCTCGGTTTCAGTAGGTACCATTTATTAGTTGTTGCTCTCAGTGTCTGTGCTATTGGAGTTATATTTAAGAAGTGATCTCCTATGCCAATGCCCAAGTGTACTTCCCAGTTTCTCTTCTTTGAGGTTCAGTGTGGCTGGGTTTATGTTGAGGTCTTTGATCCCCTTGGACTTGAGTTTTGTGCACGGTGATAGATAATAGATCTATTTCCATTCTTCTACATGTTGATATCCAGTTATTCCAGCACCATTTGTTGAATATGCTTTCTTTTTTCCATTTTATATTTTTAGCTTCTTTGTCAAAAATCACGTGTTTGTATGTGTGTGGATGGATATCTGGGTCTTCGATTCAGTTCCATTGGTCCTCCTGTTTTTACGCCAATACCAGGCTGTTTTCATAACTGTAGCTTGATAGTAGAGGTTGAAGTCAGAAATGGTGATGCTTCTAGAAGTTTCTTTATTGTACAGGATTGTTATGGCTATCCTGGGTTTTTGTTTTTCCATACGAAGTTGAGTATTGTTCTTCCAAGGTCTGGGAAGTATTTTTCTGGGGTCTAGATGGGCATTGAGTTGAATCTGTAGATTGCTTTTGGTAAGATTGCCATTTTTACTATGTTGATTCTACCTACCCAAGAGCATGGGAGATCTTTCCATTTTCTGGTGTCTTCTTCAATTTCTTTCTTCAAAGATTTGAGTTCTTGTCATATAGGACTTACACTTGTTTGGTTAGAGTTACCCCAAAATATTTTATGTTATTTGTCATTATTGTGAAGGGTGATGTTTCTCTAATTTCTTTCTAAGCCCATTTATCCTGTGTATAAAGGAGGGCTACTAATATTTTAGAGTTAATATTGTATCCTGATACATTACTGAAGGTGTTTATGAGTTGTCAGAGTTCCCTGGTAGAGTTTTTGGCCATGCCTTTAATCCTAGCACTCAGGAGTCAAAGTTAGGCAGATCTCTGTGAGTTCAAGGCCAACCTGGTCTACAGAGTTCATAGTTTTTTAAGGCATCAACAGATTGTTCACCCAGTGACTGTTGATGGGATAGTTAGCATCCGCTGTAACAGTATGTTTTTCATCTCTCTTCCTAGTAATAGGTTCATGCATTCTGAACTCTCTTAGGCTTCTCACAGCTGCAGACCCATTCCGTAGAAGGGGTGTGCCATGAACCCTTTACCTCTGAGTGAGAATGGACCTTGTTTTACCCTTGGCTATTAGAAGAATGACACACAGACCTCCCGTGCACACCCGCTTTCTCCTATGCCGATATGCACCATGGTAAATTCCTACAGATGATCTGCCTCGCATTACCAAATAGTTTGCTTGTTTTTAACTTAATTGCATGAGTCTTGGGAGTGAGTTTTGCAGATAGCAGCAGGTTGTCACAGTATCAGAAGGCTGGACTCACCTTCAACACTTTATATTTGATGTATACATGATGTTATTGAACTCTTGGCTCTTGGATAGTTCAGATAAAAAAACCTTTCAGTATGACTTTAGTATGTCTTTAGTTATAAGCAAGATTGAGCATGTTGACATGTTTAAAGTCTGTGTGTCCTGCCTTGCCTACCAACTGGCTGTACATGTGTCCCTAGCACCTTGCTAACTCAGCGTCATCTGAAGATGAGCCCCACCCATCAAGAGTGAACGTTCCAAATATATGTGTCTGACTTTCATAGTTGGGGATGGCTTTGTTTTAATGTAGTTAGATGACTCAAGCTTTCAGATCATAGCTACACACTCAGCTCTCCCATCTGGGATTCAGGAAAACAAGTGTGCTTTATGTTGAGAACCTGCACATCTTTCCACCATAATTTACTGTTACTTGGGATCTGTTTTGGTGACAGCTATGAAGTTTGGTCACACCCCCACCCCAACCCTGTGTGTGTGTGTGTGTGTGTGTGTGTGTGTGTGTGTGTGTGTGTATACATGTGCTAAGTGTGGAGCCCAGGTGTTGATCCTCAGGTAGCACCCACCCTCATTTCTCCCTTCCTTCCTGCCTCCCCTCCTTCTTCCCCTGCTTCCCTTCCTTATTTCTTTTTCAAGGCGGGGTCTCACTGGCCTGGAGGTTGCTCAGGTAACCTAGGCTGGCTGTTCAGAAAACTGAAGGGACCCACCTGCGCCCCCCGCACTGCTAGGGTTAAAATTGTGTATCACCATACTTTGCTTTTGTTTGTTGTTTGTGTGTGTGTGTTAGTGTGGGTTCTGGAGACTGACATCAGGTCCTTGTGTTTGTACAGAAAACACTTCACAGACAAAGCCATCTTCCTGTCCACGGTTTATCTTTTTAATAGAGTACGACACAGTGTTCTGATGATTCCCTGAGCCATCCATCTTTCCCTAACTTGAAGTTCCATCTCATATCAAGGTGCAATGGGGACGGACCATGGCTCTGCTTGAGAACACACTACATGACGTCACAGCTTAGGGCACGGTACTCACATACCCATATTATCCTGTCTTTGGAAAATTCTAATATGTTCTCTTGGGACTGTAACCAAGTATGTAGGTTAGTTTGGGGAAAACTGACTTCATTCTGATAAGGGTCACCTGAAGGAGGTGACCTTTTCTGCCCTCTCTCATAACCCTCAAGACATTTCAGGGTTTCAATAGGTGGGTCTTAGCTATCTTAAGTTCTCCTAATAGTTTCACCTTAACTGTTTGACTTATAAGTGGGATCTTCAGTCATTTAAATTGGATACTTTAGACATAGATGATTATATTTTTTATGCCCTACTATGCCACGGAATTCTCTTATTTTCAACTTATTATCTTTACCCTTTTTAAGTTTATCATCTTGGACTTTTTAAATAAATAACTATACTTCTGCAAATGATAACTAGAACTCTTTCCAACTTCCTAGACTCCTTTCCCTCCCTGGTCTAGTTATCAACAGGCTATAAGATTCTGTGACAGCCATGAACTTCTGAGTTCCCTTCCTCCTTTGTGGGGACAGCAAGCGCGGTCTACTCACCATGACAGCATCTTCAGGACCACTCACCATGACAGCATCTTCAGGACCGCTCTCCATGACAGCATCTTCAGGAAGAATCCTGCCTGTTTCAGCAACAAAAGAACAGGTCTGGTCCTGCCATATGACTGGATTTGCAATCACCTAGGAGACCCAGTGGGCATGTCTGGGAGGGCATTTCCTGAGGCCAGCAGAGCCACCCGGAGTGTGAGGGCACCACTCTATTACAGATGTAGTGCGAGTCTCTGGTTTCTTGTCTTCTTCGAGGAATAAATTCAGTTGAGAGACATAGACAGCGTGAGCAGAAGTTTGTTTACCAAAATGGCAGAAGCAAAGCAAGCATTCCAAAGAGAGACTACAGTGGGCTGCCCATGGAGGGAGCAACACAAGAGGGTTCAGCACTGTGGAGTTTAGAGACATTTATGAATATGTATGAGATGATTTGCATATTCATGAGGCAAGGTAACCCTTTTTAAACCAAATAATGGTAAACCAGATCTTTCTTTTCAGCTGTTTTCTCCTGTGATCTCCGCAAAGGGGAGGATTGTCAAAAGCACCGTATAAGGGACACTGTCGTGATGCAGGCCCCTTGCCTGTACGTGTATGGGGGCAAATCCATGGTGCACTCGTTTCTGATAGGATGAGAATGGCCTAACTCCAGCGTTGAGGATGTCTAGCTACAAAGAAGCACTCTGTCTATGAGCAGATCCAGGCATCAAGAAGCAGCTGCAGACTTCCCTGGTCGCCTCTGATCTAACTCCTTGTAGAGCAATTTGGGGTGACCTTCTTTCTGGGAATGGGGGACGCTTTCTTAGAAAGCTGTCCTTACTCACAATTTAGGGTGTTCCAATTAGAAGCGTTAGGTGCCAGAATGAGTGAAAGGGCCACCGTGCCTTGTGCATCCTCACAGCGACTGTCATGAGAGCTTGCCAGAGCCTCCCCAGACCGATGTGATTGCTCTCCCTAGAGCTCTTCCTCTTCTCTGGTCTGCTTGGGTAGCTCATAGGCAGCAGCGAGCACCTTCATTTCTCGTCCCCAGTGTCCCCAGTCTTGTCATTTTGACCCTAATCTTTTCATTTATTTGAAAGATTTATTCATTTATTTCTGTGTGCGAGTGTGTAAGATGTTTCTGTGAGTGTGTGTGTGTGTGAGAGAGAGAGGGGGAGGGGGCGCAGTTTTATGTATAGCACATTCGTGAAGGAACTGGAGTTATAGACAGTTGTGAGCTGTCTGATATGGGTCCTGGGAATTGAACCTGGGTCCACTGGATGCACAGGAATTGCTTTTAACCATGGAGTCATCTTACCAGGCCCTTGAACACATCCTTTGAACGTTCACTTTAACCCTGATCCTTGTCTGCACAGCAAAGCTTTCATGGGCTGCGCTATCGGGCTACATGAAAGAAGAAAGGAGAAAGTGGGCTGGTCACAACCCTCCCGTTTTTCTCTGCTTCTTGGTGGACCAATCACAGGCCAAGCTGGTTTCTCCACCCTGTCTTCCTCCACCCAGCACAGTGGACAGCATCATAGTTAGGGTTTCTATTGCTTTGAAGAGACACCATGGCCATTGCAATGCTTATAAAGGAAGATAGTTTTAGTTGGGACTGGCTGACAGCTTCAGAGGTTTAGTCCGTTACTGTTGTGACGGGAGGCACAGGAGCGTGCAAGCAAACACGGTGCTGGAGAGGAAGCTGATCGTCCTAGATCTTCATCCGCAGGGAGCAGAGGAAGACTGCTACATAGTGGGCATGACTTGAGCATTAGAGACCTCAAATCCTGCCCTCACAGGGACACACCTACTCCAACAAGGTCACACCTCGTCATAGTGACACTTCCTATGTACCCAAGCATTCAAACACATGAGTCTGTGGGAGCCATACCTATTCAGACCTCCACAGACTGCATTCCTTTTGAGCCGTGAACCAAGATAAACCATCCTCCTCCTGTAGACTGGTTTTGTTTTTTTTTTTTTTAATCATAGCAACAGGAAATGCTATAGAGACTACCCTTGTGCCACCATCAAGGGACCTGGACTCGTCAACACATCTCCATACGAAGCCATCCCGTCCAAACGCTGGAGCAAGAGTGACTGCTTCAGCACCTCCTCTGCCCCATCCTGATGGTCACCACTTCCAGCCTAATGGTTGGATGGAAAAGAGTCAGAGTTTGGAGGAGGTGAGAAACAGGTGAGGAAGAGAGGCTGTACAGCAAGATACAAGACATGGAAGGTGAGCTGAAACCTGTGAGCTGAATTCTGAGGGCTGGGCTTCAGAGCCCTGCCTGAGCACACTAGGGGACAGCTCGAGAACCAGCAGGAGGTAATGGAAGTGTCTGTGATGAGCCAGGGCTCATCATTTTCGTGCCTTGGCGCCTTTGCTTTCTCAATTGCAGTGAAAGCCTTCAGGAGGTAATGCTAGGGCGGAATCCCTCCTCGGTCTTTTCCATGCAAGCGCTTCAGCTCAGTATGGATCTACCTGCTATTGTACCAGCCAGAGGCACTGGCTTAAGCAAAATTCCTTCTTGAAAGTTCACCATCATTCCTTCAGCCACCCTCTGGGCTTGATTCTGAATGCTCACACCTTCCAGGCCCTGAACTGTCTGTTCTCACCCAGAGGTAAGCATCCACACACTAGAGGTGTTGCCAAGCTCCCATCAGGGCCAGGGGGCACTGTGGGGAAGAGCTCACACCCACACAGCTCACTCCCCTCACTCCCAGGCTTTAGGGAGACGGTCTCCACTTTTCTGGATCCACCATGTGCTCAGAAGACAGTTCAGTGGCTCTTCTGGGACTTGGTCACAGTGGTCTACCTTCTCCACGTGACACCAGCCAACTAATAGTTTTGGACAAGTGCTTGAAGTCAAGGCTCCCAAGGGCCACAATCTCATTAGATCACATACAGCATGGCTTGAAATCAAACTGAAAAATCAATTTAAAAGAAGGGCAAGCTATGCCCATGGGCTGGGGCAAAGTGCGGGCATCAACTCTCCATTCTCTTTTAAGCCTTCTTGGGCTGGCAAGCCCCCTTCGCCTGTGGAGCCCTCTGGCAACTGGGTTGTGATGTTTGGCAGTCATGGATTTCTCTCTCTCTCTTTCTCTCTCTCTTTTGCCATTGCTAATCTTCCGTTATGTAGCATTAGTGCACAATGTGTCTGCCCCCTCACTGGGTTCTGCAATTAGTCTTTGAGTGACCATGTTAATAACACTGACATTAGCAGTGTTCTTGTGAGCCCTCGACGGCAGCACCGCCCGATCTGGTGCTGTTTGGAATAAAGGGTCTGGATCCCTGCAAATGGAGCCAATAGAGCCCAAGGTAGAAATGCAGAGATAGGTTTCTTATCCCAAACACCCCCACTGCCTTTGAAACTCAGCTAAACAGAAGCTTTTACCATTTTTGAATACCTTGAATGGGAATATTATATTTGTCTCCACTGTGAAAAATTTGCAGAAGTTAAGTCTTTGATATATAGGATATGAGCCTAATAAATATTACCGGAAATTGATTATCCTATGAATCGACTGGGAGGAACAAGAGAGTGATTGTTAATGCATTATTAGTTGCTGGCAAAACACTGCATTTTACATTTTACCACACGGATTTTATATCCTGGCGCACACATTTATATTGCACGATCTTTGCCAACATGGTAGCCATTTTCAGGGACTTTCAGAGGCTGTTTCTCAGACTATCAAAGCAAAATAATTTACATTTATAAAACAGGTACAGAAAATGATGCTGTCTAGACCAGCAGAGATCATCACGGCAAGACAGCCCATCGCCCATCATTGGCTTTCTTCTCAGAAAGTAGAGATTGTTAGATGTGATTTCCAACATTTCTAATGCCTCACAAATCTTCCTGGGCAAGGGATTTTGTTTACTAAGTACAGTTCTCAGAGGGCAGGAGAGAGTACGTGGCTGAAGTCTCTCCCCAGGCAGCTAGAGGGAAAGAGGACACCAGGTAAGTACGGGACTGTGCAGGCAAATTCACGGCACAGAAGAGCACCCTGCGGCATACAGGCCAGGCCCCCAGCCCGAGCCACTCTTTGCTTCAATACATCCTAAGCCTGCCTATACAAGGCTTTCTTTGGGGCCACCAACCAGCTCCCAAATCTTGACTCTTGTTATTAGTTTTGAACGTTCAGCCTTATCTTATGCTCTTTTCTTGCTTGATCTCATAACTTAACCTGTTTCTCTTCCTCTCCATTTTGCTCAGTAGCTTTTACCTTTCATTTCTCCTGTATGTTCTACTCCATCTAGCTTGCTGGCAAATGACTGACCCCAAGTGTCTCCCTCTCTTTCTCCCTGGTTCTCTGCTCCTTCTTCTTCTCTCTTTTTTTGAGCCTAGGTTTCTTCTCTTGTAAATTCTCTTTGCCTGCCAGACCCACCTATCCCTCTCCTACCTGTTCCAGGTGTTAGGCAAGCAAGGTGAAACAGTAACACATTTTTCCATAATTAAACAAATGCAGCATCAATAAATGTAACATATCTTTACACGGTTAAAGTGATATTTTGCAGTATAAACAATTGTAACATAATAATAATAATAATAATAGTATAAACAATTTTGCCTCATTAAAGTAATATTCCACAGGCTGTGTTGTCTCTGTCCTTATCTTTGGAAGGACATCTCTAACGCCCATTGAAGTACTCTTGAGTCAAAGTCTTGCACTCAATAGAGTCCCTGGCTCCAGCACTGTGCCAAGCCTCATCTCCGCCCGCACATCATCCCCTGATGTTCATCATTACCCTCCTTATAAAATTTCTCCAAACCTAAGAGCCTGGTGCATGCTGGTCCAGGAGACCTCCTGCTAAACTGATTGGAAGCTCTCTTTCTTTTCTTTAGAAATTGTTACGTCTGAGTGTTGGCCTGGCATGTATAGATGTGCATTCTCTACATGCCTTGTGCCTGTAGAGGTCAGAAGCGGGTGTTCGATCTGACCTTAAAATGGGATTACACACAATTATATCTCAGCCTGTCTGTATCTGTATCTGTAGCTATTATTTGGGTGCTGGAAACCTAATTTTGGTCCTCTGCAAGAGCAGTGAGTGTTCTTAACCACTGAACAACTCTCTATCCCCAACAGAAAGCTATCTTGGTTGATCATGCTGAGCTGGTAGGGGAAATTCACAGCCCCTCACAGCCCAGCGTCTGTACTTGCTCTGAGTCTAAATCCACAACTGTGATGCATCATGGCACCTTCGTCACTGTGAAGACTGTCAGCCTCACTGCCAGTGTCATCCTGACTGCAAACAGGGATCTACGGGGAGCACCAGGATGGGCATCACCCTACAACTGTCACTTTGGTTAGGAAGACCAAGTCACCAGGGAAGTGATGAAGAGCCAGGAGGCTCTCTGAGCATTATCCTTGGTCCTTGCATGTAGAAGTAGGAGATGCTTGTTGGTTTTCATATACAGGGCTAGCCTGGGCCTACCCAGGTTTACTCAGGGCAAGATGCCCAGGGTACCTGATACCAAAGCCAGAGGACTTAGATCTCAATTCAGAAGAGTCCTTCATAGATCAGTACAGTGCTCAGTTACTGGTACCTTGCCCACATGGTCAGCACCCATGCCCGTGGTCAGCACTTGCATCTGCAGTCAGCACCCGTGCCCATCGTCAGCATTCATGCCCTTTATGAGGACCTTGTCCACGCTCAGCACTTGTGTGCATGAGCAACACTAGTGTCTGAGCTCAGCAGTTGAATCTGTGGTCCGCA
>JAQHUG010000004.1:8892275-8916461 GCA_028555095.1 Dicrostonyx torquatus
CCTGTGTCCATGCTCAGCCCCTGCATCTGTGAATAACACTCATACCCATTATCATCACCTGTGTCAATACTCAAGACCTTTGTCCAAACTCAGTACCATGCCGTGGTCAGCATCAGTGCCCACTCTCAGCACTCATCTCTGTGGTCAGCATCAGTGCCCACTCTCAGCACTCATCTCTGTGGTCAGCACTGTCCCCTGGTCATTACTAGATGTTCTCTGCCAACACCAGGTCTCTGCTATTCACCATTTAATGTTCAGGGATCATCTGTGCTCCTAGAAACTGAAGGTCTTCACAAGCGTAGAAACTTTCTCGCAATATTTTCAGCCTGGAATACTGTTAGCATATACCAAAAAAAAAATTAAAAAACAAAAAGTCCAGCTTGCTGTGAGCACCTTTTGTGAGAGTTCCGTTTGAGCGGAATCCAAATATATTTTAAACCCAAATTCCATGCATTTTACAAATTGCTTTTTGTTGTTGTTGATGTGTGTGCTTTCTTAATTTCTGGTAATGCTCAAGCGTGTGGTCCCTTCTGTATGGCTTTCCTAAGTCTTGATCCCCTTGGCTGCCAGAAATTAAAACAAAAAGGCCATATGCCTCCTTGTTCTGACGCCCGAGGTTCCCTAAGGAAAGCCATTGTTAACTGCAAATTACACTGAATAACTCACTTGGTATGGGCTTTTCTCTAAATTCTAATTATTAATAATTACCCTAAAGTTTTGGAGCTGAGTGTAAAAGGAAATATTCTTGCTCCTACACACCAAAAGCCCATGGCCCCCTTCCCATTCTGCCCTCCAGTGGAGTCTCCTGAGGAACAGAGGGGGAGGAGCTGTCATGCACTTGACCTTTTATGAAATAAGCATGTTCATGGACTATAGCACCAACTATGTGCTATTTCAAATGAATCACACCTCAGCAATAAATATTACAATTTATAAAGGCTTACGGATAAACAACTATCGCCTAACTTATCTGGAGTTTTCCAGCATATTTTTTGCACATCGGATGCTAGTGAAGTTAATGAATTAATTAAACAAGAGCGGTTTTATCATGTTACTGCTTCATGGTGGAAGCAGAAGTCCTCATGCAGAGATTTGAAATGGAGACTGATCAGGGGTTGAGTGAGCTGGGACCACTGGTCCTGTGACAGTCAGGCCATTCAAGAACACCACGTGAGTCATGACAAGCTCATCTGGGAATCTTTCTGGGGACATTGTGGGTCCAGGTTGCCGCAGCACTCTAGTCTTCCCAGAGTCCAGCAGCTTAATCCTCTAAGAAAGCTCATTCTTCTCACTCAGAATCCGATTCTCTGAACGTGAAAAGCGAGACAGAGACTAAGCTGAAAGCAGAATGCTCAAAAAAAAAATCTGTCAATTATGTGTATGCGTGTACGTAAGTGTGCAGATGTGTTTATGGGTGCACGTGCATGTGTGAACAAATCTAGAGGTTGACAATGGGCATCTTCCTCAGTCTCTCTCGACCTTGTATTTTGAGACAGATTCCCTCAATGAACCAGAAGATCCTGTTATGCAAATCCAATTGATTTGTACTAATAAAAACCTGGATTCAGATATCGGGGCAAATGCTGAAAGATCAGAGAAATAAACGAGGAGCCAGACACTAAAGAGACTTTTTACCTCTACCAAATCCTCAGACCTCAGACCGATTGCTGCAAGATCCTATCTCCACGAATCCTCAGATTCAATGGGTTGAGACCCTGTCTCCTCCAGCCTTTTATATTCCTCTCTCTGCCCAGCAATATCCCTTCCTGTCTCCACCTTCCTAGTGCTGGGATTAAAGGCATGGGACTCTTAAGTACTGGGCTTGAAGATGTGAGCCACCACTGCCTGGTTCTGCTTCTCATTTTGACTGGATCACTCTTGTGTAACCCAGGGTAGCCTTGAACTAACAGAGATCTGTCTGCCTCTGTCTCTTGCATGCTGGGATTAAAAGTATGTACCACTACTGCCTGGCTCTATGGCTAGCTAGTAGCTCTGGACTCTGATCTTCAGGCAAGCTTTACTTGTTAGATCACAAACAAGATATCACCCCAAGCTCCCCAATTTTGCCTGGCCAATGATCTTCAGAGGTCTTCCTGTCTCCACCTCATCAGCTCTGGGGTTATAGATGCACACCACCTTTTATAAAAGGGATGGGGGTCTGAACTCAGGTCTTCATGCTTACAAGGCAAAACACTATTGACTGAACCATCTCCCTAGCCCAAAATGCTGAATTGTGTAAGTTATTTTAAATAGGTTTGCCTTGGTGGCGGCGTAGCTGCCTTCTTGCCTCTCCGTGACTTCTCTCACCTCCTGTCCACCGACTTGAAGCAGGTAAGGGGGTGGGTTCCAAGTAGTGACTCAGCCCAGCCAGTCCTATCATGGAAAGAGAAGTGTCTTCTGGCATCCTAACAGAGACCACAGGCAGCCAGAGATCAGAAGCTGGCTGGCATCCCAGCAAACAGAACATCGCAAATACCTCCTCCTCTGAGACTATACCACCAGTCAAAGTCGCTGCCCCTGGAGCGGATTCCAGAACCTACAATGGAAATCAATTGCCTTTGACCAATGGAATAGGGATTTATGAAACTAACATGGAATCCATCCACAAGACGTCTCTGCCATAAACCAGCCAAAATCCAAGGGGCGGGAACCCTTGGTTCCCTCCTTCTCCCTCATCCTCCCTCCCACTGTTACAGCACTGCGTCTAATTGACTTACAATTTTTCCCTAATATAATTCTTTATGAAACCTGCCTTGAGCGAAGGATCCATGATTGCTCACCGAGGGTCGTGCCTCATTTGTTCCTGTAGATCGTGCCTAATTAACGCTAACTTGTCTGTACATAAAAAGTACAATAGACTGTCCTTTCCAATTTAATGCCGACAGTTTAATCGAATCTGTGTTCTTTCAAAAATAATTAGATCATTTACACTTCATTAACATGTAATGTAATGTTGGGACATCCATCATAATGATTTCTTATTTTTCTTGTGCAATATTATCCCCTCTAATGAAACTGCTAACACCATGCATGCCTTAATTAGCTGTATCATATCACTGACGATTTCTGAATAAGGCTCTTTTTACAGATGAAATTGCATTATCTCAGTAGGTACATTTTCAGCAGAATATGCTCTTTTTCTGTTGTTCAAACACCTTCCCAGGGTCCAATCTCACAGTACCATGATTGGTACCCTCAGAAAGACCTAATGGGAACCCTGTCAGAAGGACGGACTGTGTGAACATGGCGGAGTTGACTCTCCACGAAACTCCGCCTGTTAACGCAGGCTGCTGTGTACCCTGTGGCCTGGAGAAGCAGTGTGCGTGCGGGACAAGACTGTCTTGCTGAGTCACTAGCCCAGAAAGAACACAGTGGTCCTTCTGTAGCAGCTCAGGCAAGTGATAGCTTCTGCAACCCCAGCTGGCTTAGGGGGGCTGAAGAAGGAGCTCTCGCGTCACACACGCCATCCTCCTTCTTGTGTCACCGCGGTACGAGGTCCAGCATGATGTCCGAGGAAAGTCGTACTCAGTTCTCCATGGAGACTCAGTCAGTGTGGAGATGAGTGGATGGTGAGGTCAGGTGACCACACATGCAGCCACTGTGTCTGCAGATCTGCATACAGGGCAGTCACAGTTTAGGGAGGGAACCAGTGTGCACACTTGGCACACAGGAATCTGCAGCTACTGTACCTCATTCTACAGATGCATTTGCCTTCCCTCCAAGCTTTGTTAAGGAACAATGACAAAAATCACATATGTGTATATGTACAAGATAGTATGTAGTACAACATGGGAAAAATAAAGGTTTATAGTTGTCGTGTATTGAAGGTCTGCAGACTTTGTTCTCTTGCCCCACTTCTGTTCTTCCAGTTCCCAGCTGGAAGCAGGCTGTGGTCGTTGGCTCCACTTACATTTATTTGTGAGCATAAAAATGATGTTTATAAACAGATTCATTTTGGAAGGATTAAATTATGTTGATTGACACATCTATCCACTAAGGCTTGCCGATTTTTTCAGGATAAAAACGTGAGAAATGTTCTCTCTTTCAAATCTCTGTGAGTGACGAAGTGCCGTTAACTCCTCAGCATGCTGCTCAGGTCTCCAGAAGTTGCTCTGCTTCCCGCCAGAAATGTTGTTCCTCTGACTGACACCTCCTCAACACCACCTCTACTGCACAACTGTGGTTGCCGTCCGTCTCTCCCCGAGCTAGAGTCGTGTCACAGCGATCAGAGGACCTCTCTATTGTCAGAATGATGTCCTCTAGGCTCACGCATTTTGTCACAAATGGCAGGGTTTCTTTCCTGTACAGGGATAAATAGTATCAAGACTCAAAACAACCAAACACAAAACCCTCTTGGAGGTAACGGTTCGGTAAAGCTTGTAGGATACAAGATCAACAACACAAAAAGCAGCAGAGTTGCTATGCGCTAACAATGCACGATCCAGAGAAGAAATCAAGAAAACGATTCTGCCTGCGTCAAAAGCAAAAGCAAATACTCAAGAATACATGCAACCAAGGAACTAAAAAGCAGACCCGTGGAATAAGAAGTGTACAACACTGCTGAAAGAGATGGGAGATGCCATAAATAAATGAAAGTTATTCCATGTTCCAGGACTGAAAGAATTAATACAAATTAATTCAAATAGGCATATACCCTACCTAACAAAATTTTAAAGGAATTTTTCTGACCACCCTAAAATTTCTAGGAACCACAAAAAATCTTGAATTGCCAAGGCTATCTTGAAAAAAAAAAAAAAAAAAAAGGAAGGAGAAATTGATGGCACCGCCTTGGCTAATTTCAAAATATACTCCAAAGTGGCAGTAACCAAAACAGTACAGCACAGACATGCAGACATTAAAATAGACACATAGATTAATGGGACACAAAAGAAAACCACTATATAATTCTATGAACTTACAATTCATCTTTGAGTAAGATACCACAAATGCACAGTAGAGAAAGGAGAGTCTCTTTAGTAAGCAGTATCAAGAAAACTTGATATCCATGTGTAGAACAATGCACATCCATTCAAAATGAAGGAAATACTTTTAAACGGGAGAAAATATTCAAGGATATTACAGGGGCACACTCCCTGATGCTGATCAAGGGGTGGGATTTGTCTTAGTTTACACCCAAAGTAGCAATAAAAACAGAAACAACATCACGTCAAACCAGAATTCTTCTGCACAGCAATGAAATTAAGCAGCAAGGTGAATAGACAACCCACCCTGTGGAAGAAAAAATTTGCAGGCCAGACATCTGATACAGGGTTAACGCTCACAGCAAGGAAGTAAACGATCTCATTCTTAAGATGGGTGAAGGACGTGAAATGACAGCTCTCACATGACCAGTGAGTACACGAGAAAGCGCTCAGTGTCACACACTGTCAGGAAGTGTGTAAATAAAAACCAGAGTGAGGCCTCAGTGCACACACATTGGGATGTTTGTTATCCGTGCAAGGAGAGACAACAACCACGGGTGAAGAGGGGGAATGGGAGAAAATGAATACATCTATGTATTACGGAGGTACAGACGGGATTCCTCGGGTACCAGATGCAGCTGGTATACATCCAGATGAAAAGAAATGAGCAAGTACAACAGACACCTCTGCTACCTGTTCATGGTGGCAACACTCACAGCAGCCAAGATAGAAGACCAAGCTGCTTGCGATTGGTAGATGAGCCAGCATTCAGAAAAGAACCATGTTCTGCCAGATCCACTGGGCCCTGAACACGTCAAGCATTATAGCTGCCCAGGAGACTGAACTCTGTGGTACTCACCCTGTTTAGGAAAACAAAAGTATCTAGGTCACCAAATGACCGTGAACAGTGTGTGTGAGCTCTTGAGCTGTGACACCTACATGCACCCCACAGCATTTCTGGGTGAGGACTTGGATCTGGTGTCTGTCCCCACTCTAGTTAGAGGATGCTCACAAAAACCAAAACCAAGGGATCTGAGTTGGGATACTGCTCAGGTGGGATCTGACCTCCGAGCCAGTGGTGCCCTCAGTCATGGTGTTTTAACTCATCTGAGAAATGGCCCAAGAAGAGAAGAGGGTGTATCCATCAAACCTGATCCTGGCTGTCCCACCTGCCCTTCTTGTCTTCAGTCAGGAATGATTCTAGTTAGCACATGATAGCCTACAAGCTCAAATACCTGAAAACCGAAACAGAGACTGGGTAAAACGGAAGTGCAGGAGAACACAACTACAAGACGAAATATGTCCTCTCTGTCTGGAAAACTGAGCTGTCCCTGCAGGACAGGTGAAGAAGCATCCCCTGCTCCAACTGCATGCTGTTGGGGTCCCAGACTCCAGGTTCTAGCCACGGTTAAACACGTTGCCGACCATCAAAGGCTATGAAGCATGCCCACATTCAGCTCGGTGTGTTTGCGGCCATGGATGTTGTTTTTCTGTTCACCCGTTCTTCCCATCTTTCCCCCAGCATTAAATAAGCAGAAACCATGCATCGGCTTGCGTTTGGGCAAAGAAAATGGAGGAGCAGGAAACAGAGCAAGCTCGGTGCAATTAGATGCCTCGTGTTTACCTTCTCCTCCGTGGAAGCCATGAGGAGTGTGTTGGGTGACGACAGGACCACAGAGTGGAGGTAGCCAAATGCGGCTCTCAGACGTTGAGGCTTTTGAAAGCAGCACAGCATAATTGTCCTGAAAAACATTTTGGGGACTCCAGGCTGCTAATTAACTGCTAGTGCATCAATTAGTTATAATAGCCGTAATAGCACACAAACAAGGGCACGGGGCTCTGCGCCGCTGCGCCGCTCTGTGAATTTGGTGAGCATTTTTTTTTCAAACCTTTCCTTTGAAGATTTAAGTTAATAATTTATTCCTAATGAATGGAGTCTCTCTGTTTCCCTGGTACAGTGAGTATTGAAATGGTTGGAAGATGCTATTAACACGATTTTGTTTCAAAGAGAACTTCCAATAAAAAGAGTAACATTTTCATATCCGTGTTTCTATTCTCCATTCCAGGGGCCATGGGGCCGAGAGCCTCAGTGTATAGCGAAGCTACAGGAAGTTGGTGTGCGGCTTTCTTGTGGGGAGTGGTTGGTTTTGTTTTTGCTTTTGTTTCCCTAATGATGATGATTTGACAGCATGTCATAAAAATGTAGTCCTGTCTTCTACAGCATCACTAAGCACATGTAGCATTGCATAAAGAAGAATAAATGAAAACAATTCCTAATGAAACAAAAGTGTTTCTAAGCTGTCTGTCCATTCTTGCTCAATAGGAAGATGTGGTGTGGGGAAGGAAATCCATTTTTCTTCAAAATAAATTTCAAGTAGTGAAACCACCGGGCGGTGGTGGCGCACGCCTTTAATCCCAGCACTCGGGAGGCAGAGGCAGGCGGATCTTTGTGAGTTCGAGACCAGCCTGGTCTACAAGAGCTAGTTCCAGGACAGGCTCCAAAGCCACAGAGAAACCCTGTCTCTAAAACCCTCCCCCAAAAAAAATCAAGTCGCGAAACCTCCCAGCATGTATCTGTACCTGTCCAAACCTGTTGTTTACCCTGCAAACTCAGAGCTGGGATTCATGGTTTCATCCCCTATTTTTCTTTCTTCCAGTTAATAAAGTGTTGTGTCTTCCTCTTAGACTCCAACTTATCTTCTTCCTTTGTACCTCTGTACCCATCCTGCTACGATGAGCAGCCCCCCTGGGACTGCCGGTGAGCCTGTTCGCTGACCCCACAGCAAATAGGCAGTGGGAACACTCTCCATACCTCTTAAAAACAGGTATGTTGCGGATGGGAAGCCTGAATAATGTAGCAAGCAGAGCGGTGTCCAAAGTCTCAAAGAATTTGACTCAGTGACTTTAGAACATTGCCAAGATGTTTCAGTTCACAGTTTCTAAAGCTGTTCTCTGCATTTCTGCAAGCCATTGTCTCACTGAGGTTCCCTCAAACTTTGAACAATGTAACAGGGTCTCCCAGACTGTGGACAAAAGCACCCCACTCCAGGTTCTAGTGTAATAAGAACAGATCCTTATGAGATAATTCACATAGTTGGTCTGAGAAAGGCTTACAGGCATTAAATAACCACAGGAGAAGACACACTCACCTTTGTTCCCTATTCTGCTAACCCCCATCACTCAGGATTCAATAAACAATCTCCGAGCCTTTTACTTGACCTGAACTTGCTAGGAGCAGTAAGCTGGGAATCCAAAGATGAGTAAAACCCAACTCTGCACAAAGATTCTTGGAACCCAGGGATGTGGGAGAGAAACCAAGTAAACTAGAAACAGAGGTGCTGAAGACCAGGGTGTCTGGCTGACGTGAGGGCCAGAAGAGACCGAGTAATTAATAGCTATGAGCAGAGGGCATGGTGGTACAAGGTTGTAATCGTACACGAGGGTAGACAAAGACAATCAGACTCTCAGAGTTTATTAGCCAGCCAGTCTACCCTATTTGCTGATTCCAGGCCAGTGAAAGACATTGTCTAAACTAAATCTGGCGGACAGCATTTGAGGAAGGGTAGCCATTGTTAACCTCTGACCTCCACACACAGATACATACACATGCACGTGTACTTGCATATACATGCATACCCACAAATGAGCATGTACACATATACACATACACACACACAAAGGGATGGGATAGACTGATAGACAGACAGACTGACCAGTGACTGTAAACCCTGCTCAGTAAGAACGCAGACAATATCTCAAGACTGAAGGCATCAGTGCGTTGGGACACACCAACCCTGAGATCAATGGTAATGAGGACCAGCAACAGAAACAGAGATCCAGAGAAAAACATCTGTGGACCAAGGCAAGCTCACACTGGACTGTCAAGTCCTCCTGTGTTTGAACATCCTTAGGTAGCCCTGCACAACTGGGCAAGGCTGAACTTGGCATTGGGAAGATAAGGACTTTTCTGAAAACAGACTTCTTGAAACCCTGAGCAGAATCAATCAGACTACTGACAGAAAAAGCCTATGGTGCAGGGATGTGGAGCCAATAGCTCTCTGTTGAACCTATGGACCACCCCAGAGCCTTACAGGCACAAAGACATAAGCCCCTACACCGGGCATCCTTTATCTGACTAATCAAAGCCGTCTAATCATAACCAGGGTCGTAGGAGAGGGGAGGAAGGGAGAAGAGCAGATAAAAATGTATAGCGCAACAAAAACAATATAAAAGGTGGCGCATGCCTTTAATCCCAGCACTCAGGAGGCAGAGGCAGGCAGATCTCTGTGAGTTCGAGGCCAGCATGGTCTACAGAGTGAGTTCTAGGACAGGCTTCAAAACTACAGAGAAACCCTGTCTCATAAAAACAAAATAAAGTGGGGCTTGGGGGGGGAAGTAAAATTAAAATGAGAAAAAAATAATAAACCAGAAGGTCCTGGAAGCGGTGGCCTACTCAAGTTGTCCTTAGCAGCACTGGTGTCTTCATTTACATGGGAATGGGGTCCTTGTTCCATGACCTTCTTCTGAAGGGATGCTCGCCATGCAGCCAAGACCCAGTGGGTGGAGAACTGGTGGGCTCTCTCTTTCATTGCCCATCCATACACACTGAGTGGCTTCCAATGGTCAAACAGCCCCCTGCCCTCACTACAAGATAGGTAGAGACCAGCTGCTGCGGAGTGGGGGAGGGGGTCAGGAGCAGGAACTTGTTGGGAAAGAGGGGGAAGAAGGAACACCCTTTCTCCTGTCTAGCTGGATTCTTTCCCGAGTCCACACAAGAGTCAAGGCCATGAGGACTGACTGAGAGGGAGGAAGGTGAATGTGTGGAAGGAAGGGTCTTTGCTGCAAGGGAGCACAAGGTTTGCGTTTTGAGCCTGGTCAGGGAGGCGGGGCCACTAGCAATTGGAGCCATGGAGAAGCAGCCATTTCACTGAGCACAGCTAATTCCGCCTGTGCCATCCGTCTCACTCCGCTAGATAATAACTACACTCCCATATTTCCAGAAGAACAGAAAAGACCTTTGAAGTCAACGTGTGGAGATAACAGGCTGATGAGCTATGAGTCTCTAAAATCAGTCGGCTAAGGACATGGAGCATGTGATTCTGTAGTCTAGGGACTTGCAACCCTTGACCTTGTTACCTCCCTGCATCTTAAATGACCTTAACACCAGACCCTTGTTTCTCCAGAGACACTGGCCCATAAGGGTCTAAGTGTCATGTCAGGGTCTGAATGAAACTCAGTGGTCAAGCCCTTGCCTCACAAGCAAAAGGCCCTGTGCATGGGATGTAGGATGTACGACATCTCCAGACAGCACTGCCCCAGCACCTGTAAATAGGTCAAGATGGAGAGGAAGGAGCAGTGAACCCATGTGTTATAGACAGAGCACGGATGTGGGCATACATCACCTTTCCCCTCCTCCTAGGCTGCCTAACAAGAGAGCATTCTGTTTCACCAGATCACATGGGCTCGCTCTCCCCAATCGCCGAGGATGGGGCCTCAACCGCACTAGAATACGGGAATGTGGCAAGACCTTAGCTTTTACACTTCCTGCTGCTACCTGAAGAAATGGTCCCCCAAAGACACCGCCATTTGATAACCAGGAACTCAGAGGCAACCTAAACTTTTTAATTAAGGTTCTCCCTCAGCCCCCATCTGGATCCGACAGCTGTTGTGAGGTGGTTTAACTTTTGAAGATTGTTTATGTGTTTTTATCTGGTGTGAGGAGAGACAGTGGCTTCTGCCAGCCTCCTCTTCCCAAATACAGCTGTATCCCAGCTGATCCCTGCCTGCCATGGGCTGTGGACAGCTCTGCCAGTTCCATGCCATGATCAGATGGCCCAGAGAGCTGTTACCTGGAACCAGAATATCCCCAAAGCAACCTTCCCAGACTGAGCTGCCACTGGGATATGCCTGCATGGCCGCTTCCAGACACCGTCAAGTCCAGAGCACTGATCCTATGTTTGATGTGAAAAGAAATTAAAGCCGTGCTCTCATTAGATGAAGCAGTTCTGGTGAGAGATCACAGGAGAGGCCTTCTCCTTTTGTCCACGCTGAGTGGCCACAGCAGGCAGCTTCTTGCGCACAATTGATTTCAAGCCGACTTTTGTCTGAACGTCGCTCCTAGATTACGGCAAGAAGGCGTTCTGTAATCCTCCTGCCGATGCAGTTCTGTTTAACAGACGAGCCGCTCCCATCACTGACTGATAACGCTCAACTCAAAACATATTTCAGCTTGGGGAATGTCAATATTTTGCCTCCGACTGAAGGTGACCCCTGCTCAGCTTGCTTGTTAGTGTGCACCATGGCTTGCTGGTGCCTGGGAGGGTGGCTGTGCGGGAGGCTCCTATGGATTTGCTATCTTAGCCTGAAGTGCTTGCTGCTGATTATGTGATTAAATCAGTAATAATTTCTGCTTGGATCCTGTGCCGCCCGGCTCATCCCTGAGTCCACACCTTGGCACAGACGAACACACTCCTACGCTGGAGCCTCGGGTGCTTTGTCATGGAGGAGGTGCTCTCCTGTCTCTCTAGAAAGCAAAACCTTAGAGTGAGTCTGCAGGTGATTGAGCATTTGGTTCTGGGCTGCAGAGGAAGGGGGCCCCGGCAGGTGGAGGCTGCTCAGCGGAACCAGTGGGATTGTTTTCTCTGCTGCAACCTGAGCCCCTCACATTCAGATCCTTCTTTTCATATTAAACAGATGTTCCTGCAAAGGGGGAGGTGTGCTCCCTAACAGCTGTGACACTTACCCCCCTGGCCATTCGCTCATTCGACGGAGAGCTTTCCAGAATCCTCCCTTCCCAGAAGTCACAGCTGGCTCAGCAGGGCAGACCATCGTTCTTAACACTCCTGGCCCCCAGAAGACATATTCATTCCTGGACATTGTGGCTTAGGATGACCTCCATAGCATAGTTAGTGGCTTGGTTTATAGCAAAGGATATCAGAAATGCCACTTGTCACTATTCTTGCATACATGTGTGACATCCTGGGAAGGACTTCTCTGCCTGGGCCATTCTCCTTCATCCTCCTGACACCGAGGTATCAAGAGAAACATACCTTCTTCAACCATGAGGCCCTCAGCAAAGTAATCGGGGGCAATTCACTCTCCTGATGTAAATCGCTGGGACACCAGCAGATCTTTTAAAAATTAGAACATCTGGTCAGCCACCTTCCCCATATGGGTACACAGCACTTTGCCAATAGGCGAGCCGGGAAAGTGACGGAGATGAAGGTAGGGACGGGACGATGCTGGTTTAATACTTCAACCCAGGAAAGGCGCACACTGTGTCGGACAACTGTGCTAATCAGTTCCCTTAAACAACAAATAGCTCCCAGTGATGTTAAATATTACTTAAAAAAAAAAAAAGTAAGGCCGCCCCAGGGAGTGTGTTCATCAGTTTGTTGGTAAAAGGCAAGCTTCCCGAGGTTCTTGCACTGAGAGCCAATTCAGTATTTATTACTTGCACGCAATTGTAAGTGCAATTACTATTTATCTATTGGGAATTGGGCTTTTTTTATATATAAAAGGGGAGATTGTTTTGTTGGGAGAGCAGGCCAGGGAAGAAGAAAGCCTTCTGTTTCCAGTGAAGCTCCACATATGGGAACCCAGAGGCCACTGCTGTGTGGGATGTGCTGGATGGGATACAGGTAATAGCCCTGGAGCAGAATCCTGAGATTGGCTATGACCACTGCTGTGCCAGCAAGGAGCATGAGACTTCTCTGGCCCCCTCCAAAGGTTGGGCTCTCGTGCCACATTGCAGCCCAGCCCCACACACACAAGAGGCAGATGCAGCCTCTGGCTTGCTGTGTTGCAGCCTCTGGCTTGCTGTCTTGGCCAGCGACTGTTGCTGGTCCCAATGAGAACCCACAAAACACAGCCAGCTCTCACATACCTGCAATATGAGCAGGAATGGGGCACTCAGGCCGATTGCCCTCCAGGCCTCCCTTGGTGCAAAAACATTGCCCTTGAAGCCAGATGAAACTAGGGTCAGCTCAGCTCTCTGTGAAGCTGGTGCTCTGACCCCTTGAGGCTGTCCACCTGTGGAACAGAAAGCAGACAATGGTCAGACTAAAGCTTCCTCTGCTGAATGTAGAACCCAGGTCTTTGTTCTCTGCACACCATTGTGCCATCTTGTAACACGGGAGGCAGTGAACTCTGGAGATGAACTGAGTAGGAGGGATAGCCCAAGAGTTACTTAATGCTGCTTCCCAAAAGACTCAGCAGCAGGGCAAGGGAGATGGCTCAGTCAGCACAGTGCTTGCCACTCAAGCGTAAGGACCTGAGCTCCAATCTCCAGCCCTGCAGCACCTGGGAGGGAGAGAGGATGTCTCTCTTAAAGAGGCCACTCTAAATCACCAGGCAAGCCCAATCCATGGCCCACACACTTTGGGCACCCAAGGATAGTTCTGAACGTGACCCAACACAAAATCGTAAATGTAAGATACAATTAGATTGTATCGTTTTGAGCATGAAATTTGCTAGACATTCATATACTGTTGCAATATCAGCAGGGTGGAGACTCCTAATTCTAGATCTTTCCCACAGCAGTGGTGACATTTGCAGCAAGGGCCTTCAGTAGAAAAGCACAGTGCTTTAGGGAGGCTGAAGTCCCCAGGCCTCTGATTCTCTCCTTTCCCCTCCTGTCCGTTCTTATTGTTACCTTGTCAATAGCTTTTCAAGCAACACCTTGTGGGGCACAGAATCAACTCTAAGACTTCTTGGAGTTCCAGTTGGGAAATCCTAGAATTTGAATACAGGGGTTTCAAACCCCTGAGAACTTCCTGTGTAGCCTCGAATCAAAATTTCCAAACCCCAGAACGGCCATCAGTAGACAGGGTCACTTTGTTCCCTTAAGAGGCCCCAGCTCCCCACAGTCTGGAGAACAGATGACGTTACTGGCCTTTCTCACGCAGCAGTGACTCCGTGTGACATCTCTTGAGTGCCTGCTGGACACAGAGACACACCCCATGATGTTCTGAGCTGTGAAGGCCATAGCAAAACCATAGAGGCACTGACTGGCCCCATCACAAAAGCCTCAGTCAGGGCTCAGCTGGCTAAGCAGTTTGCTACATAGGAAACGGAAACTGGCAAGTTCCTGTTGGGACTAGCTCCCTTTGCTCTCACGCTAAATCAATGGCTCTCAACCTGTGGATCATGGCCTCTTTTATGGTCACATATCAAATACCCTGCATAGCAGATAGTTACACTGCAATTTATAACAGTAGCAAAATTTCAGTTATGAAGTAGTAGTGAAAATAATTTTATGGTTGAGGGGCACCACGGCATGTGGAACTATATTAAAGGGTTGCAGTGCTAGGAAGGGTGAGAACCATTGTTCTCAATACTGAAACTCATCTGTCTCATTCAACATTTAAAAGTATCATATAGAGGCCGGGTGGTGGTGGCGCACGCCTTTAATCCCAGCACTCAGGAGGCAGAGGCAGGCGGATCTTTGTGAGTTCGAGACCAGCCTGGTCTACAAGAGCTAGTTCCAGGACAGGCTCCAAAGCCACAGAGAAACCCCGTCTCGAAAAAAAAAAAAAAAGCATCATATAGAGTACCCACTTCCTCCATTAATAAACATCAAAGACTGATGTGTCCCCAGTTACGAAGACCACTTCCAATTGTGAGCAGAAACGAGCTGAAAACATCATATATAAAGTAATAAAGAAGGATCTTGGTATCTTACTCCTTATGAAGAGTAAACATAGTACTAAGATAAATTGACTGTCCTAAGCAATCACTATCTACCCAAACAGAGCAAAGTCTGTGTGTCCTTCTACTCTTTTAATGATTTTTAAACTTTAAATTAAGTTTACTTTAACTAACACATAAAAATTACACAAACTAATGGAGAGCCATGGGAGGTTCAACGTGTAATGTGAAATCAAATTACACTTGTCTGTCTTCCCAGTCAGTTATCATATCTTCATAGTGAAGAAGATTAAAAACCTCTCCTCTAGTTTCGTGAGATACACACTCCTTGCAAACACTCACTGTTGGTCCAGGCCCTCCATTTTATTGCTATCTGGCTGCAGGGCCCCATGTTTTAAATGTTTGAGGCATACAGCTGCTGGGGTAATTTCTTTTAAAAGCCACACTGCACATCATTTGGCAATTTTGTCACTCCAGGTACAATGAAAAATATCCATGATTATGTGTGATTTGGTTAAGTCCCCATAAAACTCTTTCCAATTCAAAGCTGCCGGCTCCTCAATGAGTAACAGCAGCCCCGAATTAGCCATCACAGATCTGCCTTAGTGTTTAATTGAAACTGACGTGTTTTGAAACCATCGTGGGGGTTTCTCAAGAAAAGTGCCCCGTGTTATTCAATCAACACAAACCAGGCTGCATCCAGCAAGGTGCTTAGCTCCTGCCCTGGGACTGTACTGCTGGCAACGTTGCACCGGACCACTGCCTTGCCCAGTGGATAAATATTTAAATTATATGTGTGCATTCTACAGAGCAATCAGAAGAAACCTGGGTTTTTCCTTCTCTTCTCTGGGTAAACACCGAGAACTAAAAAGCAAGGAACCTGTAAGTTAGTTTATTCTTGCCTTGTTGGGTCAGCTGTAGCCGGCTCCATTTTATGGAATCCTAGGACAGAGAGATACCCCATAAATTTTTCACAATGATCATAAAACTCCTTTTTGTTGTATTCTTCATCCCCACCCCTTTCTATGCCTCTCGATTTTATTCATGACATGTGAGGCGTATCTGGGCTGTGAAGCCACTACCACACACCTCAAGACTGATCCTGGCCCTGTCATCCTGGGTATTGGTGGAACAATACCCCACCTGTGATGCGAGCATGTTTGCCCTGTCAGCTGCCGCAATGGCTGGGTTACAGCTGCAGTGTCCCATTGGTCAACAGATTTCCTGGCAGGCAGCGCTGCCTTCATGAAGGGCCAGTGACGACTGTGTCACTGACAAAGCTCCCTTCTGACGCCCTGGCAACAAAATGCAAGGGTCTAGAGGGATGAGCACATCTCCCTGAAGCCTTTCAGGTTAATAGTATGCAGAAGATGCCAGTGTTTTGTTTTGATTGCTTGTTGAGATAGGAACTCATTAAGATAGATTGGCCTGAAATATGCTATGTAGCTGTGGATGACCTTGAACTTCTACCTCCATTTCCTATAAATGGTGGATGACCTTGAACTTCTACCTCCACTTCCTATAAATGGTGGATGACCTTGAACTTCTACCTCCACTTCCTATAAATGGTGGATGACCTTGAACTTCTACCTCCACTTCCTATAAGTGCTGGGATCACAGGCATACACAACAGTACCCTGCTAGATTTTAAAATATAAATAAACTGTAATATTTCTTTAATTTTTTTCAATTGACTACCATTAATCTTTATCTTTCAACTGATGTCAATTGTAAAATTAACCTGGGATAGAACAAAGAAGCCCATCCTGTAGCTTGTGGAATACACATTTTAATACAAGAATTATCATCATTGTTTCTGGTTGAGAGAAACAGATAGTCCAGAACTGTGTGAGAAGTAGTTACTTGTCCTGAGAATGTAAGTTCCCCAGAGGAAAAACCTACATTCCAGAAGCTTCAGGCCACCATACTTAAATATGGTTTGGAACTGACTGTGGTCAGCTGTTGGGAGACATTAGGTAATGACGTATTGTGTTTCCTAGACTATCTGTGGGCACCTTGGGCCTGATAACCCCCCATTTTATTTTCATTTTACTCTGCTATGGCTCAAATTCAGGGCATGATAAACAAGCAATGTACCTCTGAGCCACATGCCCAGCTCAATATGACTTTTTTATAAAGAGTGAAGAATCTTGGCTAAGGAGACAGCTCAACTGGTCAAGTAGTTGCTGCGAACTCTCAGGAGTTGAGTTTGATCTCCAGAATCTGAATAAAACGCTGGGCACGGTGACATGCATTCATAATACCTGGCTGGGGAGGCAGAGAAAGAGACTCCTTGTGCTGGCCGCCAGCCCAACCTCCTCCCGCAACATTCAGGCAATGAGAAACCTTGACCAAAAAATAAAAAAGGGGTGCCATGGCTGAGAAATAATATCCAAGTTATCCTCTGGCCTCCACACACATGGCACAGAGGCAAACACCACTTGTGTGCACATGCGCATACACACACACACACACACACACATACACACACACACAAAGGAGTGTCCATCAATTGGATCTGAAAGAATCCTTGAAAACTTATCCTTTACTGAGCATATTTTCACTCTGAGTGGAAGAGGGTGAGCACGTGAACACACACAGCTAACACTGCCCACAGGCAGCAGAAACTACACACTCAGTTGAAGATTTGAGGAAGACAAATTGGACACAGAACTTGGAGGGAAAGATTCTAGAAGGGACCTGGAGAGGAAATGAGTGTGGGGACTGGAGATGTTACCTGGGGACACCATTGGGACCAACAGAAACTGCTCAGCTCACCCCACTCTTGTCCCGAGGGCTTTCTGAGAGGGAAACTCCTGACACATGTTGAGGTGACACTTCTGTCACCTGCACCACCAATAGCAGAATGTTTTATCACACCTGATGTCACCTCTTGAATAAGATTGCTGGGGATGGAATTATACTGCATTGATCCTATTCCTGTATCCATCGTCTCAGAATTGACCCACTGTCTGTCCCCAGGCAGTTTTTAAATTCTTAATAAATATGTAATTACATCATTCCCCCTCTCTTCCCTCCAATCCCTCCCCAAGCCCCATCCATCTCAAATTTATAGCCTATTTATCTTCATACACACACACACACACACACACACACGCACGCACGCACGTGCGCGCGCGCTGCGTCTGTTTAGTGTCGCTTGAGTGTCTATGATTTTAGAGCCGACCAATTTACACTGGACAGTCAAAATCCCCAAGCTTTTTGAAGGTCTTCTCTGTCACACAAATGGAGGTCTCTCAGCCCAGCAGGTGTTCACTGAGTAGCTAGACCACATGGGAATGCACCAGTTGCTAGGAGAGTTCCAGAAACCTGTTGTCTTGGGGACAATCTCCATCCACACATTTGTCCCACATGGAGCAAATGAGATTATTCCCATTTGCTTTCCACACAGTGAGAACAAGAGACTTATCAAGGATGGGGACCCTCGCGAGGGGGTGACACTGGCAGGCCTCTGAGCTCACCTGAGCTCCTTCAGGACTGTCTCCAGATGGGCTGAGATTCGCCCACAGCCTCCTCCAGGTGGACGACAGGTGTCGGGAAACACTCACACTTTTCAAAACCTCTCGTGTGTCCTCCTTCACATCAGAAGATGGGGCACTGGTCCAGCTCGGCAGGCTCACAGGCTGTACAATTGGTCTGAGTGCTCTAGGGGCTGCAAGCCAGGCTGTGAGCACCCAGAGATCGGGTGGACTGAGCCAAGGAGGGCCAGTGTCAGGTTGCCTTGGCCAGCTTGCATCTTCCGAAGTGACAGTCAATGGAGGACAGTGCCTGATGCTCCCCCTGACCCCACCCCCGCAGCTGTCCTGAGCCCCAAAATGTTCCAATAGCCAGAAGCTCTCCCTGGCTGCTTTTTTTTTTTCTGTTCCTGGACCTTTGGAGACTTTGCTGTCTTATTAAGAAAACATGTTCTCAGGGTGAGTGAGGTAGGGATTTGTTACCAGCAGGGTGAAAGATCCCAGCCGCCCCCACTCCTGAACTGCTTAGGGGAAAAGGTCTCCAACTCCTTTCCCGTAGTCCTTCAGGGCTCAGAAATTCCTCAACTAAGAGACATACCAAATCCTTCTGTCTGCTGTGAACGCCGGCGCAAAGCATTGTAAAACATTCTGACAATCAGAATTATTTTAATTTAAAGACAGAAGCTTGTGAAGAAAAGACTGGTCAGTTGGTGACGCGCTTGCCTTGCAAGAACAGACCCGAGTTTGGTCTCTAGAACCGAGGTAGGAAGCCGGGCATGATGGCATGTGCGTGTAACCCCATTTCCAGGGAAACAGAGACCGGTGTAGTGATCCCTACAGCTCATTGCCCAGCCGGATGAGTGTGAAGCTGGTGGACTGGCTCTGACAGACTCTGCTCTCAAAAATGGGTCCCAGTGACTGACCAGAAGGATGTGCAATGGCTCAGTTAGAAGCTGCAGGCTTCCTAGCATCTCCCACCCTGAAGTCTGCGAGGTGGCAGGAAGGAGTCCCAAGAACTTTACCAACCTCTTCCAAACCTGGGAACTTACCAGGAGTGTCCTTCCATGTCCATGCATGTGCACATCCATGTGTGTACATCACATGCTTTGCACACTCACACACATGCACACAAGCCTGAACATAAACACATTCTGTGCACCACACACAAGCATCACATTCACACTCTCGCACACCCACACTCTACAAAAGAACACACGTGCACATTTCTATGATCGCGCAAGTCTGCCCACATTCATGCTGGTGAACACCCATTCATACATGCACATGTACACACACACACACACACATACACACACACAGTCTCAACAGCTGTTGCAGAACTCTGGAAAAGGTCTTCCACCTACTTATTACCAAGCTTTTTCACCTCCCATTTTCTTGGTTGCTCCACGGCCTGACAGAAACAAGCTCCTCCTCCATGAATCCCCTGCCCCAGTTTTGCACATGTGTCATTCTGCATGTGTAAATGTATCTATACACACATACGAAGGCAGAGAATCACGCACGCGGTGGTTGGTGAGAGGAGACGCTGTAGCCACTGCCATTTTTGGACTCCATATTCCTCTCCACTCCACCTTCTTCTCCCTCAGCTCCCAGCTTGTGGAAGCCCATGCCAGCTTCCCTTTGTCCCTGACCCAGACCTTTTCGCGCTTTCTGCGTGTTAGCTGACACGCAATATCCTCAATCCACCTGCCATCCCTCCTCGGGAGCAGAGCTCTCCACAAGCTGCCTCCCAGCGTCACCTCAGCGGCTCACACCTGCTCACACGCACATCTCACCCCCTTGCCCGAGGGTGGGGTTCTAGAGCTTGTGGCACATGGTAGTGAGCTGATCTCTTCAGAAATAAATCCGACCAGCCCATTCTTGTTATGACCTAGTCCCGACTTCCCCTGATGCTAAGGATAACATCACTTGTTCTCCAGTCTGGGAAGCTGTGTCCGCTAGTTCACCCCTTCCTCCCCTGCCCCTGTTGTTCCAACCACTCCTTTCACAGGGGAACCTCTTCTCAGCTGCTGAGATGGAACACACCACTGACCAGACAGCATGTGTCAGTACGCGGTGGAACCCTCCATTGAGACGAGCAGAATTCTCCCATCTCTCCAGTTAACCTCTGCCTCGCGGTGTCAGCCATCTTGACTGCAGATTCTGATCACAGTGCGCACACACGAGCACTGCTCCAGCGACCCCAACGGCGGGATGCACTAAACCACAGGTGAAGCAGATGAGGCAGCAAGGGAGAGAAGTAAGCCAAGAATGGGGAGAACGTCTGGAACATTCTCCATGTGTGTGTGTTGTTCCCTCCTAGATAAGCCCATTGTTCACGCAGTCTTCATTTCAAAAGATGGCTCTTCCCAGCAAAAACTTCCGGCTAAAATTGCTTCTGAGTAGGTGGGGGTTCCAAATAGCAATATTAAGGTGATAGGCAAATCAAGTTCACACTCTGTCCCAAACGGCACAGGCCAGTCAGTCATCATGATGGTTTCATCCTCTCACCTCCCGTTGTCTTTTATGATTTGTGAAAACAGGAGGCTCAAAATTAATGCAATTGTCTTCTCAGGATGCAATCCCCCAAAAGATGAAATATGGCAACAGAACAGAAATCTGATTTTTTTTTATCTCTATTGAGGAAAAAAAATCAAAGCTATACAAGAAAAAAACTGAGTAGGTCATATAACGGGGGCTGCGCAGAAATCGTTTCCCAACAAAGGCAATATTTAATTTGTAATTTGGTGATAAAATGCAGATGATAATGTGCAGTGAGTGTTGAGAATAGATCCATAACATCATTTAGTTTGCCCAAAATAAAATTAATAGCAAAATGAAATGCATAAGGTCTTTGAAAAGAACTCATCCTGAAAAGCATGCTTTGTTTCCGAAGTTATAATTTTCCTCTTAGGAAACCAAATCGTTCATAAAAAAAAAAAAAATCCAACTCTGCGAGAGGAAACTCTTACCCTCTGCTCTGCAAATGCTCTGGGCATTTTATCTGTGCTGCAGTGTGCTAGAATAGACGGGTGTCACTGTGAACGCTGCGGGCGCTGGATTGTAACCTGGAGCACATCCTGAACTCAGCAACACAGCAGGAAATGGACCCAGACATGTCAACCACTGTCTTCAGCATCCTGCCCGTCAGAGCTCTTGACAGCCTACATTCCATTGTTCTCTCTGTGTGTGTGTGCGCGCGTGCGTATGCGCATGCATATAACTTATTCTATATCTACAATAAATCAAAAATGAGCTAGAAGGCTAGGAGCACCTATGTATGGGTGTATATTTAGCGCTTGTGCTTGTATTTGGTAGTTTGGCGATGAAACCAAAACTCTCAACTATCTGCGTACAAAGTGAAGCCCGGTGCCATAGCTTTTTACTGTTTGCCACTAAACCTTATCCAAAAGGTTCCTTCACAGAAAGGCTTGACACCCCACTGAAATAGAACTGAAAGAGGTGATATCTAGGGGCTGGGGCAAACCGGATACGTAACAGATGCCCTAGTTCTTCATGACTTGTTCTCTACTAAAGAAGAAAGGAGATATTAATTTTTTACCACACTTCTCACTTGGGGATTGAGGAGAAAAAGCCTGTGAGGTGGTGTGGGGAGTTACTGTAACTTTGATGTAGCCTCAAGTCCCCAGATCTCCTCACCTCCACCTAGGCTCTCCAAGAGCACTCTGACTCTATGGGTGTTGACAAGGGTGGAGTGCCCAGGCTGACTGATGCTCACCTTGGACACAGCAAATCTTACACTCAACGCAGTGAAGTGCAAGCCAAGTCTTGATGGACTACTCTTGAGTTTTCCTTCCTATGATAGTCAAAGTTGGCTTAGCCTTTATTGTGAAACCTTATAGATGCTTCTGGAAGGTTAGCACTGCCCTCATCTTGGCTCCCAGTAACATGGGCCTGAGTTCAGAGGCTCGAGTTGCCCAATGAGAGTCTGCTGCCTGTCTCCCTTGAAGGGAACCTGGGAAGGGCGTGGTCTGGGTCCTAACCCGTCTAGAATGCAAAAGCATCCCACGTGGAGTTCCGTGGAGATGGAGAATAGGTACTGGGGATGGCGGTAATCTACCATCACTGTGAACAGCCGCTCAATTTCTTGGCATCAACATATTCTTCTCATTCCCAGCTCTGTCCACCCAAGATGACTCCACACTGTACGGCAGGTAGGAGAGGAAACACTCAATACCCCCCCCAGAGAAAGTGTGGCAATCAATTGCTACGCACCCTCATTGAAGGCAGTCCCTTAAAACCAAGTTGATTCTTCCAAACGACACAGTCCCCTCTGAAGAATGTGGCCCATTGACACCAGCCCCTCAGCTCTGAGAACCAAGTGTCTGTCTATTCTCATCCTCTTCAACCCTCTGGAACTCAACAGAAAGAACTAGACAGATAGAACATTCCATGAACACAGTGAGTAACCTTTCCTCATATGTGGAGCAACAGAACCAAGAACACACTCCTGTCTATGGCTCAGATGGTAGAGGGAAGAGGGTACAGGCTTGGCTAATGGAGCCCTGATACAAGATGAAGTAAGCAGTGGCCAGGACTGACACTGGCATTGGTGACCCTCACTACTACATGACCTTTTTCTGAACCATTCTGTAGCATTGCGAAGAAAAACTGCCAGTGATTAGTTTTGTCTCTTTTCATCGGCTATGAGGAGGCAACGCATGCCCTTGCCCTAGAAAACAGGTGTGAGATGTCCATCCTAAAACGGGAAAAGCACATGGCTCCTAGTGTGAGTTAAAGCAACATAACAGAAGAGACAAGCAGGATGGAGACGGAAGAAACCATGAAGGCAAGCACAAGGAGATGGGATCTGGGGTCTGCAGGGTGTCACGGGGACAGCAGCTGGGCATGGGGACACCACAGCCTGTGGGGAGGCGAGAGACAGACCAGGTAGCCCCAGTAGTAGAGTCAGAGAGAGAGAACCTTGCAAAACCATCCCCAAGGAAAGGGGGACATTAGCATGGTGAGGCGTGACCACAGGATAAGGTAGATGGGGCATCAGATGGCAGGCAACAAGGTGTCAGGACCCCACCATAGCCTCCAGAGACAGGTGTCATTGTGCACAGACTCCTGACAATGCCTGCGGCATGGACCATCTCAATAGGATGAAGTGGGGGCCAGGAAACAGCCATGCCAAGGGAGCACAAGCCTTGGGTTGTTACAATGTCCACCACTCCCGTGGACACTAAACTTCTCAGTATGCCCCAATATCTGATGGAACCCATCATGCCAGGCACAGTTCGCTCATCCTAGATCCTGTCATTAACTCCAGATCTGCATGCTTAACGAGTCCTTCGGAATCCCAGCCACCGAGGTCACTTGGAAACCCAGGAAATGTTAATAAGAGGACTGACAATTGCCCCGTTAGTGATAGGACACTCTTGGCTTCTATTGCATTGCTTTGTAGTGGGACCAGCGTTAACCTGAGAGCCCTCATACCTCTGTCCTGTACAACCTTGGGAACCCTGAGGACCCCAGAATGACTACCTCACTGGAGAGAAAACGTCACAAGCAACAAGCAAGGCAGTGGAATCCTCTCAGCCTCGGGGGAGCACTTTCTAAATAACCAGCTCTTCAAAATAGACCGGCTCAGCACTGAACAGCGTACCTGCAAACTTCCCATCTTCTAGCCAGTGCCATAGAACAAACACCTCCGCCCATAGTAATCTAAGAACCCATGCCAAGGAAGAACGGGAAGTAAGCCTCGCCTTTGGCAACCAAGTCCCCTGAGCCAGGGACACACAGACCTCTGTGGCTGTGTAAAGAACTCGCAGTGAGCCAGGGGCAAAAGGTTTGGGATTAGAGAAGATTCTTATAAAGTAGAGTGAGCATTGTGTTGGCTCCAGTTTAACTGCACAATTGTACAAGTGAGCAGCTTGGCTTACCCAACAAGTCAGCACCCAAGGCTGCCCTGGAAATGCGCCACCCAGCTGCTCACATGGAAACATGACTGCATTGAGTCACTGCTTCTAGACAATGTGACACAACAAAGGGGTCATGGCATCTAAAAGTAAAAAGTAAACAAGAACTTAATCCCAGCCCTCCCACCAGTAACTACTGGAGTGTGTGTGTGTGTGTGCGCGTGTGTGTGCACGTGTGTGTGAGCATGTGTGTGTGTG
>JAQHUG010000004.1:8926135-8946729 GCA_028555095.1 Dicrostonyx torquatus
ATTGTCAGTACACCCCAGCAACAGACAGACCATTGTCAGTACACCCCAACAACAGACAGACCATTGTCAGTACACCCCAACAACAGACAGACCATGGTCAGTACACCCCAGCAACAGACAGATCATTGTCAATACACCACAACAACAGACATCCCATTGATGGTACACCAACAACAACAGTCAGACCATTGTCAGTACACCAGCAACAACAGACAGACCATGGATGGCACACCCCGACAAGAGACAGCCTCTGGGAGGCACACCTCAACAACAGACAGCCCCTGGGCAGCATACCCCAAAAACAGACAGCCCAAGGGCTACAGGAGAAAAGCAGCCACACAGCTGCACTGTCTCAGTAATCTCTGAGGAGTATTGAAGAGGGTTTCCCATGAGTCCCACAGTGCTGAGAATGATGTGGGGTCAACTATAGTACTGGAAACCTCAAAGCTTCTTAAAGAGAATCAAGCACACTGTGAGATTCCACTATCCAGGGCAGAATTACAAACACAGCTGATGTCAGCAGGCCATGCCAGATATACACAGGTCCCCCAAGCAAGTGGCTGACCTCTACTGAGCACCAAGTGGGTGGCCAGCCCTTGTGTCCCTTTTGACACTGTCAGCACCACCTGTAGTCTGCAGGAGAGAAAAAACAAAAAAAACGGAGGCTCAGAGTTTCAGTTGGTGCCAACTAAAAGCCCTTGGGGGCAAGTCCAGAAGCCTGGGCAATCGTGTGCTGTGCCCCGCCCTGCACCACACTGCCAGCATCAGGTAAGACTTCACACTGCAGCCTGGCTCGGGTTCACCAGGTTCAAGCTCTGCCTCCTACCAGATGGCACAGGATATTCATGAATGTACATCTCAGCCTGGGACTCCTTTCTCTCCACCAGTTCATTACCCACCAAGTTCTGCCCACATAGGCATCCGAAGTTCCGGTATGGCCCAACCTTTGCTTCAGAAACCACTACATCCTCAGTTCCCAGCTGCAGCTCTCCTCCAAGCAGAATCCATCATAAGACATGGGCTGTCCCAGCAGGCAGATGTAGGACGGAAGGAAACACAGAGGGTAACAAGGTGCCCTGGAGGGACAGTGTGTAAATACAATGAGTCGGGGACTGTGATGCCTAGGGGAGGTCTGGCAATAGTCAAAGGTGCAGACAGACAATCTCTTAGGCTGTGCCAAAAAAAAATACCCTCTCAAATTGTTAGCAGACAAATAATTTACTGGCTTTTCCCTGCTGAGCAATGACCTCACAGTCTCACATAAAGCATCACATGGCGAGAAGTCTGCCATTGGGGAGACTCCAAAAGTCTGTCTCGCTGAGATTCATGACTTGCAGCCTGGGCTACCTGACTTCTTTGCCTCTGGTGCCAGGTCTTTAGGACAGAGAGCCGGTGAGGTCCTTGAAGTAGCCATCTCTGAGAAAGAAACATAAATGCAGAAAATCAAACAAGCTTAGGAGCTGAGCACACGTAGGTAGAGTCTTTTCAGTGGTTTTGCTGTCTGATTCACTCGAAGGAAGGAGTATGAAGACTGGAACAGGCCGCTTGTGGCTTCAGATTGCCCCGCCTCTCCGGACATTGCCTCTCTGGGCGTGCGTCTTGAGGGTTTGCTCATTCACATGGTGGGGTTTTGCTGGGCTCTTCTCTCGAGGTTGCTCATGACCCAGGGATGTCATAGAATGAACTCTATGTAGTCTCGTTCTTGCAGACAAGCAGACGAGACAATTCAGGAAAACAAATGGGAAAGCCATGGTCAGTGGAGAAGCAGTCAGGGAGGAGCCCAACGGCATGACAACGGGATCTCCAGCTGCGGGTGCGCAGGTTGTTTCTGCATAGACCGTAATATATGTAGCATCTGTCTATGCGGGTCTCATCCATAGTTCACTTTGATTCAGTCACTCATTCCACAGAAAGCCAGGGTAACAGGGAAGAAGGCTCACAGAGAGCCCTCATGTCCACGCTCACCAAGAAGCTCTGGTGAGCGTCGTACTAACAACCATTCCTCTCTGGGCCCCAAGAAACTCAACTTGTAATGGGTTCCAAACCTTGGGGTGTGGGGACTTGGGACTAGGAGTGGCTAGTGATCCACTGCCTGCTGATTCTCACCTCAGCAAATGGCAGGACTGCAGGTTCCCTGCAGGGCTTAGTAGCGATGGGGTAGCTATGATTACCCCTGAGCTGCCTAGAAGCACTCACAGGCTCAGGGGGCTTCCAGTCAGTCACCTGGAGTGAGTACTGGCAGGCTTCCCTCGGGCCTACGAGTGTGATTCTAGACACACGTGCCATCCAGACGTTTATGACATCAAGACCCTGTTGTTTCTTGGCCTATCCACATCCCTTAGTGCCGGGCCTCACCAAAGGGACTCAACCCTCACAGCTGGGCCCGCTCTTTTTGCTCAAGCCGCCAGGGTCAACACCCCCAGCTTCTCCCTGCTCTGCTGCTCCACACACAAGGTTCAGGACAGCTCTGGTAAGGCTGCTCTGAGGAAACTCAGTGCCTGCTGTGCTTCCTTCGCTGGGTCAAAGTAAACCAAAGACCCAGTGCTGGGCTAGAGGGCAGAACAAAGCTGGCCGGAGAGGTTGAAGGCCATTGCTCTTGCATAAGACCCCAGTTCTGTTCCCAGCACTTACACTGGGAAGCAGGCAAACACCTGTAACTGCAGCAGCAGGGGAGCAAACACGCTGGCTCCCGCAGCACCCGAGCTCACCTGCACTTACACATACACACACAATTTTAAATAAAATTAAGGAAAGTTAAACGCACGCACAGGGTGGAGTCACACAAGAAATAAAGTCACTCCAAAGGCCTATGGAGCTGGTACTGGCCCACCCCCAACCTCTAGACCTGCTCGGGCAGAGACAGAACAGGACTCTGAGCCAGGAAGTGTCACTGAGCCCAGTGGACCAGTTCAGATCTGGCAGATACTCTTGGAACAGACCATCTCTGGGATGTTACGGTCTGTTCCATGGCACCAAGCTGGATGCCAGTCTGAAGCTGCTGTCCACAGAATGCCTTCAAGACGCCTCAGAGGGGACAATGCCCTGCTTGCTCCAGTTCAGCATTGCCAAGAATGTCCTTGCGACTGTTGACAAAGCATGACATGCAATACCTAAAAATGTCTTTCCAGAGACTCCCTGCTCCCCACAACATACCTGGACAAAGGTCCAACCAGGATCCGGCCCTTGAGCCACAGACACCAGGGAATTCTCTTCTCAGACCTTTCCTGAGGGGAGGTCACAGGTGTCTCCTTCACTGTACCCACTTCCGTGGATTTCATGGATGCCACCTCTGGTTCCAGATGTCACTGGGGCAGAAAGACCTGCCATCCGTATACCAACATATGCTCTGTCTGCCAGCATCACCCCCAAAAATCTCAGTGTAAAGACAGCCTTCTCTCATCTTGCAACATGTATAGGCATGATAGCAGCCAGACAAAGTGGGGGCTGCTCGGAATCCCCCACAGTCCAGGAAAATTCTTGTGTGGTGCTCCAATAGGCAGAAAAGAGCCCATGAGAGTACTGAGTTCTCAGTATTCAGTATTAAATATTAATAAAACAGGATTTTAGATCAAGGTGAACTCCATCAGGACCCAGACAATGCAACTGAACCCAAGCCCGGGCACCAAGTTGGAGCTCGGTTGCTAGGCACCAGCTGGCCCTGATCCATCAGCATCATTGGCTTGCATGTTCCCTAAGCCACCTTCACTCACACAATCTATAGACATAATTGCTGCAACTCCAGTATTGAAGGTACTAGGTACTCAGCACATGGGGAGAGGGATGGATGGATGGATGGATGGATGGATGGATGGATGGATGGATGGATGGATGGAGTTAAGTTAGGTCATGGGGAAAATGTCTTTTTTTTTTCATTTTCCTGGTCTTTCAGGAAGGGTCACCAAGTAAAGAAAATGCAGTAAGATGGCCACCATCTCCCTTCCTCTGCTCCATTTTCTTCTCCTAGTATAAGTTAGTGAAAATGTGTGTTGCAGTGTAGACTAAAGTTTGCAGTGTGGCAATGGCATCCGAGGTGGCATCACCCAGGGTAGAGCCGGCAGCAGAAGCAGGGACTGTAGTAGAGACCCTCACTCTCACAGGCCCACTCTCTTGACACCTGCCCCACGGGAATCAGATCTCAGCAGACAGGCAGAGGACCCAGACTCTGAGGCGAGAAAGGAGCGTGCCTCCTCTGCCTGTGCCGAGGGGATGATGTTGCCAGTACTGCAGAGAAGCAGATGGAAAACAAAGACAAGAAGTTTTGTTTCCCCTATCGTGAACTGCTGCTGGCGGGGGCAATGTTTAATGTTATTGATTCTCTTTCTTAAAGGTCATAAATTACAGGGAGGGGGAAGCTACCTGTTGGCCCAGACTTCTCCAATAATCTATAGCCACCCCCAGGTTTGGGGGCTGTTCACTCTTGGGCTGTGGTTACGAAGTCCTCTGTTCCTCACAGTCAACCCCACCGACCTCGGAGGCTCTGAAGGTGAATCCACGGCCTGGCTGCAGCGGTGTAGCCACACTGGGGCCACACCTGCAGTGGGGGAGGGAGCATGCCCTCCTCTGGGAACAAAGCTGTCCTCCCCACTGGGAATTGAAAGGCCAAAAAAAGGCCCAGCACAAAAGGAGCACACGTGTTAAGGTGTTTGGGAGCCTGGTCATCTGCTGTGTCAGAGCAAAACGAAGGACAAAGCCTGTGAGACCTCCCGGAATCATTTCAAAGCTACATACAGCCTAGTGGTGATGCACACCTGTGACTGTCATACCAGGACAAGATGAGCTGAGGCAAGAGATCACAAGGTCAGCCAGAGCTACATAAAGAGCTCCAGGCTAACCTGGGCTATAGACAAAGACAATGGTTTTTTTTTGGGGGGGGGAGAGTGGGGGGAGGGTTGTATTGTTTTAATTTAAAAAAAAAATGCCACGCTGTGGAGTAAGGCCACTTTCAGGCAGATTGTGAAAAAAGGACAATAAGATTGGATCAGCCTGGCTCACAAGGTGTTCTTTTACCTGTTTAAAACCAGCAGGGAGCAGGCTAGCCAGGAAGTGAAGGGAAAGAACAGCTTGGCTACCTTGTCCAAAGCTCTGTGTCCCCGGACCATGTCCTAAGGCAGCCCATGGGCAGATGGTGAATTTGCCACCTTTGTTTTAAGAGACTCATTACATTTCTATCTGTGATCTCAGCATTAGATAAATGATACTGGGTAATTTATTATTTATACGGTGTCCTTCGTGATGAGTGCCCAGGATGTTTAGCAGCAGGAAGGAGGAAGAAAAGCGAGGGCTTGGTCACAGTGGCAAAACCTTTCCATTCACCTTAGTCGGCCAGTGTCACCCAGCATCCCCTACCCTCACCTGGGCATGCCCCAGCTCCAGGGAACCAAGCACAGATACACAAGTACCATAGCAGAACCTGAGCCCTTGGGACTCAGCCAAGGACAGCTGCCCTCCTGCCTACCCCATCACAAGGACTTGTAGGGGGTAGCCCAGGCACAGAGACTCAGGTTCAAAGCCACAGGGCACCGTGCACGCTGTGGGGTCTTTGAGTTTGTTGCTGTGTTGTTGCTTATTCTGGGAGGCAGATAAGACTAATTTTACAGCAGTCGAGAATCATGCAAATATAGCTCAGGAAGAGGCATTTTCTTCTTTATTGCTCTTGCTCACACACAGATAGGACCTCCAGAGGCAGCCCGGCTGAGCATTTTTAGTGCTATTGCACGATACAGTACATCACAATGTTAATTTCCACATTACTTTATCCCTTCTCCAGACCGTATTTTACAACAGAGAAAACAAACTGCTTGTAATTACACTGCATGCCAGGACAAATTAAGTAAACACGCATTTTTAATGCTTCGGGCTGTTAGGGTACAAAACAAAGGACTTCAGTTAAGGTCAATATTAGAGTTATGCAATTGCCCAGGGATACAAAAGACAAGCCGTTGATTGAATGTGGGTAAATGGAAATGGCTCCGCTCAGTGCCACAGAGGCAGACTCTCCAAAGTAATGCGCTGGCTGCCAAGGAGGCCGGGACGTGGTTCCTAGTTTATATTCATTTTCTTAGGGATTGATGTGCATGCCAATTATAAAACAATATTAGCGAACTAACAGAAAAATCCATCACGTCGTTAGCGGGAACCGGTGTCACCAGCAGTGAGCCTGCCTCTCACCTGCCACGAGGTCCACAAGACCACATGTGGCTCCTTTCCTTCCTTACTCCTCACCTGAGAGAAGGGGGTTGACAACCGGACAACGCTGAACACAAGGAGGCAGAGGAGAGACAGGAGAGGAGGCATGTAGTATGGGAGGGGGTGGGGAGAACACGCGTGTGCATACATACAGAGTATGACCTCACTGTCGTTCCTTCCACCTACCGTGGTTTTAGAGGGGATTTTGTGTCTGAGTGGGAGCTGCTTGTTTTGTTTGATTTTGTTGTTTTAAGTTTTTGTTTTCGTGGTTTAGTCAGGCTCTCTCACTGTCCTAGAACTCAGCAAGTTAGGTTCTCTGAGTAGGAAGCCTCAGGGACACACACACACACATGTCACCACCTCCTCAGCGCTGGGATTACAGACGATACTACCATGCTTTCGGTTTTCTTAACATAAAAATTCTTTATTCAATCTAATCTAACCAGTATTGTATTTTCTATAGTGAATACAAGGCTTTTTTTTTAATTACAGTAGAATTAACAGGACAGTGACTAATATGGTCACTAAATTTAATTATGTATTTTTCAATTATTTCATAAGTATGTAATGATAAACAATATTTTCAGCCTCTTAAATGGAGTTAACTTCTACAATAAATAGAATTTTTACTAAACAGTGGATTTTATAGAAAGAGTTGAAAACATTGACATTTCTACAAATACCAGAAAAGCAATATGAAAATAAGTTGGCGAACAATTGATTCACATAGCCCCGGAGTCTGCAGTGCCTCTCGGTTGTCTACGGACCTTTTCCTGTATTATTGTCCCATCCTAGAGTGCAGACAGCCATGTTTAGGAGCTATTGGAGCCTAAACTATCTGTGTTCCTTTCTCAGCCGATCCTAGAACACATCAAAGTGTTTCTTACATTTTAGAGACGAAAATAACTGTGGCTGAGCAATCACTTGGTGAGGGTTATACACTGTTTGGCCAACAGCTTAAGCATATTGCTTGCTAGCTCTTACATCCTAAGCTAAGCCATCTCCATCAATCTATGCATCACCTTGAGGTCGTGGCCTACTGGCAAAGTTTCGGTGGTCTCCAGCGGATGTGTCTGTCCCCGGCAACGGCTACATGGCTTCTCCTTAACTCTGCCTAGTCTCTCTATATATATCTTTTCCAGTGTGGCTCTATTCTGTTAAACCATTGGCCAAAAGCAGCTTTTTTTTATTTATTAACCTAAAAGCAACACATATACAGAAGTACTTCCCACACCACTCCAGCTGTCCTTGTGAGAGAAGAGAGAGAGAGAGAACGTATGGCTCACACCTACTTCCTGACGCCATGTAGAATGAGGCTTCAAATAACCTCCAAGGGGTATTGCCCTTCCCCCTTCCTTTATCATGCTCATGAATTCACCAGAATCCCCCCCACCATGTTTCCCAACAAACTTCTTAATGCCAGGATTTTTCAGGTGTTCTGTAGTCTTGTAATTGGCAGTAAAATTTGCTTTTGGAACCCAACATTCAGTTCTCAGATTTGGTTCCAACAGTCACCCAGGTGAACTGATGGCTTACATTGGTGCCCACACGCTCCTTCCATCCCAAAGCCAGAATTAAGGTGTCCTGTCTTCCATAATGAGGACCGAGCTGGGCTGGGCTGAGGCAAGGCTGTGTCAACACAGTGTTGCATTTTTATTGTCTCAACAAGATTTCTTATATTTCACTGGAACAGGACCTGGGTTGTCTTTTCATGAAGAGCCATCTTACTTCTATTTGGAGCAATGAAGACTTGAACAACAACAATTAAAAAAACAAAACAAAACAAAAAAAGATGACTCCATTGGCCATTGCTCAGATCTGTAACCACCAATGGAGAGGCTACTTAAGTGACAGAATTTGGTAACTGTCCACCCTGAAGAGCAGATGCCACAGCAGGTTGTGAGGTAGTTTGTCTTACTTCGCTGCAAATTCCCTGGCCGTTCCCAGCATTTCCATCATGAGATCAGCAGGAAACAGGAGTCGGTACGAGAAAGCCCAACTCCCTCCAAAAGCAGCTGTGACGCAGCAGCAACCCCAGTGACCATCCCGGCCACACCAGCGGAGACCTCCATGCTGGCTTCTCATTGTGTGTCCAGTGGGAGCCTCTCATAGGCCACCACACTGTGCATATCAGTGTCCTGTGCCCTACCTGGTCTCCCAGGACCCAAACAACCACGCAGTCCAATAGGATTTAACTCTTCTTCAAAAGCAAGGTTGACACTTAGGACAGACAAATATGTATCAGTGTGTCTGCATTTCCTTGAAACAATGTTTATCGTTGGGCTCTTCAAAAGACAAGTTAAACAGAAGGATCCCGTGTAAAAAGGCAGGAAAGGTGTGACGGTTTGCATGAGTTCACACCCATCTCCTCTAAAGAAGGCAAAGTGCTTCCATCCTGGGCCCGCCAAGAAGATGGTCCCTGGCCCTAATGGACTGAAAACCCCTAATCTCGGTTGCAAGGTCAACAGGAAGTACTGCTTTATGCCAAGAGCCTGGCCCAGGGGGCAATGCAACCTAATCGCCAACTCTGCCCTCCAAATTCTCTCATCATGCCACCTTGGAGGAGATCATGTGACCACATGCACACGGAGTGCTTGTCCTGAGGCAGTCACTCGGTCAGGCATTGTGAAGTACAGCCATATCTGAGGCCATCCAAGAGCAGGTGATGTGGCCAAGAGATTATAAACCTGGCAGATCACTTGACAATAAAACATCAGAACGATATTGAGAATGCAGGATGCTCCAAGAGTAGACCCAAAGAGACAGGACAAAGTCCAGGCCAGCCAAGCATCTGGAGATGCTGACTGTGTGGAGCAAAGATGGAAGTTGTACGCAAGGTCCTGGCCACACCCAAGATGCAGCATGGTGCTTTATTTCATCACACTCTGTTGCATGACAGTTCGGGTGCTGGTCTTATTCCACTCTGCACTGGGAGCCTAAAGCATTAGCATCACTGAAGAAGGGACAGCAAGGTCCCCCCAGAGAGCAGCCATAGAGAGCCCCCCCCCTTTCCCCTGGATGCTAGGCCCTTGAGAAGTACTGTATCATTCTGGCATAACTGTTTGCTAAGGGTTGAGTGGAACCACTAGGAGCCTGGGAAATCTGATGTAGTTTTTCAGCTCAGAACAGAACCGAAAAGATGGCTAATTGCACCAAGCCTGATGACCTGAGTTCAGTCCCCAGAATCAACATGATAGGAAGAGAGAGCCTACTCCTGAAAAATGCCATCTGACCTCCACACATGCACCATGACCTGCTTCTACACACAACACACACAAGTACAAATATGCACCATGTATATACACACAAAACGTTTTAATTTAATTTATACTAAAATTAACATATGTAGTATCCTAGGCACACAGCTTCAGGGACCTTCCCTAAACAAGGTACAGTCACCAGACTATGGACACAATCTGCTGAAGCAAAGCTACTATTGGCACGCAGTGCCTGCCTCATTGTCCACTGAAGGTCAGAACAAGGCTGACACAGCACCTGGCCATCACCACCTCTACACCCTACAGAGGCCACTGATGTGTCTGTTGACACTACGGCTAACATCGCTGGTTTTCACTTCTCCACACACAGGGTTAACAGGGAGCACGCCCAAATGTGGTCCTCCTTGGACTCTGGCCTGTAGCGTCACCATCTCCTTGTCATTTATTCTTTTTAGAAAAAAACCTTGGCGTTAACTGTTTCTTCCTTACGTGTAGATGGCTCCTCAGGATCTCAACTGCTCATGCAATGAGTCTTCACACAAATCTTGCCTCCTTTGCCTGCAAAGAGACAAAAATATCAAATCTACGAGCATATCTTAGAAGTAAAAATCTCATTTAATTCACTATTGGAAAGCTAATAAGTTTTCAAAGTCAAAAGTGTGATGTGGCTGAAATTCCAGCCCCTGAACCTGTCTCCAGGAAAGAGTCTTCACACACACTCAGCTGACCAAATCCCTGGAATTCTCAGATTTGTTACTGATTTTTGCAGCCTGCTGCTGATTTCTATCATGTATTATATCTCAAAGATACATCACCACTCGAGACCTGACAATAACGTACTTTGTTGAGAATAAAGAGCAATCAGTTCAGACAGTGGGGTGGTGAGCGCCTATACTGCCAGCATCTTGGAGATAGAGACAGGGCGAGCCAGAGTTCAAGACCAGCTTCAACTTGGCAGAAAGTTCAAGGAACTGTCTGGACTCTGCAAGACCCTGTTTAATAGAAAAAAAGAATAAAGAAGGGGCTGGAGAGATGGCTCAGTAGTTAGGAGAGCTGGGTGCTCTTCTAAAGGGCCTGAGTTCTATTCCCAACACCCACATGGTGGCTCACAATTATCTGTAACTCCTGTTCCACGAAATTCTGCACTGTCATACAGACATATGTGCAGAAAAAATACCAATACATGTAAAATAGAAATAAATTTTAAAATATGCATTTTTAAAAGAAAATAAATAAGAAAAGCAGTAAATTTAAAAATCCAGAGATATTTAGTCTTAAAATGATTGGTGATATTAGAGCATAATTCTTTATAATGTTGCTAATTTTCTTTTATGTGTATGTATTTCTGTATGTGTAACATGTGTGTGCGTGCATTTATGTGTGTCTGTGTGTGCCTGTGTCTGTGTACGTGTGTCTCTGTGTATATGTGTCTGTGTGTGTATGAGTGCACACATATCAGGACATGAGTGTTGATGTGTGTGGACAACTTGGGGGTCAAGCTTCATCTTCCTCGTTGTCTAAAACAGGATTTGTTACTGTGTAAGCCAGCTGGCTGGCCCACAGACTTCCAGGGATTCTCCCATCTCTAACCCTCTGTAGGAGCACTAAACTATCAGACGGGCTACCACACCTAACCTTATGTAGGTTTGGGGGATTCAAACCTGGGTCTTCACCTCTGTATGGCTACTGATTCCCGCCCCGCCCCCACCCGGGAGTCATCTCTCTTTCTCACTGCTAATTTTATGAATGGAAATGTTCCTTCTTATTAAAACTTCAGATTTACATGGGGAGATGGTTGAGCTCCAACACCTCATGCAGGGAGGAGCTCGCTCGTGCAGGATTTCCTTGCTGTGCCCCGGAACTGAGGTGTGTGTCACAGGAAGCACATGTGTGCCCACGTGGCCCTTATTGCCTGCAGACCTCCCAGATAAAGAATTCCACTTTTAAGAACCTAGTTACTAAGTGTGAGAGTGGTAACGTGCGAATTGCCCATATAAGCTTTCCTGTACCGCTGCCCGTTCTCTGCCTGGCTCCGTATCTCCCAGCATCCCCTACAAAGTCCCCATCCGAAAGAGGAACTCAGTGTTTACAGTCTTCAGATGTTACCTTCAGTAAAAGACACTTCAAAGGGTGCATGTGGGTCTCTCCCCAGCCCAGCAAACATTGAGGCCCACGGCTATGATTGATGGACCTCTCCCAGATTTAATAAATACAAGCCGCTGCCCAGCTCTCCTAATGGGATCCCAGCTCACGGGTGGCCTGGCTGGGCACAGCCTGAGAATGAGATGGGCTGCGATGACAATCCAGGCCTTCTTTCATTTCTTCCCGAAGCTCCCTTTGCAGAACATCAGATGGTCTGTTAATGTTTCCTCCTTAGATTCCATGATGGTGACTTCATCCTCCTTTGGAGGACGATCGCCATAAAGATGTGCTCCCTTCTTCTCAATATCAAGTTGCCCAAATGGATCCGATGAGCATCTTTAATTAAGTACAGAATGTAAATATGTTAGAATGTTACCTTGCCAAGCACGTTAACAGTGGGAAGGCTAGATGTTGTCAGTGCCCCCCCCCGGAGAACAGCCAAGGGCAAGGCCGTCTCCTATCGCTCTGCACATCCCAGGCAGAGCAGTAGCCCACAGCCAGCCCTTCTCCTCGTGCTCACCACAGGGAGCTCGGAAGGAAGGTAACCGGAAGCTCTGGTCTGTGTCTCTGATACGAATGGTTTCGATGTCCCAGATTTGCAAGCCCACCACATTCTGTCATATCTGTAGGACAATCATTTTGTCATATCTGTCCCTGCAGGTGCATTTTCAATGAAAGAAAGAAGAAAACATAACTTGGAAAATGAGGTTTGTGTCTGTTCTTGTTGTAAATAACTTAGGAATGGGGGGCAGAGAAAGCAATACTAGTGATTGGTGTTCTGAGGGTTCACATTTCCCTCAAATTCTTCACCAGCAGCCCCACATATCTGTTCCACCTCATCATTGTCACATGGACTTGTCGATCCAAGTGCATTCTTGAGAGACAGGCATGTACTGCGGATGAACTCTCCACACTGTGTCTGCAGTTTGGATGCTGGGGATGTACACAGACCAGACATATCTGAAACAGGAGGAGACTCGGGACCACTGCCTGGTGGGCATTGCTTCCTTTACACATGGGCTATCAAGGACGCTCAGAGTCAGAACCCTTCAGTCTCACGACAGTGTCTTCCAGAACACCATGGGCCAGCGACAATCACAGGTTGCATTGCAATCATCCTCATCTTTCATCTGGGTTCTGGGTCACCTGAGTCACCCCTCTCTCAGTAACCCTGAAGAACCATATACTCACCCAAATCTACTTAGACATGAGCTTGCTAAGTGGTATGTCATGGGTCCTTTGTCTCATGACAAAGCCAGGATTTGAGCCAAATCTGGCTTCAAAATTAGTTCAAGGAACCACTGTGCCATGATTGGATAGTTGCCCTCCTCTTGTGTCCAAACCTCCCATATGGGGACGATTCATGCATCCAACTCCCGGGACCCCTTACCTTCTGGAAGCCTGTGCTACCTATCTCCAGAGATTGTCACTTATCTTGGGAAAGACTCCCTGGGACATTGTCCCTCTATCAATCTCCCACCACCTCCCTCCCTGGCATGCTAATTTTGTTCTCCTTTCTTTTGGACAAGTAAAGGGGCATTGTGTTTGACTGCTCAAACCCTAAGAGATTAAGGTAGGCTAAGACAATATGCAAAAATTAAAATCTCCAGCAATGGTTTTAAGGGTTGCGACAATTAACGACACAGTTAATCCTAGTAGCACTTACCAAGGAATAGTTTCTTCTTTAGAGGAGAAGTACTCAATAAAGACAGATTTAAGAGAGATGGGGACCACGGAATAAGCGAAGTTCTGAAGATTCATCGCAGAGGTAGCACGCTGAGGGCTGCACAGTAACTGCCGAACCCAGAACTTTGTTTAAACACTCACATGAGCAGAAAGGGCACGTGTGCGTCTTTACATGCCGCAGAGGACTCGTTGTGCAAACCTAAAATGTAAACACCAAGTTCATAAGCGAGCCGGAATTGAGCATGGCTTGAGTTTGTTGTTGGAGAAGGGCATCCCTGTGGTCCACATGGTTGGTGCCTGGGAGGAGATGAGCATGTCCGACTGTGTGAGCCTGCACTGGAGTGTCTCAGATGAATTCCAAGGAAGCACACATTATAAGGTGATAGTTGAAAGGCTGAGCTGACAATCAATATTGGTTGCCACAGAAAGAAATGCACATCTTGTCTTTAAGGACAAAGGATGTTCTTTGAAGATGCAGCTGAAGAGGGGATAGAAAAGCAGCATCGGATATTTATCCCACATAGCCAGCGAGTCTGGATTCTACACTGAGATAAGTGACAGTGGCCAGGTCACCCCAGTGGTTTACATGGCTTCAGTCAAAGAAGAAACAAGATGGGCTGAGGCTCGAGTGGCTCTCCTGTGCGTGCTGCTCCTGGTGTCCCTGCTTGGGTCAGCCACTCTGAAGCCACTGGCTTCACCTATGGTTGAGCACTGGTGACAATGAGAAGCCTCTACTTCCAAACCAGTTGGGGTGTTTAAAACAAGTTTAGCAAATATGGACTCCTCTCTGTCATATAGTACTACACATGAATGGAGATCACAAGAAGTAATTGGTCATTTGTATATAGGAGTATTTTTTTTGTATAATCTGGAGCTTTCTGAAGGCATGGGTTCTGACCTGACCTAACCCTGGGAGGCATACCAGGTATCTGTGATATGCAGTTTCTTGTCTTCAAGCTTCACAGTGTGAAAGGAGCACAATGGTGTGTCCTGTCCATGCTCCTTGTGGCATCTGCATTACCAAACTCCCCATAGTCACTGGGTGCAGAAAACAGATAGCCAGATGCCTCTTAGTTAAAAGTTCATACCATCCTCTGCCTCTAATGGGCTTGGGATCCCGTTCCTTCCCAGCTCACGAAAGCCAGCAGTGTCCAATGCCAAAGCTAATAGAACTCAGGGGTCATTTCTACACAGGTCCTTCAGAGAGAAAACTCCCCATAGACCATCTGTGTCCATAGGAAGTAGAAGACAAGTACCACAGGATGCGGTCTACAGAAGCAGTCGCCTCTAATTTTAACTGAATCACCAGCCAGAGTCCTAGTCACATTTTATCCGTCTAGGATGGGCCATTCTGGAGCTTCTGACTTTCTGCCAGCAGTTCACACCTGCCTCATACCCGCTGGCAGTTCACACCTGCGTCACAGCTGCCGGCAGTTTATACCTGCATCATACCCGCCGGCAGTTCACACCTTCATCGTGCCTCCCAGAAGTTCACACCTGCATCAGATCCACAGTAGTTGTTCGCATCTGCATCACACCTGCCAGCAGTTCACACCTGCATCACACCTGCCGGAAGTTCATACCTGCATCATTCCTGCCAGCCATTCATACCTGCATCATGCCTACCAGAAGCTGACACCTGCATCAGACCCACAGTAGTTGTTCGCATCTGCATCACACCTGCCAGCAGTTCACACCTGCATCACACCTGTCAGCAGTTCACACTTGCCTCAGACCCATAGTAGCAGCTTCATCAGCCATCAGCTCATCTCAGCCAGGGTCCAGGCCTTGGCTCCCATAGCCTGAATGTTGCAGTAACGGTTCTGCCAATGTTGCACCATTTCCCACGCTTTTATCAGGCGTTGTTCAACCCAGTCCTGACCCGGACTCTAACCCTTTTCCATCCCTTCCTGCTCAGCAGTCTTGCATCCTAGGCCCTTCTCAGAGGACTTGTTCCAACCTCAGGCTGGCCTTCCCAATCTTCTTTCACGGAAACATGACATGGTACCTTTTTTGGTGGATGATGCTCATCATAACATCTTCCTCCTTCTTTGCTGCGGCTTGTCGAAGAGGAATATAACAACCACCTATGGCTGACGAGCTGGGAACGATCAGATACAAAGTGACCTCACTGGAGCGTTGTGAGCTTTTCATTTCCAGAAACAGGAAACATTTGTGCTATAGATTGTCATTTTGTAACTCAGATTTCACTGCTGCTCCAGCGGCCTGCACATGCCCCTTCCAGCATCCTGGGAGGCCTGGGGTGGGGAAGGCAGGTATCATCTTGGCTTGGCTTATTTGGTAACGTAGGCTACCACCAAGTTCTCACACATGCATTTTCCTGTGGCCCGAGAAGGAGGGAACAAGAGTGGTCTTGACCGGATTGGCTTGGAAACACAGCATCATCAGCACCTTCCTATGGCCCTAGGGGACAGATGTGATCTTGGTAACATAGACCCTCCCAAGAACTCCCATGTACACACTGTCTTGCAGCCTGGGGAACACTCAACTTGTGCCACACACCCTCCTGAAGCACCCCTAGAGATGTACCTTTCTGTGCCCTGGGGTTAGTGGGCAGCATAGGGCTGATCTGAGTCACAGTCAGATAGCTACCCTAACAGAGGCAGTGCCAGAAAGCCCTTTGCCAACTCCACAGGGACCTTCTGATCTGAGACCTTCTTATATTTGATGGCTAATTCTTCTCATGGAATTGAAAAGTCTTCTCAAACCGAGACTGTAAATGTCCTCAGTGGAGGAGTACCCCGGTGCTGGCTAATTTTACATCAATTTGATAAGATCTTAAGTCATTTGTGCTGAAATGCCCTTACTAGATTGGTCTGTAGGCAAGCCTATGGTGATGCGTTTTCTCATTTAGAGGTTGGTACGGGAGAGCCTAGCCCACTGTGGATGTTGCTAACCCTGGGCAGGTAATCCTAGGTGCTATAAGAAGGCAGGCAGAGCAAGCCAATAAACAGTACTCCTCCACGGTCTCTGCATCAGTTTCCGCCTCCAGGTTCCTGCCTCGACTCCCTGGATGACGGGCTAAAGCTATAAGACGAAGCAGACCCTTCTATCCCCTAGTTGATATTAGTCATGGTGATTATCGTAGCAATATTCCCTTGCCCCTGGGTAGTTGATCAACCTCACATCCCTGAAAGTCCATGTGAAGTTTGCTTACTTCAAGAATCATCAGAGCTCAGCGGGAATCCCAAGACACCCAAGTGCACTTTAGAACTTGAAGCCAGCAGGTGAGGTGACTATTTAATGAGTGAGCTACAACTTTAAAACGTCACTAACAGGCCTTTGATTTGAAGGGACGGGCGTCATCTGGAGGAGTCCCATGGCAAGAGTGACAGCCCTACATTAACACACAAAAAAAACTGCACACACAGGTATAGACAGATGTGAGCCTGTACGCCAGCCAGACGACACTGACTATGCGCTCAGGGCTCTTTGTTAGACAGTTTCTGCTCTACACTTGAACGGAGGGGTCTTTCAGTCCCATGAGAACAGCCAGATGTCACAGGTCAGAGGGGCTCATATCTGAAGCTCCCAGCCCCCAGCCCCCCACCCCCATGTTGGTGACTTGGCTTTCCAGCACTGCCCTGTCATAGTGTCCCAATGATTGCAGGCTTTGTTGAACGTTGCCTTTGGTTAAGGAGAATGGCCTTGAGATCCCGGTATCCACAAGACAGTAAACAAGTAGAAACCACAGCCTGCCGCTACCGCGTGTGCCATCAGGAGCTCACTAGTGACGCTGCTCTTCCCGCGGGAAGGAACATCTCACTTCCGCTAGTCTCTCCCCAGCCAGGGGAAGAGCAGGCTGCGTGTGCACGCGCTCCTTCCCTCGCAATGAACCCCATCTACCTCTGGAAGGCCATCTCTCATTAATAGAACTATTGTAATTAAGAACTAAAAAATGCAAGAAATATAAAATTCAAAAGCCCAGTTGTGGCTACAAGGTAATTACCAGCTTCCTGATTATAACTGTGTCTTACCTATAATCCCTGTTCCCACAGTCATTAGCATCGCTATTATCATCATTGCTGGAGTCTCGAATTAGCAGCAAGCGAATTTCCACCCTGTGAAGGAGCAATTAGCCGGGCTGCCTCCCTTCCCTGTCCACTCGGCCACCAGTGAGCCCAGAAGGAACCTGCATGCCCTAATGTTGCTTGCACAAAGCAGAATCTTGGGAAGAAGGGGTAAGCCTGGGGAGGGGCAACAAGTAGCCCCTCTGCCTATGAGTCCATGCCTCTGAGAGCAAGTGGCTCAGGCAAGTAACCAACAAGTTACACCTTTGAAACCTCATATTCCTCTCTGGATTTTTTTAATCGCTATTTGTCTGGTTCTCAGTTGTCTGGATGTCCTTTTGTGTCAGAGGTTGGACAAAAGGTTCCCAGTGCTACAGTTTGATCTAGTCCACTGTGCAAAAATCCTATCAGATCTCAGGGGCTCCTGTCATCCTACTGGGGAACACATAGATACACAGTTGCAGACTGCCCAGGGCTCACATTCTCAGACCTGCCGCCCCCTCCCAGAGGCTGCAGACCGCCTGGGGCCTGCATTCTCATTCTTCCCTACCCCCACTTCTCTGGTCAGTGCACCCTGTCCTCTGCAGCTGACGACAATTAAATCTACGGGTGGAAGGAATTCACCCCGCGCCACTCCGCTGTAATTATAACTTTGCTGCGACTTCCAGCTCCGATGGGCTCCATCTTGTCTGCGTCTCGGTGCTGTGGCTTTTATTTACAATCTCAAAAAAAAATGTCTCAAAGAGGATGGGGTGTAGCCGTGCCAGGGGCTGGCAACAGATATACTGCGGGATGTTAGGAGGGACAAATGTTGAGAGGCAGAGACGGGAATAATGGACAATTATGTAAATTTCTTAGAAAAACTTTATGGCAACCTTTGCCACAAAAGGGACATCTGAGGCCAGCACCAAGGAGGGCACAGAGGAAACAGGAGCATCTCTGCCACTCATCCTCGGCAACCACGTGGCACCCGAGACTCTGAGCATTGTCACCAGGGCAGCAAGCCACCACGCCATCGCTGCTGTGACTAAGCACTGGGTGTTTCGTAACACATTAGTAGTACCTTCTGCAGCACATCCCCCAGAGATCAGTAATCACAGGAGCCCAGGAAACTGACTTGAGGCCAGACAACAAAGACAGAATCCATCTTAGAGCCACTCTCCGTCACTATAGCAGTGGCCTGGGGCGCTATGAGAACTGCTGGGGTTCCTACCTGAATGAGGAAGAATGTCCCAAAGTAAGAGTTCGCATGGGGCCAACCAAGAAGAGAGTCCCAAGAATAAGCAACATGCAGTTCTTCTGCTTCCCTGCAGAAGTATAAACTGGGCCCCAGATTATAGGAGATCACTGTCCTTCCGTTAAATCAATGGTTCTCAACCTCCCTTTGCTGTGACCCTTTAACGCAGTTAGTTCCTCATGTAGTAGTGATCCCAACCATGAAATTAGCTCTGTTGCTACTTCGTAACTGTAATCTTGCTACTGTGATGAGTCATAACGTAAATATTTGTGTTTTCCGATGGTCTTAGGTGACCCTTATGAAAGGATCAATTGACCCCCCCCAAAGGGGTGGCAACCCACAAGTTGAGAACCCCTACATTAGATGCAAGATACACAGCACTGCTAAGAAAGACCGTGAGCAAGACGGCTGGTTGCCACATACTTACACAACAAAGTAGCTGGTCAAATAGATTCTATATGTGTCATCCTGGTGCAAATAACTTGTCATTTCAGCTTTGAAAACAGTATGATTTTTTTTCATAGTCTTTAATATGTACCAAATAGGCTTCATATCCTTTAACACATAAATGAGTTATGTTCTCACAGCAATTACCTGTATACCTTCAAGGAGCGAAATCTTCTGGGGAGTTTCTTCCTATACATTAAAGTCAGTAGGTTGTTTTTTCCATCTATGTGAAAAGCACCTCCAGCTCCTTTCTTAGCCTCTCTGTTAAGGAAGGCATGGGGCCGTCCAGGAAGAGCCCTATTAGCAAAACACGTCCATTTTAGAAGACGCCCTGACTCTATAGCCTGCCTATGAGGGGAGCAGGCTCTTAGTTACACAGAAAAAGCTTCAGGAGTGCCAGGATACGAAGAAACCATTTCTGTTTATTGGATCATGATCCACTGAGACCCACTCAGAATCCTATGACAAAGCTAAGATATAGTTCATTGAGGTAGAGCCCTTGCGCTGAGTTCGATTCCCACTACTGTATAAAACTGGACTGGTGGGGCACTCCTGGGATCCCTGCCCCTGCACTAGGACGGTAGACGCAGGCACGGTGATCAAAAGTTCAAGGTCATACACAGCTGCATAAAGAGATCTTTTACAAAGACAGGATGGGGGGGGAGCCAGACAAAGGAGCAGCAGAGTGGGCTTGGGCATGGTTTAGAAAATTCGGAAGAGAAAGGACCAGGTACCACAAGGCCTAGCCACAGCTCAGATTAGTGGTCACCCTGGCCAAGCCACCTTTCTGGTGGCCACAGCCTTTACATCTGGAACCCAGCATTGGGGTTAAACACAGAGGAAACAAGGAGACCCACAGCACCTTCTCCCAGCAGAAAACATTCCCAAGCCCAGGGCCAGACATGTTTGTAGGATGGGAAGACTAGAGATGACTGCTTTGTTTGGGGACCCAGAGCGCGAGGCACAGCGAGAGAGAAGGGTGGGAAAGGCCTGTCTGGAGCCCTGGCTGCTCCCAAACAGACCCTGATCAGATCTGAGAATTGATTCATGGGGAAGCGGACCCTGATGGCTCCCGTGCAGCATGGAGGACTTTCCAATGACACAGTGCATTCTTCGGGGACACGAACGCTAATTGCTGTCTAGACACTTTATTACTGCAGCGGGGCACTGGTCATCGGCCATCATGTCCCTTCCACAAGGAGCTCTCATCAGGCCTGAATCCTCTGCCGCTGGAGTAGGCTACAGTACACGAGCAGAGTAGGAACCAGGCTGTAGCTGGCTAGCAGCCATGGCCACACAGCTCAGCTGGTCCTGTCTGAGCGTTCATGTCTCTCACCTGTGATGCAGAGTCTCCTCTGAAGTCTTCTCCAGGCTCCAACTGGGGTGTGCTTCTTTCCTGTTGGTAAGTTTTCTTCTTCTCATCATGCTGCAATGATTTTTTTTTTCAAAACTCACTTTCAGCTTGGAAAGCTCTGCCTGCCAGTCTTGACTGCCATGAGTAGCAAGTATGGGATAGATAAGCTTTATGGACAGAGTGCATGCAGGCACGGCATCTTTGGGGCACAGGTACTCATACCCTATATGTGGGAGGGTCCACCTGTATTTCTGTGCTTTGATTGGTTAAATAAAGAGCTGCCTGGCTTATAG